>JARHVA010004907.1:592500-630000 GCA_037957365.1 Torreya grandis
CATGGTAAATTTGATTAATGGGTTGCTTAGGTGAAGAGTTAAATTAAGTTATGTTTAAGCATACTTGGGTTTTATATTAGGTTGATAATTGGTTACCAATTGCTAATGTTATGTTGGTGGATTTTCAATTATAATGTTATAATTATTGAATTTCCTTGTTATTTATACTAAGGAATATATGGTCTATGATGCAAATGTTTTCATGTGGCATTGATCTTCTTATGTCATCTTATAAAACTTCTATATATACATACATACACACACACACACACACACACACACACACACACACACACACACACACACACACACACACACACAGATGTGTGTGTGTGTGTGTGTGTGTGTGTGTGTGTGTGTGTGTGTGTGTGTGTGTGTGTGTGTGTGTGTGTGTGTGTGTGTGTGTGTGTGTGTGTGTGTGTGTGTGTGTGTGTGTGTGTGTGTGTATGTATGTATGTATGTATGTATATATATATATATATATATATATATGCATTGATCTTCTTATGTCATCTTATAACTTCTATATACATATATATATGTATGTATATATACATACATACATACATACATATACATACATACATATGTGTGTGTGTGTGTGTGTGTGTGTGTGTGTGTGTGTGTGTGTGTGTGTGTGTGTGTGTGTGTGTGTGTGTGTGTATGTATGTATGTATGTATGTATGTATGTATGTATATATATATATATATATATATATATATATCCCTTATTTAGAACCACCATGAAGATGTTGGTATAGATATTGTGTAGGCAAATGGATTTTATGTACTTTGGTAATTGGGCATGCTTGAGCATATTGGGTAGTAACTTCAATAAGTTATAATCTTAAATTAGATGGAATATAATGTGAGCTATCTAAGTATTGATTATGTATTCATATGCATGAATTCATTTCTTTATATATATATATATATATATATATATATATATATATATATATATATATATATATATATATATTTATGTACTTTGGTAATTGGGCATGCTTGAGCATATTGGCTAGTAACTTCAATAAGCTATAATCTTAAATTAGATGGAATATAATGTGAGCTATCTAAGTATTGATTATGTATTCATATGCATAAATTCATTTCCTTATATATATATATCCCTTATTTAGAACCACCATGAAGATGTTGGTATAGAGATTTTGTAGGCAAATGGATTTTATGTACTTTGGTAATTGGGCATGCTTGAGCATATTGGCCAGAAACTTCAATAAGTTGGAATATTAAATCAAATGGAATCTAATGTGAGATATCTAAGTATTGATTATGTATTCATATGCATGAATTCATTTCCTTTTTATACATGTTATAATTACTCTTGAACCAAACTAATATTATGGAACTACCTGTTATCATTTTTAACTTATACTTGGAGTATAAAAGCTCATTGGGTGTTCTAATTTTTATATGGCAACATGAGATGTTGTACATTATGATAATGAAAAAAACTACTAGTTATGACTAGAGAAGGTGATTCTAAGTCCCCTTTCAATGTGTGGTAAATGAAATTCTATTGATATTTTCCCTTGATTATAAGATTATATAAGTGAAGTGGTGGATAATATGGATGTGGATATAATTATTGTGTGATGATTATGATATTAACTTATCCTCATAATGGTTTAACCCTTCATGAATCCAGTTACATCAAGGCAAGTCTCACCTATCGACGATTCACTTGTATCGGTGGGTTAATGGGAGTTAGGTGATATAGGCTTCACTCTTAAAATTAGGGAAATGATGCCCAAGTATCTATGGTTGACTTTTATATGTGAGCCTTCATTAGATGCATGGAAAATTATGACCCAAGGAAGATCAAGGGTTCAACCTAAAATTAGAGGGCATGATATGGTGTGAAAAGGACTAAATTTTTTGAGTAAGTTAGCAAATTTTGAGCTCTTTGTTCCTAGAAAGGATTACTTTAAGCTATTGGTAACCTATGAACTAGCATGGTATGCTATCCAAGATTCATTATATGGATGGTTTTTAGTGGACTGGACATGTCTCCATGGGGATAGTTTCTTATGGATAGCAAGGCTACCCTATCTCTTTTTTTTCTATTTATGACTAGTTTGTTATGCAGATGCTTGTCAAAATGACTTTAGGGTAATGGTTGTGGTGAATAACCATAAATTTTGGCTTGGATTTGGTGTCACTATAAGTGATCAAAGGTAATTATTGATGTCAATAGTAATGCTGAGTAGGCATTAGCTCATCTAAGGTAATGGACTTTTTAAGTAAAGCTGGAAGGTTTTATTTTCTAGTTTGTTGCATGGTGAGCTAAGTTGTAATGGTTAAGCATTCTATAAGTAGGTAAGATTATGTAGAGATAGAAACTTAGGCATCTAACTAAGTTAGGCTTGGTTTTGTTATCCTCTTTTTGGTTAAGTTAGTGAAACAATCAACTTTGTAACTCTTAAAGGGTTAAAGCTAAATGGTTTTAGCATGTTTATTATGATCTTAGATCAGTTTTACATCTATGACATAGGTTTTATTCATAGTACATGTGTATGTTAAGTGATCTTGACTAGCTTATACACCCATGGGGATGTTTGTTCAAACTTGATCTCATCTTGACACTTATGAGGATGTCTATTGAGACATTTGATATGTCATGCATCCATAAGGATGTGTGTTGCAAGTTTCAATTGAACTTGATGATTGTGAGGGATTGTGATTTCCATAGTAGTGATATGCTACTCTCCTTGAGCTTTGGATAAGCTCACCCTTCCCTAAATTAGTGTTGTGTTAAAAAAAACTTCTCTATTCAACCATTGACATGTTAGACTTAGTCAATCAATTGAATTATGAAAGCTTATTGTTGGAATTTTATGATAATACGTGTATGTCCATTGATTTCTTGTATAAGCAATCTATGTGATGAGGCCACAATATGTATCTTGGGAGGATGAAGGGTGTAGCTCAAGCCTAGAAGGCTTGATGGGGAGAGTATGATTGACTTGTGTGAGCAAGTTAAGAGTCTTATGATTGATTATGTGATACCATTGATAGGTATTTGATGTCATTTGCATGGCATCTACACATCAGGTGGATTGGTGTAGATTCATAGACCCTTGTGCTTCACACATCTATGTGTTTGACCATTGTATTATGAAAAATTACCTTGGTATAGTTACATATACCTAATTATTCATAAATCTTATATTAATCCTTCATTCATGTACATGGTTATGTTTATGTATTATATAAGCATTGTGAAGTGTGAAAGCGTTTAACCACATGGAATATGTGAACTATTGTACTATCTAATTAGCTTTTCAAGTATTCCAATTGTGTTATGCATGTGATTTTGTGTTGGTATACTATATTATGAATCTAAACACTTGTGTTTTCAATGATTCCCTCATTGAAATTTGAACCTCTTTTTTAGTTGCCAAAGTATAGCATTGTGATGAATTTTGTTATTCTATGTTATTGTCTAGTTATGAACATCAATACAGGTGTGAGGTTGAGGGTAAAGAGACACAATTTTATGTATTGGATAGATTTTGTATGGGATAGAGAGTGGAGTCTTTCATAGGCTTAAAATCCACTCCACCCCTTTGCATGAGGCAACCACTTGATTCATTTAGAGTGTACACCATGAGAGCCACATATTGGCCATGGGACCCTCCTACATAATGGTCACCTTATGGTTTAGTGTTCTTTAGACACCTCTTTAAGGTTGTTGAGAAAAAACCTATGTGGAATCTCTTGTGTGAGCCTTATGAAACACCAACAGGTCCAACATTGAGGATGTGGATGCAATTCAACAAGGGGCCACTTGTTGAGATGCATGCATGTGATGGAATGTGTGTGTAGACATGTTGTGATTGAGGTATTACTTGATATACATGTTGCATATATATTTTGGTATGAATATGTTTTTGTATTGTTTTATGTATGACTAGATAATATACTAGTATTTTGTTTAGAATGAACATTATAAGTCTTGATCAGGTATATTTTGTTATTTTAGGTACCCATGTCTTTTATATTACTATCATGAGGTAAGTGTAGTGTGATGTTAGAATAATGATTCCTATAACCATCATGTGAGTTCCCAAGTGTTTGGAGAGCATGTGATAAACCTTTGGGGTATCATTTATACCCTAGGTTGGCTTCTCCTATTATTTAGTGTGGATAGTGTAGGATGTTGGACTATCCCCTGAATGGAATTTTGTTGTTTTGGAAGTAACCATTTAAAATATGTTACTATATTATGATAGCATTCTGTGATGAATGATGATTAAAATTATGGATGAGGCATAAGGTGTGTTAGTGTAGATAATTGTTTAGGTTTGGATTTATGTTTAAAATTATAATGGAATTATACAATTTGCAACTACAATCATAAAATTTATAGCTTTTGTGATATGTTCTCCTCTAGATCAGAGGGATGTCCAGCTAGTGTTGGTTCTTTAGCAAATTTTTTGATTTTAATAATTGAAATTGATTAAAATTTGCCTATCCTTTACAAGATTTTGGATGATATAAGTGTGCCTAGAAGGCAATGGAGGATTTTTTGTCCTTTAATGAGTTGGTAAATTTATTTTCCTCAGTTAGTATTGCTATTGTACTTAGAAAGTCATGCCTATTTAGGTAACTAAATTTTATAGTTTCTTAGAACTATGATAAAATAGTGGTATACCATTGGTATTGGTGCTATATTATAGATAATTTGGAGCTATGAGGCCTTAAGGAAGGTTATACTTATTTTTTTGGTTATCAATAAATGACCTATGCATCATAAATATGGAATTTTACCTTGAGTAGAGGTATGTGTTTAGCCATTATTGCTATATGACCTTTGATATCTCTATATTATTTTACTAATGTTGTAAAATGATAGGTGAGTCATTGTGACTTTTATTATGACTTGGATTAAGATAATACATGACTATAGCTTATAATTTATGTTGGAAATAACAAATGTACCTTACCTACTAAGTGTAGTGCACTACTTTACTATTATGTAAGTTGATGTTTTTCTAATTAATATTATGATTAATTAGATGAAATATTTGTATAGAGAGTGATTGAGTCCCTAGTGACAACCAAATTCTTGGGTGTTGATTTAGTCACTAGGATGATTCCTCTCTAAGGAGAGGATGTCATGTTTTTGCCCTTGTGCACCCTTTTTAATTGCTTAAATGATTGGTTTAGCATGTGTATGGCTGATTGCTTCACTCCTTTGCATAGCTAGACTACATTATTATTTTTATGTTTTGAGTTTAGACTTCATGTTGGTATAGTGCATGTGTATAGTAGCTATTGCACTTTCTTATTTATCTAGATTATATTATTAGATCCTAATGCTATGATATATAATTTTAGGTTGATGCATTTATCTTTATTATAGCTCTACATGTGATTATGTGCAAGTTATTTGATGTGTTTGATACTTGATTTTAGTTCATTACTATTTATTATTTTTATTGATTGGTGGACTAGATAATGTTGATAGATCCACTTAGTGGTTATAGGTACTAACTATGTTCTAGGTTGGATGCTAGCATCAACTCTTAGGGTACCAAAGTAGTTTTAAGTAGTTATATGAGTTTTGATAGGTAAAATGTATTAAAACATAAAATTTAAGCCTATAGTCTTTCACACTTGTTCATCTATGTTTATGTCATCTTTTCTAATATTATGTGGGAATTGGTCTTTTTATTCTTAGGCATATGATAATTTTGTCTTTCTTTATTGTCGAGTTACTTGGTGGTGTTCATATTGTATCTAGTCCTTTTATTTATCATTTTGGTCATTAATTGTGTAAGTGTTTTATTTTACCTGATTAGTCTTTGGTGCCTTCTGATTTTGTTGTTCCTTGTTATAGTATATTTTTCCTCATTTCTTTGAGCATAAGTGTTTTCTAGAGTCATGGGCCACAATGATGTGGACACTCATATGGAATATTGCCTTGATTTAATCTAAGAATGTGGGTGGACAGTTCAAGAGGTGACACCCATTTTTTTGATACCCACCACATTGAGTTCTTTAATAATTGTTGTAGTTATCTTTCGATCTGTGTGTGTGTGTGTGTGTGTGTGTGTGTGTGTGTGTGTGTGTGTGTGTGTGTGTGTGTGTGTGTGTGTGTGTGTGTGTGTGTGTCCCTATATATATTTTATATATAAGTTGTCTTATATTTCTACTTATAAATATAACTATGAAAACTAGATAATGATTATATTATTAATACAAATGTATTGATATGGAAACACATAATGAATATATATATATATATTCATGAAATATGAATGTAGATATATTTTTAATATATATAGATATAAATATATATATATATATATATATATATATATATATATATATATATGTTTTATACACCATTATAATTATCTAATTACTTATAGATATAATTTTATACAAATAGGTATATATAAATAATTATATGTATAGATAAAATGATGTGTGTGTGTGTGTACATACATACATACATACATACATACATACATACATACATACATATATATATGTATGTATGTATGTATGTATGTATGTATGTATGTATGTATGTATGTATATGTATATGTATATGTATATGTATATGTATATGTATATGTATATGTATCTGTATATGTATTTGTATATGTATATGTATGTATATGCATATGTATATGTGTGTGTGTGTGTGTGTGTCTATATATATATATAGACACACACATTATTTTATCTATAAATATAATTACTTATATGTACCTATTTGTGTGTGTGTGTGTGTGTGTGTGTGTGTGTGTATATATATATATATATATATAAGGGGATGTTTTTATGATGGGGGAGTTGGTGTAGAGAGATAAAGGAGGTGACAAAGAGGTAAAGGAGAGGACATGGAATAGGTGAGTGGGAGGAGACATGAAGCATTAGGTAGAGGGAGGCATAAGGTGGAAGGTAGATAAGGGAATGGAATTGAAGGCATACAAAGTATGTAGTAGGGGAAGTGTTTTAGTGTGAGCAGGGAAAAAAAGAGGATCTAAAAACATAGGGAATGGCAAAAAAATGCATGCATAAGGAAGAATATGGGAGTGGAATGACAATTTAGGCTAGGAGGGGAATAACAATGTAAGATAAGAGTGGAATAATAATGTAGGTTGGGATTGGAATAACAACGTAGGATGGAAGTGAAGGGCGTGGATATGAGAGGATAAATGTAGGAGAAAGTGTAGTGGGAACATTGGCACTGGTGTTAATAGGGTAAATTATTTTCCTTTTGAATCTGCTCATACATCCTCAAAATGCAATAATAAATGTGGAAATTATTCCCTTCCTATTATATCTTGTAACTTTAATGATCTTGAAACTAGTTTCTATTTATACTAGTTCACTTTTATTTCTATTTGGTGATTTCTTGACTCAACTATATGCTCCATTTAATATATTGATACATAACTATTAAAATAATATTTTTACCCCTTACCTAACTCCTAATGAATGACCTTCCATTAACAACATTTAATACATCCCCTTCAAATTTTGAATTTTTTGGAGCCCACTTGGAGTTTGGGGGGAAACATTGGCATAAGTGAGATAGTTGTAGACAGCTATAAGTAGAAGACAAAGGGGAATGAACAACATAACAAATAATTCAAAAAAATAATAATAGCTTGTAGAATTTTTAGTAGAAAAAAGGGAAAATAGAGTAATAGAGAAGAGGATACAATAGCAATTAGAGAGAGCAGCCAGAAGAGAATGTGCAAGAGAAAATAGAGTGGTAGCAGGGGCATATACAACAACTTATAGAAGAGTAGTGGTCCATATCAATGAATAAGGATAAGTAGTAAATGAATGTTTTGATGTTTTAAGTATGTTATTTTAGATAGAAATAACTATATGTTTTTATAGAATTTAATATATGTAGGATTTAGTGTTTATTTCTCCATTTTATCCCCTATTCTATTTCAATCTTGTATTTTTTATTTCTACCCACCTAGGCTTATAATTTTTTGTTATTCTCTATCCTACACAGCCAATAGTTTTGTAAGGTTTTTCCAACAAATAGTATCAGATCTATTAGTGAAGGGCACCCAGGTTGTGAGTGCATTCAGACATGGTAGCAAGAATTTTAGGGTCTTGGTATCAATCCCCCATGTGTGATGGGAAAAATAATGATGTGTGGAGCATCAAAATGAAAACCATATTCAACTCTCAAGAGCTATGAGAGTTAGTTGAAGCTAGGTACAATGAGGTTGTAGACATGGAAGCCTTCAATGCCTTAACCCAAACATAAAATAATGTGTTATAAGAGAATAGGAGGAAAGATGCCAAAGAAATTAGCTATATACAAATGGCTTTGGTTGATTCAATCTTTCCTAAGGTATCAACAACTATCCATTCCAACCAAGTATGGGATATCTCAAAAAATGCATATCAAGGGAGTGACAAGGTGAAGATTGTCAAGTTGCATCTCTTAAGAAGAGACTTTGAGACCCTAAAAATTAAGGAGAATGAGTCAATAAATGACTTCTTCATAAGAACTATTAACATAGTAAATCAAATGAAGACATTTGGTGATACCTTTAAAGACCATAAGATCATTGAGAAGGTGTTGAGGATCCTTCCAATTATATTTGACCCTATCACATAGAAGATTCAAAGGATTTGAGGTAAATGATAATTGATGAGCTAATGGGTTCTTTGAAAACCCATGAACAAAGGTTGAATAGGCTATCCACCTCCTCCCATGAGCAAGCATTCAAGACCAATGTCAATGTGAAAGGAAGGGGGAGAGGATCAAATAATATAAGAAGAGGAATAAATTATAGCATATAAGAAGGTGGAAGGTATAACCATAAAGAGTCACATAGAAGAGGAACAAGAAGGAGTAGTAGCACTTGTAGAGGTGGATCTACACAAAGGTATGATAAGTCTAGCATCCAATGTTATTATTGCAAGAAGTATGGACATTATGCTAGTGAGTGTAGAAAGGAGTATGAAATGAATAGGTAGTATTATAATTTCACTCATACACAAGAGGTTAAACCAAATAGGAATGAGAAATGAGGAAGCTTGTTTATAACATGCAACATTACTGAACAAAGTGACAAGGAGACATGGCATTTGGATAGTGATTTTACTAACCATATGAGTGGGAACAAAGAGATGTTTAGCCACATAGATGAGATAATAAAATTAGAGGTGAAGATGGGAAAAAATAATAAGGTTCTTATCATGGGTAAGGGAAACATTTCAATCCACACCAAGCAAGGTGACAAAAGGCAAATTCATGATGTTTACTATGTACCTGGGTTGAAACACAACCTTATCAGCATAGGGCAACTTATGCAAAAAGGGTAAAAGGTCATATTTGAGAATTGTGAGTGCATCATCTTTGATAGGAATGGCTTAAATAGGAAGATAACAATATTCAAGATGATAAACAATCAGATATTTCCATTGAGAATACAAAGTGAACTCGTAGTATCATTCAAAACAATGATGATAGATGAACCTACTCTTTGTCATCTTAGGTACATACATTTGAGCTTTAAAGAGTTGTAACTTAATCATAAGAAACACATGGTGAAGGAGTTACCCCTTATAGAACAACCAAACAAGGTATGTGAAGGATGCATATTGGGGAAGCAACATAGGAGTAAATTTCTCATGGGTAAAGCATGGAGATCAAGAGATTTTTTAAAGCTAATCCATTCATATTTATGTGGTCTAATGAAGACCCCCTCCTTATCTAAGAATTTCTATTTCATGACATTAATATATGACTATAGCTAGAAGATATGGGTGTACTTACTTGAAGAACAAATTAGAATCATTTTAGACCTTCAAGCATTTCAAGGCCATGGTGGAGAAGCAAAGTGGTCATTACATCAAGATTTTGAAGATGGATAGAGGGGGAGAGTATATATACAATGAGTTTATGAATTTTTTCAAGGATCATAGAATAAATAAATAATTTAAAATGAGGTATACACTATAACAAAATGGTGTGGCTAAGATGAAGAATAGGACCATCCAAGAGATGTAAAGGAACATGCTAAAGGCAAAAGGTTTACCTAATGATTTTTGGGTTGAGGCTGTAGTAACAACCATATACTTATTAAACATTTATCCAATGAAGAGTGTAAAGAGATGCAATCCCTCAACAAGTATGGAGCAATAAAAATCCTTGAATGCCATAGAGTGTTTGGTTGTGTAGCATATGAACACGTGCACAAGCAATGAAGAATAAAATGGGATGACAAAGGTGAGAAGTGTATTTTAATAGTGTATAGTGACCAATCAAAGGCATACCAACTATAAAATCCCATAACTAAAGATCTCATAATCAGCCAAGATGTTTAATTCATTGAGCATGAAGCTTGGGAAGAGAGATAAGGAGAAGAGCATGTTAAAACAAGGGCCAGTGGACCCTTCATTAAATCTAAAATAATAGGTGGTATAGCCACCAATGCACCAAGATGGACCTTATTTCATATAGGTTTGATTTATATAATGGTATTAGCCATCATGGAGGTCAAAGATCTATTTAAGAGTCTACATCCTCCTCACCCAACTCAATTTAACATCAATTAAGGACTATGAACTAGGAATTTGACTAAGAAGAGGAGATTAGTATTGTGTTAGTGAATGAAATCAAATTAAAAACACACTAAAGTAACACCTTCATGCCTAGTTACTAGGGTGAGCTTAATAAAATAAATAAATTATAAACACAACTAAAAAGTAAGGAAAAATAATAATCTTTCACCTTTCTTGGATGCTCTAAATGCTTTTGTAGTAGTGGCTTGCTCAGTTTGTGCTCATGAAGTCTATTGCAATGGATATTGAATATCCTCTACCTCCTCTTAGCACCTTTGGCTTTGGATTAGCTTGTCTTGGAATAAATTTGGCATGGTAACACTAATTTCAATATCTTTTGGAATCATTTGTGCATTATAACTTTTCATTATCAAGACTTTGTTTTCATGTGGTAAGGCTTCTTATTTAAAGATTTTTGAGATTGATTAGAATCAACCTAAAACATCCATGTCAAGATTGAGATGTGTGGCTAAGGATTAATCCAATTTTCTAATCAAAATTAATAAATATGCTCATCAATATTTTAGATAGATGGGAAATTAAGAGGCATGAAGGGCATTGATGAGGCATGGGAGGCATGAATCCTGATATCTATGGTATTTATGGTCTAGGGATGTCTTCCCAAAAAATTAGGTCACCTGATGATGTTGATATTATATATTTATTTCTAAAAACAAGTATTAAACAAGTTTCCATGGAATTCTTAATTAGGCTCTAATTTGTTTTAACTAGCTCTTATGCATGATTAAGCACTTTGTGTATAAATTACTCAAATTGATCAGAATGACTTGTTATTGGTACAAAATTTGATTGGATTGGAATTGGAAGTTAATATCAGATGCATTAGATCCATTATCCCATTTAGGATGTTATCAATATTAAATAACAATGGCACGTGTCTTGTGTAAGATATTTGATAAGAAAGAGCAATCTAAAGCACCCAAGTGCAAAATTGGCATTTTGACTCAGAATAATCTGATCAAAGTTAGCTAGCCCATAAATTACACTACCCCATTTAGGGATACTATAGCCAAAATAGGCATTTTAATATATCAAGTTCAAAGTTTTTAATGTGTTTTAGTGTTTTCAAGCTAAATTGTGCACTTTAGGTGGAAATTGGTCAAAATCCTAGTTAGAGGTTATTAGTGGCCAATTTTAGGTGTCTATAGTTTTCCCATATTTGGGAATCAATTACAAGCTATAAGCACAGTAACATATTCTCAAATAATGAAGAGGTCTTGTATGCCTACAATGACAATGATGATAAACTAACTATATGATGCCCCCTCGAGGGAATGGTTGGCACAAGCAGATTGGCAAACAATCCCTAAAAAAGAAAGAAGTGAAATGAGGGGACCAAAGAAAGGAAAGATGATGGGGTGAAAACATAATGATTTTGAGTAGTCAAAATCACTAATAATGCAAGTGGGATGGTATACAATGGTTTTCCCAAATTTGGTTATAATCATTATACCCTGATAGTGGTAATGTGGTATGATAACACAATGATTTTCCCAAAGGTGGTTATAATAATTTAGAAGATGGAGCTGCCCTAGTTAGGATAGATAAAAAAGATAATAATGTGCCCTTGTATGGGTGTAAAATTTAAAGTGGTGACAACATAATGATTTTTCCAAAGGTGGTTATAATCATTGAGAAATGTAGGTGGGACAGTGTGCAATGATTTACCCATAGGTAGTTATAATCATTAGATCTCGATTATAGAAAACATGAAAAACTTAGTTGAGGATGATGATAAATTAACATAAAGGGTAATGATTAATTGGAACAACCTACTAGTAGGGAGATGCTCATCTAAACTAATAAAGGTTGAAATTCTTTCATGGTTAATTACTCTATTTAGGATATGATTGGGAGTCAATCGTGATGTCAATATCGAAGAGATGTCAATGTTTCCATTGTTGAATAGACTTATTGAAGCTGAGGTTTGTTTTATCACATGTTGGTAGGCATAATGGTATAACATCATGAGGACTTGGCTGAAATATACATAAGAACTGACTTCCGATAATCCAATACTCAATGGAAAACATTGCACCAATGATAAAAACCATGATGACAATGTAAACATATAAATATGGATGGATTAAATTATAAGTGTGGGAAAGGAATCACACCCAATGAACACATATAAAGTAAATCAAGGCAACAATTTTGAAAGTAAAAAAATAGGCACACAAACAAAATAATAAATAAAGAAATAAATAAACACTCAATAAAAACCATATGAACATTGCCCCTAGACATAAGTGATAACTTAAAAAATGAATAAAATTGGGGAATAAAAGAAAAATAAGGGGGTGACCAAGCTATCTCCATATACACTAATAAATTAGACACTACCTACATAGTTCCATGGATGTAATATCCAACAAAAACATCAGGCCAAATATAGTTCTCCCATAGAATGGGAAGAAAATGATAACTGGTAAAAACAAATAGAATGGATGCAATAGAAGAATAAGAATGGTCTTGAAAAATGGTAAGTACATGGGATAAAAGGAAAAAAATGATGGGGAAACTAAGTGACAAGTGATTTGCTTAAAAATTAGTAAGGGTTCCCAAAATCCATAAGGCAAAGAAGTGGTCTGTGTTTTTATTTATAATAGTTTTATAAATGTTTTTGTAATTGTTTTGGAGTATATCAACTCAATAAATAATGATGAGACACTAAATGTTTCAAGCTCAAAAAATGGTGAGATAATTCAAACTTAAGTTACTCATAAAATAGTGAGAGCATTTAGACTTAGGTAGCTCACAAAATGGTGAAAGTATTCAAACTTAAGTTGCTCACAAAATGACAAGAGCGTGGCTTAGGTTGCTCACAAAATAGTGAGATCATGTCTTAGGTTGCTTTCAAAATGGTGAGAGCATAGCTTAGGTTGCTAAAAAAATGGTGAGAGTGTGGCTTAGGGTGACTGATCTAACCTCAATAAGTATCGAGCACTACCTACATAGTCCCAGAGTAAGACCTCAAGTCACTATAGTTATACCCTATAATGGAAGAATTTGACTAGTGTAGCAGTAAATTCAAATAAAATAGGCACAATTGGTAAAAAGGCATAGTAAGACATAGGAAGTGGCAAGTTGGTATGTCAAGACTTAATAAACAAATGTTGCCCCTAGTTTTCCTATAGGTGGTTATAAGTAAGACACAATAGCATAGATCAATGGTACTAATTTTCCCAAAGGTGGTTATAATTTGTAGCAAGATTGGTAATAATAAAGGAATAACAAACAAAGGATGAAACTACCAAAACTTATATTATACTACTACAAAATATGATCTTTTCCTAAAGAACTTGAAACAACTATTGAAACTGATCGAATTCCTTGGCACTAAAATGGTGCAACCAATGGTGAAACCAAGGTCAAATGGGCTAGGTAGATAGGATTTAAAACATGCTTGGTCAATAGAATGGGATGGTAAAGTAGATGGAATGGGTAAAAAGGAATGATAAGAATGATATTCATACAAAAAAGAATAGGTACAAAATGGCACAACATGAAATGGTCCCTATAGACAATACACCCTAACACTCAAGAATTATAGCACTTAAAGTGAATAATATTCATCATCTCGAGAAGTTCATCTCCATCTAGTGTGGTGAGCCTATATACTCTTGATCCATAATCTATAGTAATGATGAAAGGCCCTATCTAGTTTAGTTTGAATTTACCTTTATGCTTCTTCTCAACTATGGTATTATTTTGGTTTTATTTAATAACAAGATCACCAAGTTTAAATGTTCTACACTTGACATGTTTATTTTAATGGCCTTTAAGTTGATTTTGATATGCCTGAAGATTATTGAGTGTAACTATCCATTTTTCATCAAGCAAGTCTAACTCTTGTAGGTGACCTACTCGGTAATCATGATCATCTAGGGCATGCTTGAAAGATATTCATAGTGAAGGTAATTCAACCTTAATGGGAAAGATAGCTTCAGTACCATAAACAAGTGAGTATGGAGTGGCTCCTATGGGAGTAAAATGATTGGTAAGGTATGCCCAAAGGGTGGGGAATATTTGAAGGTACCAATCATGACTAGTATCATTCACAACCTTTTTGAAAATATTGATAATGGTTTTGTTTGATGATTTATTCTAGCCATTACCTTGAGGGTAATATGTTGTAGAAAAATATTGTGAGATGTTATATTTGATACATATCTTGTCAACATCCTTATTCTTGAATGATCCTCCATTATTAGATATAATTTTATATGGGATATCATAGTTAAAAATGACATGGTTGAAGATGAATTTAGAAATTTTCTTTCTAGTCACATAAGTGAGGGGTATAGCTTCAACTCACTTAGAAAAATACTCAGTGGTAGTAAGGATATGTTTATGGTCATCAGATGAAGTGGGGTTGATCTTCCCAATGAGGTTGAGTCCCCATGTATAAAATGTCCATAGTGTCAACATTAGTTTCATATTCTGGGTTGGAGCATGAATCATATTAACATGTCATTGGCACTTGTCACACTTCTTTACATATGTAACTACATCTACATTCATCATGGGTGAATAATAACTAGTATGTAAGATCTTTTTAGATAGGACTATCTTGTTAGAATTAGATCCACATACCCCTTCATGAGCTTCTCTTAATGCTAGCATAGACTCTGTTAAATTTAAACAATGAAACAAAGTTCCATCAAAATTATGGTGGTAAAGGGTGGATCCAAGTAGAGTATAATGAGTAGAGTGATGGATAAAGGCTTTGGTTTGTTTTTTAAGATAGGTTAGGTGATATAAATTGGTCATGAAGGTATTTGTCAAGGTCTAAGTACCAGATAGAATTAGGGCCAATAATATCACAAATCATTGCCACAGTTGAATGTTTATGAGCTGGTGTGACCAAATTCTAAGTGAGGAACTGATACTCACTAGCTTTGTTTATTTGTCAAATTAGAGAGCCAATAGTAGCCATGACATATAAAATTCTATTACTATCCTTTGGTATATGCTCAAATTGGATTTTTTTAATTTGTTAATTTAGGGTATCGACCATAGCCTTATATGGAACCAACTTATCATCTTTGGTTTGGAAATGGTCTATGACCTGATTGATAAATAATTAAGAATCACCATTACCTTGGAGATGAGATATGTTCCATTTTACTACCTATCGAAGTCCTATGACAAGTGATTCATACTCATCCATGTTGTTTATATAAGGAAAACTAATTTTGAATGATTTAAGGATTAGATCCCCCTATGGTGTAATAAATAAGAGGCCTGCCCCTAATCCATGTGTAGTAAATAAACCATCAAAATAAAACTTCTAGTGCTACTCCTTAAGAGGTGTGTCAATGATTTCCATTATGGATTCATCAAGAAAATGAAATGTGAGTGGCTTTGTGTCTCTAAGGGGTACTTCAACAAGCTGATTTGCAAGAACCTATCCTTTGATTGCCTTTTGATTGACATACTCTATGTCAAACTCTCTAAGAAGAATGATCCATTTGGTCATTATACCTTTTAAAGTTGATTTAGATATTAGATACTTGAGTGGATCTAATTTTTAAATGACCATGGTCTTATTATTCAATATGTAATGGAATAGTTTATGAGCTATAAAGACCATGGCTAGGAGAGATTTTTCAATAGGTACATATTTGTGTTCATATGTGACTACGGTATGGCTTAAGTATAAATTGCATTCTCTTTTCCATTGTTATCATGTTGAGATAAAATTTCCTATAAGGCATTATCGATAGCTAATAGGTACAACAAGACTGGCATTCCTGGAATAGGAGGTAACAAAACAAGTGGATTAACTAGATAGTCCTTGAGTTGTTTAAAAGTTGTTTAGCAATGGTTATCTCAATGAAATGTAACTCCCTTCTTAAAAATATGTCTAATTGGATGACACTTATCATCTAAATAAGAGATAAATCATCAGATTGGTTGGATCTTACCCTATAGACTATGGAGTTGTTTTAAATTGGTTGGTGGTGGCATCTCAATTATAGCATGGACTTTGGCTAGATTGACTTCAATGCCTCTATGAGACATGATGAATCCAATTGTGATTATTGGTGGTAGTTTATTAACCTTAAGTGGTAGTTCTGCAACTACCCCTACCTAAAGTGTTAGTTTTGTCATAGTTAAAACACCTTCAAAAATTAGCTCCCATGACTCAAGTTTTCACACATTTTGCATAACTAGCATCTCATTTCTTATTTTTATCACCTTGTGTTTACCTTCAATCAGGTCCAATTGACTCCCTCTTCTATTTTTAGTCCTCTTAAGTTCCTTTTAATTTTAACTCACTATCACACTTAGTTGAACTCCTCCATGCAAGCTCTTAACTTTCTCTATAAGAAAGCTAATTTTAGCCTAATTTCATATTTGAAAATTACCATTAGAAGTTGTTATTGAGAATTTTTTTCATCCAAAACTTTGATATAATTTACATAAGACTCATCCTCTATTATTTTTGATTTGACTACGTAGATTTAAGTGAAGAAGTGTTCTTAGTGAAACAACTCAGACTTTACAATCCAAGACATTATCTAACCTCATATTAGTTGCTCTCCATTTATGGATTATTTCTCCCCCTTTCCCATATTGTCCTATATTTTGTGCATCCTCTAACTAGATATTTTCCATAATTTATATAAGATCATATAAATCTAGTATACTGAGGATTCTTATATCAACACACCACATGAACTTCAACTGATTTATGTCATAATCAAGTTGGAATTCTCTTGATTTCTAATATTTGTTTTCTTTATTAGATTATATTTCATTTAGATAATTTTTGTGTTGTATTATTTTTAAATACTCATAAATATAAGCAAATTTTATAGTGAAATATATTTACTCCCTTTCATTTGTCTTTATTATAAAAATATAGCTAGTTTTGATTTATGCTTGCATCTCAATAGATTAGTTTCCTTCCCAGTTTGTAATACATTTGTTCAATCATCATAAAAAGTATATTTATAACTCTTTAGATTATTTATATCGAATAAAACTTTTCTCTTTCAATATCTAAATGAGTCTTTTTCACTCCAAACAATCACCTAGTCAAATATAGAAACATAGACAACTATAGGTGCATGCACAATGATAGTATATTTATGATATTATTTTTTTTAAAGGGTTAAAAGCATTGTAATTTTCCTATTCCAAAATTTAAAAATCATAACTTTCATATCTTATTTTCATCTTAGCAATCCATTAAAAACTAAAAGGGTTTTCTTTGTAGCAAATTAGAAAGGTTGAAAAGTTAGTTTAGTTTGTTTGTGAATAATAAAATCCATAGAAAGTGTTTCAGTGTTGTTATTTGAAATAAAATTATCTTCTAATATTAATTTCATGCATAAATTCAATTTATACATTTAGTTAATTTCATAAAAAAATAATCAAAACAAACAAAAACATCTCATCTAGTTTGTTCACAAGTAGAGATAGGAAAATCAACATATTCCATAATAGCATAGGTTCTTTCTCTCCTTATTTACATATATTAAAAACATTGAAAAAATGATTAAAAAAATATTTTTTCTTTCATTTACTTCCAATTTTTTTATTATTTACTCTTAGTACTTCATTTTTAACAAACAAGCAATTACTTCTATAAACTAAGAAAAGTCTAAAAACAAATAAAAATTGTGTCAAAATTCTTGTTAACACATACAATCCATACCAAAATCCTTTAAAATCCATGAAATCAAACATATACCATAAAATATATGTCCATATTTACAAACACCATACACCAAGCCTTGATTTAACATTATAGAAAACAAACTTTACTAGCCATTATTTGAACAAGATCATACTCTTTTCCCTAGCTTTCACCTAGTCCTTTAGATGGCCCTCCCCAAGACATCAAGTCTTGTCCAACATGGTTTATTTTATAGAGTTAGATCACTTGGTCCCACCATTTTCACTCAATTTGACATTAGCACTGAGTTTAGATGTGAGCTCTTGTGATCTAGTCCAATTCCTTATCTCATCATAAATTCTTTAACCACACTACAAGAACAAGAACACATCCATAACCCACCTATCATTATCCTCCCTCAAAATAGAAGATGTCAACACAATGTTATCCAAAGCTAGTTTCGCATCCACATATCCTTCTTCTCCTTAGTTCTATCCTCATCTTATATCATTCACATTTAGTGTATGATCTTCCCCTGATTCATCCAAATTGATCTTCCCCATTTCCCTAAAATTAGTATTGAATAATAACTTCATCTTCTTATGATATCAGATACTGAAGGACCTTGGGATTTTATTTATACAAAACTCAATGCTATTGATGAGCATCAATACATTATTGAGGTATTTTGGTTCCATAATGATAACCCATTTCCACCACATATTACAAATCCCATTCCACCTAATAATCAATCAAAACCCTAGCCCATCCATTAGTTCATTTGCCTCAACTAGACCTTAGGGAGTCAAGTGTATAATTTAGTGTGTACTAATTAACATGCATACAAAATTTCAAAATTTATATGCACATGAATTAGTATACACTAAATTATGCACTCAACTCCTTGATTTCTAGCCAAAAAAGTTTAAATAATGGACAGGCTAGGGGTTTGGTTTATTTTTAGGTGGAATAAGATTTGGTATATGTGGTGTCAATGGGTTCTCATGATGGAATGAAAATACCCTATTAACATCTTGATGATTTTTAAGAATATCAACATATACATAGTTGGAACTCTAAGGTCTTTGGTCTTTGATATCATAAGAATATGAAGTTTTTGGTCAATACTAGGTTTGGGGAAAGGAGGAAGATCAGGTTGGATGACTCATGGGAAATGGTCCACTCTATTGGGTTGATTATACTTGTTTAATGTCATACACTAAATGTGAATGATATAATATAAGGATATACCTAAGGAGAATAATGAGGTGTGTATGAAATACTAGTCATGGATAACATTGTTTTGATGCATTATATTATGAGGGAGGATAATGATAGGTGGATTAGGGATACATTATTATTCTATTGTGGCTAAATTATCTATGATGAGGTGAGGAATATGATTTAATCAAAAGAATTCACATCTCAACTTAGTGATAATGTAAAATTATGTGACAATGTTTTGATGAGGTACTCTAAATATAAGTAATATACCATGCTAGACAATCCCTGGTGTCTCTAGAAGGGTCAACCAAATAAGATTAGGTGAAAGCTAGGGAAAACTATATGAGTTTATTCATACAATGGCTTGTAAAGTGTTCTTGTTGTAATTTCGAAATAAGGATTTATGTATGGTGATTATTTATATGTAAAATAATTATATGGTATATATTATATTTTATGGATTAGCAAGGCTTTTGATATGGTGTTATTTCATTAGCAAAGCTTTGGCACTATTTTTGTTATTTTTAAACTTTTCTTAGTTTTGTAGAATTAAATACTTGTTTGCTGAAAATGAAGTATTGAAATTAAATAATATAAAAGATGAAATTAAACAAAAATAAAAATATTTGTTATCCTTTTTTAAATGTTTTTAATATATCAAATAAGGATAGAAGGAACCTATGCTTATTATGCAAGATGTTGATTTTTCCTAGTTTTTCTTGTGTGTAAACTAGATGAGAATGTTTTCTTTATTTTGATTGATTTTGTATTAAGTTAACTAAATGTATAAATTTAATATATTAATTAAATTATTTTGATAATATAATCTTATTTAAAATATTATCAATGAAACACTTTCTATGTATTTTATTATTCACAAACAAACTAAACTAGCTTTTTAACCTTTCTAATTTGCTACAAACAAAACCCTTTTATTTTTAATGGATTGATAAGATGAAAACAAGAGATGAAAGTTGTGATTTTTATATTTTTTAAGATTAAAATAATATTGCTTTTAACCCTTAAAAAACAAATAATATCATAAATTTACTATCATAGTGCATGTAACTATAGTTGTCTATGTTTTTATGTTTGACTAGGTGATTGTTTGGAGTGCAAGAGACTCATTTATATCTTGAAAGAGAAAATTTGTATTTTATGGAAATAATATAAATAATTTATAATATATTTTTCAATATTATTTAAAAAATTTATTTCAAATTGGTAAGGAAACTAATCTACTGAGATGCAAGCATAAATCAAAAATAGCTATATTTTATAGTAAAGACAAATGAAAATGGGTAGATCTCTTTCACTATTAAAATTTATTATTTTCATGAATATTAAAAACTAATATAACACAAAAAAAATCTACAATAAATATAATCTAATAAATAAAAAATACTAGAAATCAAGAGTAATCCAACCTAATTCTAGCATAAATCAGTTGAAGTGCATGTAGTGTGTTGATAGAATAATCCTAAGTATGCTAGCTTTATATGATCTTATATAAATTATAGTAAATATATAGCTAGATTATGAAAAAAACTCTATGACAAAATGGAAAAATTGGAAACACAATCCATAAATGGATAGCAACTGAACTGAGACTGGCTAATGTTTTGGCTTACAAAGTCTGAGTTGATTTCACCAAGAACACTTCTTCACTTTAAACTATGTATTAGACTCTAAATAAATATATGTTTAATATTATATAGATTTTATCAAGGTTATGTCTACAAAATATTCTCAATAGTAATTTTTAATGGAAATTTTTTCATATGAAATAAATCCAAATTTGACCTTCTTATAGGAAATGATAAGAGCTTCCATGAAGGAGTTCAAATAAGGGTGATAATGAGTTCAACTTGAGAGATTTTACAGAGGAAGAGAGAGTCATCTATCCCTGATTGGAGATGAACACAAGGTGATAAAAATTATTAAAAAAAATTCTAGATATGTAAAATGCATGAAAACTAGAATCACAAGAGCTAATTTTGGAAGGTATTTCAACTGTGACAAAACTACCAATTATCATGGGGTGGTTACAAAACCACTTATTAAGGTTACTAAACCACCAATAACCATCAAAAAACATAATGTTTTTAATACAAAATTACCTTTTAACATCAAACCCACCTCATAATTACATAAATACCATGATGATTATGTAAAATAAGGGGAAATTTAATAATGAAAGGGGGTGATTTCATTACTTAGAGTGGCAATTCCATCATCTATGGTAATTTTTTGAAATAAGGTAAAAATAACTAGGAAGTTCAGAAGCAAGGGGACCAAAAGGGGTCAATGGGAGGAATAGAAAGGTATAGGCAAGGATTAGATTTAGAGACTTCACTGTGGAGCACAAAACAAGAGGTCATTACATCATCATCAGATTTGATTTAGAATTGTTTCACCATATAATTTTTGGGTGCATACATATTTACCCATTATTAGGACATCTTTTCATGACTTTACAAAGTGTAAAACTGAGTGAGGCATATATAAAGGAAATGAGAGGTTATAAATTCTTACCTTACCTAAATAGAGGAGTAAAGCCTACCAAGACTCCATGCAACCTATAGATATATGACAAGATTCAAGTTAAATTTTAAATAAAATTGAAAAATAGAATATTTAATCAAAACATGAAAAAGATACTTAGTATACGTGTGGGGAATATCATACTACTTGGGTCATCTTATCAGGGGACTGAACCTGGTGCCAAGCCATGTGTACCTGTAAAATTATAAAATTTACTACAAGAAAATAGAGAAGATTATTTAAAACATTAGTGATAATAATACTAGTTTTAAAATCTAATAAAGATGACTTATACATGTGGGAATCAACATTAAATAAAAGGTCATGCCTACAAATAGAATTTTTTAAAATTAAAATGGCTAGTTTAGGACCCAATATATTCAATAACCTGCCTAAAATAATTCATTTGTGTCATTTACCTTGTGAGAGATTTATAAGTTCTATATTGCTAGTGACTATTTTGAGTGTAGAAGTAGTCAAAAAAATAAGGGAAACAATAATATGGTGAATATACTATCAAGAAACATGACCAAGCACCATTACGTCAGTTTTTGTTAATTTTTTTTACTTATACCTTAAATTTGAAATTTTGATCAAACTCTAGCTAAAATCTAAAAATTTAAATATTTTTCTTTGTAGTCATTATTTGGGGGTAGATTAGGGATTTTTGGAATTTTTTAAGTTTTGGGTTGAATTTACTAGGTTTTATGGGTTTTGGCGAGTCCATAGGTGGTTGATGAAACTACCGCTCAGGATATGGAATCATCACCCTTTTTAAGGTGTAAATTACATAATCAACATGGTGGTGATGTAACCACTACAAGGTGGTTGTGATTTTTCATCTTAAAGAGGTTACATAACCACCTAAGGTAGTTATGTCACTTCCTCAAGATGGTTTTAAAACTTCCATAGGGTGGTTTCATAATTGCCACCTACAATTTGAGGCAATTTTTTATGTTTAAATAATGTGGGTATTTTTAACTTGTCTCAAAGGTGGAGTTAATTTATCTGATAGACTTAGGTTTTCTTATTTATTAAGTGGGATTTATATTTAATGCAGTATATTTCAAGAGGGGTGGCTCCCTTGAGTCCTATCACTTCTAACAATCAATGAGTTGGCCTTACTGGACCAAGTAGGGTACTTTGTATAGCATAGGCAAGGATCACCCCCTCTTCTAGCTAGCTATTATGCAACCTATTAACTTATGGGGACCCTGAATGGAACACTTTTGTGTTCCCTTAGGCCCCAATAAATGGGATTATCACTCTCATATATGTGTATCAAATCACTAGTCTTCTTATGATCAACTCGCTACTATCTATCCATGATGTTGATAGCCATCGTGAGGCCTATAGTTAGGTAGATCATTTTGGAGACTCTAACTCACTTCATGTGGGTGTAAAGTGTGTATTGATACTTTATCAAGTTAAAGTATTGGTGATCCCCAATCTGAGGAAGGCCATCATCAACATATTTACCTTTTGGTTAGTGGGAGATAAGGCACATATAGGATTTTTTATAGTTGGTCATCGATCATGTGATGCATAGAGGAGAGAGGAGATCACTATGCATAGTTATAGGAGAATTTGGCACAAACCTATAGATATTTATATATAGTGGCTTACCTAGGAGACCTTTCTATTATCTACCTAACCATCATTATGAATTTTGTCTATGAGAGGATGATCCCCTACTAGAAGGGGGTACTAATTAGGGCATTAAGGGATATTAGGGCTATCAAATGGGTATATATATCCCCCTTTCATGAATTACCTTAGACTTTGGGGTCTTTAAAAATGGTAGACTTGATTTCCATACCTAACCAAGACATGATTGGGTAATTGGAAAATGAGGGAATTTATGTCATGACAATCATTAGGGCCACCTAGGTCCAAAACATGTTACTACATATCGAGCTACACCCCATGGATCAAGTGCCTCAATAGTTTAGTATGCCATATGTGAGTAACCTCCTCATACTTAGATTTGTGTCTATGAGGACCCATAAGGTAAGATACATGAGGTTAATGAGACTATAATGTCACTCTCTTTTAAGAGGGGTTCCTATCACCCAAACATCCTAAAAAGTATCCAAAGGAGGAGGACAAGTTGGAGTCAGGTAGCAGTGGTAGATGGATCCACCACTATACCACCACCCCCACCACTACCTTAGGGCCATGCATAGTAGTAGTAATAGTATCCAAGATATGGAAAGGGTGAGTTCATATCACTTATCAAGATGGAGGAGACCTTTCTATAGATGAGGATGAGGCTATAAATGATGAATTTAATCCCAATAGGTAGGAGGAATATCTAGGTAATTTGTTTATTTTGTTTATTCATGATTATAACTTGTATTTTGATTTTTTTTATTACATGACTAATTTTACATGTTTTTTATTTTCTCATCTTAGTTATATATAGTTTTTCCTATTTACTCTACGATTATAGATATTGTGGGCACATGGAGGAGGATGATCAGGGATATTGTAATCAATCTATTTTAGTTAAGCACCGATCAAATGTGAAACTAATTATTAGTAGATCCTAGGATTATTACATGGATTAAGCATCATATAAATGTTTTTACCCTAAAATACTAGGCCTGGCTAATGGTGACAACATTGAGGATAGAGAACAACACTCTATTGTCCAAGGTAAGGAGAATGGAGGGCCTAGTGGACATCATGGTGAGAGGAGGAGGTGACATATCCTTAAATCATAGGATAGGGAGGATGATGTTAGAGAGAGTATCAAGTAGGATCCATCCTCCCAAAAATCAACATTTAGATAGAAAAGTAACATCAGAGGGATGTATGAATAGGAGACATTTCTAGAGCTAAAGCCCTAGACATTTTTCTACCTCAGCTACTTTCCAAAGGAGGAAAACTTGATTTTGAGACTTATTGTAGACGTTTTTGATAGACCATTTTAGATGTTGGTTCATTTTTAGATGACTCAAGGCATATTGGCCCTCTATGGAGGTGCTTGTATTAGGTAGTTTTATTATATAAACTTGATAGTTTACTTGATATATGTATGTGTGTGTGTGTATTTATGTATGGATGGATAGATGGATGGATCAATGGATGTTTTGGTTTATCTCTCATTGGTCATTATGTGATATTATTATTTATTTTCATATCAACTTATTAGCTCATGCACTATAGAGTACTATATATGTGATGATGTATGTATATGTATATCTCTTTGTTTCTTATATGCTACTATGGGTAAATGCTTGTGAATGTGTGGAAATAGAATGCATGCAAATGATGTAATGTGATGGATGTACATATGTGATTATGATTATCCTAATATTTATCTTGAAATTGATTACCTAATTTTTATTTTCATATAATATATGACTTTAAATTTACAAGGGATGAAAAGGGAAAAAAGGATAAATGTAACATGAATCATAAATCAAAATTTCACGAGAAAAGGAAGATGACCTAATACTTATGAGCAAAGGGGACTATGTAATTATTGATAAACTTATAAAATAATGACTTTATTGGATTCACATAGATAGAGATTTCCCTAATATAAATGGGAAATGGGAAAAGGTTACCTTCTTTAAACATAAACATATAGACAACCCCTTTTAAAGAATTTTATTTTTAGACACTCTTTATGATTTGACATTGATTTTACATTTATCTTTTGTTTCTATTTGCAACCCCTTACACCTAGTTGCATATGACCATGAAGACACATGGGATCATCATTAAAGGTTAAATATAGGTGATTAAGTTTATCTCTCCCCAATACCAACCCCACACAACTAGTAAGATGCAAGGGCTCAATATTGATGTTTAACAAAGGGTGAGAGACATAATTGTGTATTTGCATAAGCTTTTGTTTTTCATCAAAGAATATATTTTTATATTTATAAGTCCTTCACCCCCAAACCTTGGCCCCATATGAATAGTAAGAACCAATGGCTCATCACCAAGGACCAAGATGGGTGGGTAAAGTTATTTTATGTTAGGAGTGCTAATGTTTTATTTTCCAAAGGCACCATAAATGGCAGACTCTATCATAGACAAACTTATAGACTCTAATATAGACTAACATTTTTATAACTTGTGAAAGAAGATGTAGGCAAATAGGTGTACTCTACTCATAATAACTAATACAAAGACCGATGTGACATGATAATTTCAATAATACTATGTATAAGGTTATAGGGTAATATAAAAATGGAGTGGCAGGAAATGTCACATTTTGAAAGTTTCTTTTTTGTATGAACCAACCAACTAAATAATAATGAAATAAAACATCTGATATGCAAGTGAATATGTAAGTTATGAAAATGCAATGCAAATGAGTAGTGAGTGATATTTGAGAATTATATGTATAAGTATTTTTATGTGTAGAGAGTTTACAAACTCATTAAACTCTTTTCCCTCTAAAGTGCATAAATTATAGGCTCTATTGTTAAAATATTCTATTACTAAGTAAGGGCCCAACCAATTGAGTCTAAATTTTTGAACTTATCCTTTATTTTTGTTAGTGTAGCTCTCAAACCTAAGGATGAGGTCTCCAACACTGATTGGGTGATCATGAATATTTTTTTTGTATTTCTTACTCCTATGGTCAACATAAACTATGTGATTATTTATGATTATGATTTAATGTTCATCTAGGAGATTCAACTCAGTTAGATTCCTCTCTCTATATTATTATTCATCAAGGAGGCTTTGAAGGGATATGTTAAGGATAGGTATTCAAACCTATAAAAATAATATGACCTCAGACCTAAATACCAGTAAATATAGTGTTGCTTCTATGGGTGTTTTAACACTTGTTTTGTAATCCCAAGATGCTAAATAGAGCTACAAATTCCAATCCCATTTAGAGTCTCTGATGGTTTTGACTAGGATTGACTTTAATGTTTTGTTTGTATCTTCACCTTGGTAATTATCTTATGGATAATACAAGGAAGCCAAATGGTGTGATATACTAATTTTTTTTGCATAACTCACAAACTTAGGATTCTTGAAAGGGGACCCATTGTCAGTAATGATGACCTATGGGAATTTAAATCAACAAAGGATTTGGTTTAGGATGAACTTTTCAATGATGCATATAGTCACAATCATCATGGGCATCACTTTTGATGAGTCCAAAATATGACTCATTATTACTATCAATTTTCTTCATTTTTCTTCCATTACCTCTCCTCTAGACTGAATAATGCAAGTATCTTTGGTTTATATATAATTCTAATGTAGCAAATGGATGCTTTATCTTACTTAATGTAACTACTATATGAGTTACTAATTTTGTCATTTAATTCTAACTCTTTGCATGTTTAGTCTCTTAATTTTGTATATATATAGATGATACAGTAGTCTATAAGGAATAAGGACCTTTTTTATGATCTTATAAGGCAATCTATATGAAATATTTTGACATTTGGAAAGCTACAAACTTATTAGACACATTACTGCTCATTTAAGTCTTTTCCAGACTGAGTTATGAACTTGTCTAATAGCTACATACTCACATAGTCTATTGGATTCACCCAGTATATATAGACTCACCTAGTCCATATCTACTAACCCATTCAAGATCTGATTTCATTTTTCACCAAAGCATTATACCATTCCTATCAACCTAGCATCCTTGCTATGAACTTCTTTAACATCTAGGATCCTTAAGACATGTTGTTATGAACGTCACTAAGTTCTCATAGAAATAACTCCAAACTCTACCATATGTTGTTATAGACTCTATCAAGGCTACTCTGGACTCTACTAACATTTTTCCAAACTATTTTAGTCTAGATTATGATCTTGCATAACTAAAATATATATACTTTCCATCTTTGTTAATGTACTTAAAGGTTATTTTGGTCACTTACTATTCATAATATTACTATAAATGGTAGATCTATAAATAAACTTTGTATATATACCAGTTAGTGTAAATATGACACATAGCCTTCATAAGGAAAATCACTCTAATAGATCTAGGAAGTCATTCTTAGAAGATATGTAGTGTATTTTTTAATGGATAGATATTCCTATTTCAAACTGTTAATCACCTATTTTGAAGAACCACTAAAATTGGGATATTTGTCTTGATAACATAACATTGGCTACTGAGATCTAGGAATCTATAGTTACAACATTATATATGTAGTTTTTCATGTCTTAGTACATAGGATATAGAAGAGAGATAATATATTATTGTTTAGTTAATATTTTAGAATAGTTATAGTTATATTCATGTAATATGTTTTGAAAAATTAATAAAGATATATCCAATGTTCAAGTACTAATTTTTATTTTCATTCATGTTCCCAAGGTGTGTAAGGGCCCACTCTCCTTAAGAACTATGAACATATTTTTGTATGTTATTTTATGTATTTATAGATGTTAGTAATTATAAATATATTTAATTCTCATAATGGTAATTATAAATATATTTAATAACATACAAGAAATTATCTTTCAGTTTTAAGAGTTAATTCAAGATTTCAAATCAGTGTGTTTACTTTCACTAGATTATTTACATTCAATAAGTGTGTTTACTTTTAGTAGATTGTTTATATTCAGAAAGTGTGTTTACATTCATTAAAAAAAAATTATTTTATCAAGTGTAATTACTTTCAGGAGTGTATTTATTTTCAGCAAGAGTATTTATTTAAGTAAATTAGATTACAAAGTGTTTTAATTTTGAAATTATATTTCTTTATTACATAATCAAATCATTTGTAGAATAAATTAGATTAGACATTTATAAAGGACAAAAACCCCCCAAATTATCTTTTTAAGACCTAAAATCATAAGCCTTGCTATAGATAGATTTGAATGTTGCCTCTAGTTTGAATGACATCAACATATAAAATTGATTAATTGAAGGGATTAATGACACCCAAAAATTTTGGTTCCATTGCCAAGGATCTATAGGTATTATTAAGTTAATACTTATTAGTATACATTAAAAAACCAATTGAAAACACAAATAAAAAATTCATGAACTGACCTAGAGATGCTAAAGGAAGGTTCATCTCCAAGGATCTTGAGTTAGGACAATAGGAAAGAATACAATTTTTTATTAAAATATTTGAAAATATAAGAAAAACAATTGAATCACACTTATATTAATCACAAAAATTAGGATCATCCTCATAAATAAATCCTATAATAAGACTCACATTTGGGATATCTTCTCCTAGATGAAGAATTAATGCTGAAGATCCTTTTTTTGAAACAATAGGTCCTAAACCTCATTATTTACAAGATCAAGAGGAATAAATAAATTGTATCTCTAATATAGGTTAGAAAGAAAAAAAACCATGGCTATTAACCAAGGAAATATAGAAAATATTAAAAAAATAGAATGCAATTACAACAAGATGGACATTTTCCTTTCCTATAGTCATAGATCCAGTAGATCAAACCTCTATGAAAAACATTTCACCATCAATTTTGACAACTTTTAGGGGTAAATTCTTAGAAGTTATAGATCAATGCCTATTTTATTTTAAAGTGTTACGTCAAACTTATGATTATACAATTGACAATCAGAAACTCAAATTGTTCCCTTATACACATAAGGAGGCATCCATGAGGTGGTTCATGGACCTTCCAGGTGATTCTATTAATACATGGAGAGACATAAAAACTAAACTTTTTAGTAAGTATCAAGATTAATATAGAGTAAGGGATAGGAAAGAGGATTTATTCAAGCTCAAATATAATGAAGATGAAAGTTTAGAAGATTATCTGGATAAATTCACATTTTCCCACAAACATAGTGGTTATCCTCTTACAAAAGAAGTAGTGAAATGGTCTTTCTTAAGGGAATAGATGATGAATTTAGGGGAATAGATGATGAATTTAGGGATGCTCTAAACCTAATAGGTAAATGAGACATTATAAAATTAACATTCCACCTGATTTTAGATCTATGTACCAATTATTCTAGAATAAAACCAAACATTAGGAAACAAAAAATAGGTAAATCCAATGAAGTTAGTCAATTGATGAAGGAATTTGCCAATTTAAAATTTGACATTTTGGTCTAGTTAAATAATAAATTAGATGGTATTCAATACAAATCTAATTCCACCATAGAACCCTTATCTATATGCTATTCAAAATGTAAGTTAAAACATGATGTTAGAGATTATCCTTTAGATAAAATAGATATATGTAGAATATGTGACAATAAAGATCATAACACAAACTATTTTAACCATTTTTATATTTTTAAAAATCAATTAAAATAAAATAAACTACCCATAAAAGATTTGAATTATGTCTAAAGATAAAGTATACTTCTACAAAACCAAACCCAAGGTCAGTTAGTCCTAATAAATCCCATTAATCCATGAATGACACCCTGGATTACTCAGGTAGATCAACCTATATAGGGACAAGCATACCCATAGTGGGACAATCAATAATGTATGATGCCTCAACAACCATGGATACCCCAACCATAGTCACAATAATGGTGAAATACATAGTGGAACATTAAACCATTGTTTAACCCCCACAAAAATTTTCACCATAGCAAGTTTTGATGGTACCTCTTGTAGCTCAACCTTTAAAACAATTTAATCAGCCCCAATTGCCTATTCAACCAATGGTTAACCCCAATATTAAAAAATCAACCCTTGTCTATGTAAATTAACAAGGATAAACCACGAATGTAGGAACTATTGAATTTTCAAACATTTAGTTTAGATTAGGAAAAATAATTTAAGAGCCTCCAATTACCATTTCTAAACTACCTAATGAAAAACCAAAAATAGATACACCTCAACCCATAGTCAAAAAAGAGGAATCTAAAAAAGTGTCAAAAAATATAAAGGAACATATTACTACTCCTCCACCTATTCCTTTTCCTAATAACTTGAAGTAAATTGAAATAAATCAAGAATCTAATTTGATTCAAGAATTATAAAATTGAACATTGAAGTACCCTTGTCATAATCCATCCAGGATAATTCAAAATTAAATATATCATTAAAATCCTATGTGTCAAGACACCTGGAAGAAATAAATAATACCCAAATACCATACATGTAGATGATAAACTATCTAAACTTTTACTAGGAAAACTATTGCTACCCAAACATGTAGACCCAGTAGTCTAGTCATAATAGTTACCATAGGAAAGAAAGAAACACCCATCATTCTAATAGATTTGGGTGAAAAAATCAATGTAATGACAATTGATACTCTCCAAAAACTATTACTTATGGGGATGCAACTTACTTCCACCACTATCTAAATGGTTGATCAGTAAGTTTATAAACTAGAAGGTAATATAGAATATGTAGCTATAACAATTGATTCATGGGAGTATCTAGTAGATTTATGGTGATATAACCTAAAACCATAAGCTAGGATACCCATTTATTTTAGGAAGACCTTAGTTAGCTACTATATCATCATTAATTGATTTTAAATTAGGGTATCTAACTATTTAAAATGGTCTAAAATCAAAACAAATATCCTTATACCCCCATGCAAAACCCTCATTAGATTACACTAAAACACTTTGGGTACATGAACCAAAAAAATAAGAATAGTCTTTCATCATTGGCCATGATAATAGTAAAAGGACACATGTAATAATTAACTGATGAGTTAGAATAATATCTAGAAGAATCCATTGACCTCGTGAGCCTAGCTATGAAATCTTTCAGTCTATCCACTATGGACTCTATCAATCTAGATGCTATAGACTCTATCAATTTTGTCATGATGGACTCTGTCAGTTTATCCACTATGGACTCTCCCAGTCTATCTTCTACAAACTCTATTTGATTCTTAGATATGGACTCCAATATTTCATTAGCTAAGGACTCCACCATACTTGTTACTACAAACTCAATCTTTGGATATTCAACATATGAACATAGACCATTGTGATAAAGTATTTGGAATTAGGAAAAAGATAAACCAACCAATTTTTTAACTACATTTTATTGTCCATTAGCCAAAATCAGTCCTCTAGAAGATGGATTTGTATAAAATGTAACTACATTTCATCTATTATTACCACACCCATTTCTTATTAATTCCTTGATGAGTGAATTTAAACAAATAGAGTCTATCCATCTTGACACTGAATAGGTTATGATATTAACAAGAAAAACATTAAATATAATTATTTGGTAACACATGATCAAGAAATGAAAGTTTTTTGTCCTATAAAAACACACCAAAGAATTTTCTTGGGATTATATATATATGAAATTAATTCATCTAAGTTTTTGTACCCATCACATTTACATGAGCTAGCACAAGCTAGCACAAACTAGTTAGACAACCACAAAGATGAATAAATCTATTATTAAGGGATATAGCAAAGACTAAAATTGAGAAATTTTTGGATGTGGAATTCATTTATATTATTTTAGATAGAGAATGTATTTATCCATTGCTAATTTTACTAAATAAAAATGGGAAATTTAGAGTGTGTGTAGACTACTAAGAGCTAAATAAAGCCATTATGATGGATTATTTTCCTTTATTTTTATTGATCGAGTGTTTGATAATCTATAGGAAAAAATAATTTTATCTTCTATATAAATTTATTGGATATAATCAAATAATAGTGGCAATTGAGTATCAATATAAAACCATTTTCAACTACCCATAGGGTAAATTTGCTTATAGAGTCTTACCATTTGGTCTTTGTAATGCCCCAACTAATTTTTAATGAGTAGTTTTAGCTATATTCTCTAATTTGACTAATGATTATGTGGAATTGTACATGGATAACTTCACTACTCATGGAGATACATTTTTTGAACACTTACATAATCTTGACAAGGTCTTAACCAGATGTGAAGAACACCAACTATCATTAAGCCATGAGAAATGTGTGATGATGATGGATCAAGGCATAGTTCTAGCACACCATATCTTTACTAAGGGAATCCAAGTGGATCTTAAGAAAATTGAAATAATTTATAGCCTTTCTATCCCACATAATCAGATTGATATCAAGAATTTCTTAGGTCATTTTAGATTTTACAGACATTTTATAGAAGACTTTAGTAAAATTGTTGATATTATGTTTGTTTTACTAGAAAAGGACAACGAATTTATGTGGAGTGATTATTGTAAAAAAACATAAGGTATTCATATACATATATCATTCAACCATAAGTTATCTCATGAATAAACCTATATTAGGAGGAAGAATCATAAGTTAGTTGTTAATTTTGTAGGGAATTTACTATAACCATCATTGATAAACCAAGAAAACTCAATGTGGTTTTAAACTTTCTATTTAGAATAAACATTTCAAGTAGTGAAGAACCAATTGAAGATAGCTTTTTAGATGAACAACTATTTTTTATTTCATTAAAATCCCCATAGTTTACTAATATAGCCAACTATTTGGCCATATGGAAGTTTCCTTTTCATTTTAATCAAAAATAAAGAAAATGTTTAATTAAATAAAATTATTCTTTTAAGTGGATTAATGGCATGTTATTTAAGTATGGACCTAATCATGTGTTTTTCAAGTGTGTAGAATATAATTAAGCCTATTAAATCATTAGATCTTATAATGATAAACTAGGAGGAGGTCATTATTCAAAAAAAAACCATGCATAAGATCCTAGGAGTAGGATATTACAGGTCTTCCATTCATAATCAAGTAAATAAGTATATCAAAAAATGTGATCCATGTCAAAGGATGGGATATCTTACACTATCAGTAGAGATGCCTCTTCATCTATGGGTAGTATTGAAACTATTTGAAAAATGGGGAATAAACTTTGTTGGTATTTTATATCCTCCATCCCAAGTAAAGGAATACCTCCTTGTATGTATAGACTATGTCACTAATTGGGATAAAGTCCAAACCTTATCTTTTGCTAGAGAAGAAGTAATATCAAATTTTATGTTTTTCAAGATCATGCAATGGTTTACTACACCTAGGGAAATAGTCTTAGATTAGGGACCATAATTTATGTCTCATATTATCAAACATTTCATGGAATTATACCAAGTCAATCATAGGAAATATTTTCCTTACCATCCATAGTCCAATGGCCAAGTAGAAGTAACTAATAGAGAGCTAGAGAACATTTTGACCAAGATAATCAGTAACAATATAAAATATTAGGTAACCAAAATACCATAAGCAGTATGGGCCTAAAATACTACTTGGAAGACAACCACTTGTTTTTCATCTTATGAGTTATTGTATGGTAATAAACCTTTGTTTTTCATTGAATTTGAATTACAAACTTTCAAAATAACAATGAAAGTAGACATTGATTTGGATAAGGCACAACAAGATAGAATTATCTAATTAAATGAACTTGATGAGATGAAGACAGAAGCTTTACAAAAAATAGAAATTATGTAGCATGAAAGGAAAATATAGAATGACTCCCACATCAAAGCAAGAAGATTGTGCACTTTTGTTTGACTCCAAGTTTTAAAAATTAAAAGGCAAGTTGGTAATAATATGGTTAGTCCCATATCAAATAGAAAATAAATACAATAATCAATCAGTACAATTGTTACCAATAGATGAAAATCAGAAGACTTTGTTGGTCAATGGACATAGACTCAAATTATCTCAGAAACCTATCGATAAGGAGGAGTTTGTTTAAAACATCAAGCATAAATTCATTTTCATGGAAGGACCTAGTTCTTCCATGATAAAAAATCCATGACATTATATTCTTTAAAATAAAAGAAATAGACCACTTCTTGGTTTTCTTCTTTCTAATAAAAAATCAAAATATAAAAATCAATAGTGAAAATCCTTTTTAGGATGATATTGACAATGTTGTTCAGAAAACTAACATGTTGTTTGGTCATGAATTGAATAATTAACCTTGGATTGAAAACCAAAAATGGTTAGTCAAGGGAAAAATTAAAAAATTAAAAAATAAAAAAAGGTAAAAAACTAATCATTTTGTTTCAAGTAATAAAATCACTAGTGTATTTATTTTTATACATTCCTAAAAGACTAATTCATACATTTGTTCTCTATTTAGAAGTAAGTGGCAAGAAAAAAATTAATTTTATGAGTATGATTAGGTTAGTAAGGTATTTTATTTATCTTCATTAGGTTAGTATAAGTATTTCTAGTTCATACATGTTCATGTTAAAGAGGAGGTTTGAGTAAAAGTCATCTTACAAGCCATCAAAGTAATAACCAAACAACAACATTTGTGGACATGGAAAGGTAATAAGTGAAAGGAAATACAAGTAAAATAAATTTCATGTGAACTAAAAATAGCATTTGATGACATGGAAAGGTAATAAGTTAAAGGACATGTAACTAAAAACAATGTCATGTCAATTTTATTCACATGTACAAACCATCTACCGACTCAATATGTAGTACTTTAAATAATGATGATGTGTTTGATGATGCACAAGTATAATAAGTGTGATATTACATTGAATCTCTTTCCAAGATAGTTTCATTTAAAACCTCTATGCCATATCATGATTTTTTTGGATCATGTTAGCAACCGCTAAAACAAAATTATTACCATTTGATTGTTTCCTTTCATTTTTCATTGTGCTCTCTTTTTTCCATTGTCACTGACTATTTGTACCTATTAAATTTTCCTCAACTTCTTGAAAATTTTTAGAGCTACCATGGGACAAAATAAATGATTTAAACTTGAGTCCATAGACATACTAATGACTAATGACATTTCTATAGAATTTTTTAATTAAGTTGGATGGCTTGCATTTTTACAAAAAATTGAATGGCCTGATGAAACTTTGATGAATGAATTCATTGAAAATATAATATAATAATCCATTATAATTAGAGGCATTAGTATTTCAATTTATAACACAATCATCAGTGAAATTTATAGGATTATTAAGTTAAGATAATACCTGGGAGAACTCCTTTTTCTAAGATAATTGCACAATTCAATGAGAATGAAAAACTATCTATTGCATGTGTACATAATCATCAAGGAAAGGCAAAAGGGATTAGTATGGAAACCCTACTTGAACCTTATAAATATGTTTGCTTTTGGGTTATGAAATATTTCATGTTTGAAGATCAATGCAATGTTTTTGTGTGTGAAGTGATGAGGATCATCCTTCCCCTCAAATATGGTCAATAATAGATTCAACCTAGGGTTAGCCTCACCTTATACCTATATGGATCCATCAAAATTTTTGCATCTGATAGATAAGCTCCACTTCATAATCATGGCCTTATCCATTTGATTATTTAACATCATTTCCTTCAACAAAGTAAATCAATGTGGAAGAAGTTTTGGAAATCTAGAATAAGTTAATCTTCAACATCTCTTTCAAAAGCCTTTAGAAAAACACCAATACCCAAGTCAAAATAAGAATATTCCTCTTCTAAGGTTAGGGTTTTATCAGGCGAAAGGTGATAGACTAGATCATAAACAAAACATGTGATTTAATGGAGTCTTCAACAAAATCCAACAAAAAGGAAATTAAGACCTAGGGTTTCATAGTCTCATCTAAACCCTAAATTTAAATATATCCCTTTAATAATCATAGCATAGGTACCTAAAACAACTAGAGCATCACAATCAAATAAGGATAACTCTTTAAAGGAGCCTAGTCCCCCTATGCAAATAAAAAGATGTATAAATTTAATCTCAGCACAAGATGATGAGGATACATAAGTAGCTACAACCCTTCATAGCCTTCGATAATCAACATTATTTTCTACACCAATAATAGTATAAACATTAACACTTCATGAATAATTTCTCATAATAAATATTCCTAAGTCAATAACAATAGTTCTTGATGAAGAAGTTGTCACAATAGATATTACTGAGTCAATAGCATTGGATCCTAATGAAGAACCTATCACAATAAATATTCTTATTGAGGAAGCTATTTAGGAAAAAAATATAATCATAAAATAATTTGTAGTATAATAAATATAATCCTCTACATCTTTTTCAAATCTTGACATAAGACTATTACTAGACAAAGGGAAAAGCATTATGATCTCTGAACGAGAAAAATCATCCAACTCTAATAAATATTCAAAATTTTAACTCATCCTTGCACTGTCTAAAGTTGATGTCATAATCAAACAACAAGCTATAGATATTTTTGATCTTTTGGCTTAGCTAAAATGTAAGGATTACCTAAATTATTCTTTGACTCAAGGATTAGATAGTTTTTAAAACAAGGTTTTGGATCACATGGATAAAATCAAAAGGCTTGAGAAACAAGTAACTCATTTTGATGAATAAATGGTAAATTATTAGATATATATGACTAAATTAGAAGAATAAAACCCTTTTTTAAAACATCAACTTCAAAATTCTTAGCAATAACAGCTTTCTATTCAAACTTATTCTTCTTCTAAACCTTTAGTTGATTAAGCATGTTAAACTATTGTTTCTCATGTTGACTACCTAGATAAATGGAATCAGGTATGTTTTGAGTTCAAAGAACTCAAGGAAAAAAATAAAGACTTAGAGAATGAAAAATAAACAATGAAGGCATATTTAGAAAAAGAA
>JARHVA010004907.1:635000-982500 GCA_037957365.1 Torreya grandis
ATATAAGAAATCATTTTCTTGCCTCAAATGCTTCTTTATAATTTCTTATCCTACTTATTTGGATCTTAGTGGGGTCGATATCAATCCCATGCTAGGAAATGATTTGCCCCATGATTTTTTTGATGGTGATTCCAAATACACATTTATATGGATTGAGATTAACTCCATAGTTGATCAACTATACGAGGATGATGCATAACATTCCTAAATGGTCCTCACATCACCTTTCTTTTCCAAGTAGGTTATCTATGTAGACCTCCATATTTTTTGGATGAGGTCATGGAAGATGTGTATCATATCCCTTTGATACATTGCCCCTACATTTTTATGCCAAACAACATTACAACATAATAAAAGGTTCCCCAAGTTATTGTGAATGAAGTCTTACTTTGGTCTTCATTAGAGATGTAAACTTGGTTGCATCCTAAAAATCCATCCATGAGTGATATAATTTTGTATCTTGAAGTAGCATCAATAATGATGTCAATAAATGGGGGTGGAAAATCATCCTTTGGACATGCCTTGTTAATGTCCCCAAAGTATATGCATATTTTGATTTCATCATTCTTTTTTAGAATGGGTACAATGTTAGAAATCTATTTAGAGTAATCAATAGGCTTAATGAAGATACATTTTAGGATTTTGATGACTTATTCCTTTAAAAATCAATGTGACCTTAGGTTTAATGGATCTAAGTTTTTACTTGATGGGTTTTTTGTCAGGTGTTGTAACTATATTTTGGACAACTACATCAAGATTTATTCCTATCATGTTGGTGTAGGATAAAATGAAGGCTTTGAAAATATCCATGAGGGTTTAGTTGTGGTCTTCCACATCTTGTTTAGAGAATGAATATCTTAGCTTGAGAAGTATAGGGTGTTCCTTAGTTTTGTTATTAATGCCAAAAGTTTTATTAATGGGGGAAGGTTAGGATATTTTCCTTCAGTGTTGAATATATCATGTTTATCATTAGTGGAGAGGTAATCCTCCACCTAGAAATAACTCCTAAAAATTTATTTTGAGCATTGAGTTAGGATAATATGTAATAAATAATCTCCTATTATGATAGAATGAGGGGAGGTCATCATAAACCTATATGAATTCAAGGATGGCCTCATCATTATCAACTAGATCTAAGATAAGAGGGTCCTCATCTAATCTAACAAAGGAAACTATTTGGTCATTAGGAGTCTTAATTATGATGGGATATACCCTAATTGAGACTATAAAATTAGATTATAGGATTTTTAGATGGGGGATGAAATGTGAAGATGAGACAACCATGGAGTTATCAAGTTGGTTGCTTTATCTAGGGACTATTGTGATATAAATGAAATCAAATTCCTTTATGACCTTATAGATATTAGTTTTTTACAAATAAAGGTTCTTGGGTTTATTTTGATAGATTTTAGACACTTGGTTTATGACTAGCTATGAATCTCCTTGGATTCTCAAATTTTGGACACCTAAGTGATTCATAATGACCATACCAAGTAATAGATCCTCATACTTTGCCCCATTCTTTGTAAATTTTAATTCTAACTTGAACATGAAAGGCATAACTCATCCTTCATGGGAAATGAGGATGATGCTTTCCCCAGTGCCCAGGCAACACTTGGCCCCATTGTAGTGTAGGACCCACTAATTGTGTGTATAAATAAAGAAGTCATCAGGTGGGAATTTTTGGTTCTTTGATATCTCAATCATATGAATATTAAGGATGTCAAGGAATTCCCCTTAGGATTCTTGGATCTAAAACTTGGGAAGATGATGAAACCATCCCCTATATGGGGAAAATGATAAAGCCTATGGGGATGTGGATAACCTAATCTCATTGTGTATATGAAGGAAGGGTATAACTTTTGGGGACTTGAAAGGTTGTCTTATAAGTTTTGGTTCGATATAGGTGAGGATTTCCATAAATTTAAAAGAATATTTTTTGGCTTATTTTTTAGGGTGGGGAGTATGTTGGCATAGTTAGGGTTATGTTTGGGCATAAGGACTATGCCAACATGATTATAATTTTGACTTGGTGGAAGATATGCATGGGTATAGTCATGTAAATTTAAATATTATGGATAGGAGATGGGAAACATTGTTTGTCATGTTTTTATATGGGGTAATGATTCTAGGAATTTAGTGAGTGACTTTTTGGGGTCCTCCTCCTTTATGATAGGAAAATGATGTTTTCCCTTATAATCAATGGGTAATTGTGAGTTCCAATTTAGATATATATCTTATAAATAGCCATGGTTTAAGCCTCCTCTCTAACTACTAGTACAACTTGAGGAGGGGGAATGAATTGGTTGACTATTAGTGGGTTTTGAGTGTGACAAAAATGATACTAGGTGCAGGTTGAAGGAGGAAAACTGACATTTATAGAGGGAGTATCCCAAACATGTCAGGGACCCTATAAAAATGGTATGATCTTGTCATGATGAGGTATACCAACATACTCAAAAGTAGTTCAAAAGTGACAAAATTGGAGTGCATGCTATTATTTTTTCCCCTTTGCTTGTCCCTCAGCTAACCTTAGTTTTGACTATTGAGATAGTCTTTATGGAAGGGATTTTTCTCATCCCTATATACTTCTATCATATATATGTGTGTGTGTTTGTGTGTGTGTGTGTGTGTGGAAGGCTAGCTATCCCTCTCAGGTATATTTACCTTAGGGCCCAAAAATCTCATAGGTCCCTAATCCTTATAAATCAAACGGGAGAATTAGAGGAGTGTCTTTTTCTAGGAGACTGATGATTTTAATAGTAGACATGGTGGAAATTATCACATTGATGATTAGTTATGAGTCAAAAATCATTTCAATTATGGTTATGTCCTTTTTTATAGTTTATATTTTAATAATTCTTGGGGTATTTTTACCTATTTATTAAATATGAGCACCTTAAACTTTGATGATCTACCAATGTCAACTAATTATAGGGTATTCATGACCCCATTAGTAGATAAGTGATAATAGATGAGTGACCCAGGTTGTTTGTGCATGTTAGATTGTAACATATCAAAGTGTTTAGGATCACCTTGAGCTAAAAAATCCTTCCCAAGTGTAAGAACTAGACTTGTTGAAATAAGGCAAAAGGAATAACCTTCATCCAATGTATCCAAAGATTTTAAGATCTTGTTGTAATTGATGTCATTGTCTATGACATATAAATTTGTTATTACCATCTGAGGACCCAATGTGATTGAGAGTATGATATTTTTTATGGAAGTAGATTTGAGATTGGCATATCCTCATAAAGTGTTTCACATTATAAAATAGTTGGTTTCCCCATAACTAATATTTTTTATGAAATTCAAGGGGATGTTGTTCATAGCTACCCTATCATCAACCATAGATCTCTTCACATAGTTTTTTTAATCCATACTTTAGGAACAAGGCTATATATCATATCCTTACTAGTTTAGAGTCAAGTGTGAGGCTTCATATATCAAAGTAACTAGCATCTCATGACTACTGACTAGGTGGGAACATGTCTAGATCAATAGGGTTAATTTGATCTTGAGAGGGAAAAGTGATGCTAGATAGGTGTCCTAGTCCTATGACATTGATCAAGGTTGATCAATAAGTGGGAGAGCTCTTGATTAGGTTTATAAATTAAATGTGGGAGAATGTTTTGGTTATGTTAGAGATTAGGTCATAATTTATCATAGGCTTGGGGATTGTCTCTAATTCCAAGATGTTCGAGGGGTGGAGGGATATAGGATGATACTCCCTAGTGTGATTTAGTGTTTTCCTCCTCTTAAAATTATAACTCTATGACTCTTATCATCCTAATTTTACCTTACACTCCTAATTGAAGAGCCAAACTGGGGTTTATGGTTACTAAGGTAGATGTTTTGGCATCATGAGTGCATGTTACCATATGTTGGTTATGTTTAATGGAGTGACACTGTGGATTACTCTAATGTTGAATTTGAGTAAGGTGTGTATGGTGATTTGGGAAAGGTTTATGATATATTTATAGGTTCTAGTTCTAGGTATCAATAAGATAATTTGAGGTGGTTTGGATGTACATTGTCATTTCCTATAAAGATATCCATGAATGGTTTCCTTTGGTCATCTATGATCCTTTATATGAACTTGTTATACTCTCTACAACTCTAATTATCATGGCCCATGACTTTATGGAAGAGGAAATATATGTTTGGGTCATAGTCCCTAGGTCTCATGTTTTGTCCTTACTATCCAAACCCATGTTAGTTGTTGTGTGGGTAGTATTTTTGGTTTTGGAATTGGTGATATTATTTATTTGATTGAAACTAGTTTTGGTTATGATTTTGGAATTACAAATTATGAGGTGGATATCAATTGAAATCAACTACATGAATGGTGAGATGGGGATTTTGATTCCATACCCTTACATTATTAGTGTTATTGGTGTTATTTGTAGGTTAAGATTGACTATTATTTATGGGGTTTTGCTTCTTGGTTTGATCTGAGATACCATCAGTGGTAGAATTCCTATTGTGGTTAAATATTTTAGGAGCTTAGTTATTTATGGTATTTGGGTTTTCATTTTGAGATTCCCCATTTATTTGACTGGGGGTGATGATGTGACCATTGGTCCCATAAGTTTACCACTCACTATTGATGGTTTCATGGTTAATGCATAGTGCACTCTTGATGGTTTATTAATATGATTGCTATGTAACTTCTTGACATGTTCCCTTATTTCTTTATTGAGGAAAATATTTCATAATTCCCATTGGTCTATTTTATGTGTGTTGGTAGAGGAGTATAGGACATGCTACCATATCTTGATGAAATGGGAAATAGATTCATTATATTATTTATTGATATGCAAGAATTCACATATCTTAGTATTCATAAGTTTTTTCAATCAAAGGCTTTGATGAACTCAGCCATAAGCTAGTGGAAAGAGTGTATTGACCCCTTGGGGAGGTGGTAATATCAATCAAGTGTTATCCCCTCAAGGTTCTTAGGAAATATTTTCACTACAGCCCCATCCCAAGGTAAGAGTTCCATAAAAGTGGTAGCATAGGATTTCATATGTGCATTAGGATCCCCTTCCCCTTTGAATTTAGGAATATAAAATAGGGGGTGTGGAATAAGAACCCCCCATATATTGGTATGTAGAGTCTCTTTGAGATATTCAGCATAGGTCCCCATGTTGTTAAACACCATCATGGTTGTAGTGGGACTAAGGTAAATGAGGAGCTATATACGGGTTATTTTGATAATTTTTAGAGGGAAATGAGGAATCTTGATAGGACAAAGTGGAATAATCTATCACTTAGTTATCTAGATGAATTGACTATGAATATATATCAAAGGCTTTAATGAACCCAACCATAAATTAGTGAAAAGAGTGTATTGACCACTTGGGGAGGTGGTAATACTAGTTGAGTATTATCCCCTAGAGAGTCTTGGGAAATATCTTCACTGCAATCCCATCCCAAGGTAGGATTTATATAATGGTGGTAGCATAGTCTTTTACATATGCATTGGGATCCCATTCCCCTTTCAATTTAGGAAGATTGAATAGGGAATATAGAAGAAGAACCCACTATATATTATATGTAGAGGATATTTGAGATATTTGACATAAGTCCCCATTTTTTAAAACACTATCACAATTTTAGTGGGACTAAGGTAAAAGGGGCATCTACATAATGGTTGTTCTAATAATTATTAGATGGAAAAAAGGAATCCTGATAGGGTGAAGTAGAATAGGATAGAATTAGATATCTGGATGAGTGGAATTTGAATACATGTAGAAGTAAGAAAAGAGTTTATTATATGTATGAGGCATGGTGATTTGATATGGTGGGAAATGTGTAGTTTATGTGTAACCTAGTGCCATATGACATGGGATATATTCTATCTATGGGGATGCATTGGACATGGGAGGCACCCAGTTGGAGGTGTGGATAATAGTGGGTTGTTGGTTACTACATAGTTCTATAATGGTGGAGTGTACATGTATACACTCCATACCAAATATTTAATAGGAATTTGATAAGATGAATAGGTATTATAGACATCAAAGTTGGGGACCTTGTAAGTAATAATATCTCTAAGGGGTTGGTGAGAGACATGATTTTGTGGTGGGACATACTCCTATGGTGGTAATTCATGTATGTTTATTGTTGTGATGTTGGGTAAGTAAATATTTTTATGGGAGAAGAGGAAGGATGAGTTTTTTTATAGGATGTGGGCCCATCCCTTGACTTAGAGCTTGTTAAATGTTCTCTAGGTCATAGATACAACCCACTAGGGTGTTAATGAGTTGGTTCAAGTTGGCACTATTGTCAGGACCATGGGTCTCCATGGTAGGATGGGTGGATGAATGAGATGGGGTGTCCTTAAGGGGTTGGTTATAGTCTACCCATATACTAGTACAAGTGGATGATGGCTATGGATTAGAGGTGTTTTGAACCTTGTCAGGGAGGTGAGTAGCAATTTTTATTTGGTTAACCTCATCCTCTAAGTGATAGGTTCTTCCTAGGTAGTGAATATATTTGCTGAAAATATTTATATTTGGGCTTTTCAATCTAATATCTAGTTTTATGGACACATAAAGAGCTAATTTTCTTCTGCCTATGAGGGTCATTGTGGTGTATTCAAGGTTATTGCTTATAGTTTTGGATACATCATTTATCTCCTGAATAAAAACCCCATTCATTATTTGAGTGTTGGGAAGGGACTAATCATAATATTGGTATTATATGTTAGTCTCAAATTTTGGATTCTTCCAAATCATTAATGGAGGTTTTTTAGAGATAATTTGGCTTCTCTAATATCCCTATAGGTCAAGAGATCTACTAATATCTTTTCCAAACATATTCTAGGGGTATATTGATACCCTCAAAATAAATGAAAGGAGGGAAATGGGGAAAGGAAATGAGAAGAATAATAAAGGGGTACACAAAGGATGAAGTCCTTCATGTTGGGTTCACTAATTTATATACATGTGAATTAGCACACGTTAAATTGTGCACTCAACTACCTGTAGTCTAGCTAAGGGATAAAATTTAATGAATGGGATAGGGGTTTAGTTGATTGTTAGGTGGAATGATATTTGTGATAGGTGGTGGCAATGGGTTCTTGTGATGGAAAAAAATACCTCAACAGTGTCTCATTGCTTTTCAAGAGCATTAAATTATGCAAAAATGGAGATCCAAAGTCCTTCAATCTTTGATATCATAATAAGGAAAAGTTATTGGTCAATAAAAGGTTTAAGGAAATGAGGAAGATCAATTTGGATGACTCATGGGAAAAGGTCCACTCTATTGGTTTTTAAGACACTAGAAAACCACACATGATAGTTCTAGATGTCAAAACACCCCTGATTAGACTATTACCCAACCTCTAACCATGACCCTAAGTTAGTTTAGCTAACTAGATAAACCCAACTCACTAACCTACCCTTTTACCCAACTTAACCTTTAACCCTTAACCATTGATGATCACCTTGATAATCAACGGTCACCCTGACCATTGATGGTCAGGTTTCTTCCCCATCTAGCTAAAGACAACTTGAGTTGTGTGCAAGATAACATGTCAAAATTTAATATAAATAGAAATATAATATATCACAACAACCAACCAAACCTCCTATGGGACCTTCTACCTCCATCTCTTTTTTCATATAAAAGGAGGGGAACATAAGGTGAAAGGGGATTAATCAATCCATTCATCCAAGCATCTAACAATCAGGTAATCAATATATCAGCTAGTAGTCATTAGGAGCTATCAAACTTCTTTGCAAGTTCTCCCTTCAGTAATCAAGAAACTATGATAGAGACATGAACCTTTGATGAAATTATTCTCCAAGCAAAGTATTGTTACTCTGACAAAAGTACTACAAGATTGACCACCAGCCATCAAGCAACTAGTTAAGTATATTTTTGGTTTTCAAGTTCTAATTACTTGGTATCTAACCTAGACCCCTTAGCATAATATATTTTAACTCCCTAGCCTTGACTAAATCCCTAGAACACTTACTGCACTTTCTATAAGTTGAATCAGGGTCTTTCCTAAACACTTTCATAACCCTCAATAGCCATCGATGGTCACCCTGACCACTGATGGTCACCCTAACCATTGATGGTCACCTTCAACCATTGATAATAAACCAACTACCAATGGTCACCCTGACCACTGATGGTAACTATGGTAAGAAACAATAAAAATTTATTTTGACCTACCTACCCTTAACCAAATCCCACTTTATATGCCCCTACCTAGTCATAGAGACCTCATCTATTTTTTAAACCTAACCTAACTCATTTAGCATTATTATTGACCCATTATTCACTTAATTAGTCTATTTCCTTTATCAATCATTTATCTCTTCTTATATTCTCTTTTATTATTTTCTATCATTTGATGCAAGTACTTTATTTTTATTTCTTTTAACTTAATTATTTTAAGAGTGTGGATTAATAGCCTCCTAGAAATCTCATGCTTCTTAGATCTAGCTCATGTTAGGAAATCTACCTTTTTATCCATCTAATAACCCCTTTCCATTAGTACTTTCTTATCTATAGGTCATTCTTCCTAAATCACACTTATATAACATTTGGGGTATTCAGAGTAGGATATATATCCTATAAACATAGTTATCAATGATTTCAATGGTCATGTTTAGAGATCCATTGGGGATATAGTACATCTACTACATGTTATACTAGCACATGTGGCCAATAGATTCTTATTAGTACCTAGTATGTCTGTATCATAAATGCAAAAATAAATAGTATCTTTTACTACACCCTTATTACTAGTTTTTTTACTTATTCTTTCCTAAGAAATGAACTAAAAATGAGATAAACATTTTGGCATGCCCAGTGGGACCTAATAGCATCTAGTTTCCATTTTATTCCTTATTCTATGTTCTTATAAATAAATCAAAATTTATTTTGGTTATAAAATAAACCTTGCATACATTGATTGCTTTCATGTTTAGCTCATTTAGTTAAATTAAAATCAGAGTAATCAATCATAGCTTCACTTTTTTATCACACACTATACCAGACCACTTAAATCAATGAGACATCATAACAATTGACATTAGGCTTGACTAGGGTTTCATCTCCTAGTATATCACCTTCACCCTTTGGATATCTTACTTGGAGGTTATTACCAAGAAGAAAACTAAAAAAATCAGCTCTCTAGTTGAGTCTAAACTCTAGAAATTAGTATATACTGAATAAGCACTCAACACCATTATCATTTTAGTGTGTGAAGTGAGGGGGTAGGCCCCAATACCAAGCCATGTATTAATTTACAACACATGTCATTTTGAGATCATTAAACACCTAAATCGAACCATAGACTTCTATTTTTTAGTACTTGTTCTACAAACCAATTTCTTCTCCACACTTTCCAACTAAGCCATAAGCTAAAAGTGAGATAAAAGGTTCCCAAAGATTTTAAATTCACTCTAAAATATGTTTTTATTGCCTTTAAATCTTTTCTTTTTTTTCTTTGTGTTTGAGTTGTGATCTTTCCTTTACTCTTTTCAATTTCTCATATGGTTTTTACTAGACAACAATTCAGAAATCAAACCAATCAGGAACCACCTTCCTCTTCTTATTCCTTCATGGAGTATACCTCAGATGTTGAGGGTTTACCCCATCATTCTACCCCCCATACCATGCCTTAGATAGTTGCCCAAGGTGATGTGGATTTTTCCACTTTCCTTGATAATAATCCTATATCCCTCCAACATTAACTCAACACCTTGTCTTATCTCACTCCTACTTTAGTTCCTCTTAATGATCCACCTTATAGGATGCCTTCCCATATTATGGTTGTTACTATATCTACCTAGCCTATGATCATGCAAACATCTTACTCCACCAATAATCCACCTACTACCTCTACCCAAACTCAATAAAACAACCCAACCAATAACCAAACAACTCCTACACTAGCCAAAAACTCCTCCAATATAGGGGAAACCTTACCTTTAGTTACCCATACTCCATCCATCATGGGAATATCTTATGCCCATATTATCATTATTCCCCTTATCACTACCAACCCACCAATCTCCACCCCACTTTAAAATGTGGTGCTATATATACCTTCCACCTATCAGTGCCAGAGTCACCGCTCATCCCCAACCAACTAAATCATCCATACCTCCAACCCAATCCATATCAATTCCCTAATCTACCAATCTAATCATACTTCCTAACTAACCCAAATAAACTCCTCGACAAATACTTATGACACCCTAACCATGCTATATTCCTAATCCACAAGGATATGTAGCTCCATATTCTACCCAAATTGTTGTGCCCATAAACCCTTATGTGGCATTAGCATCATCCCAACCCTCAATGACCACATACCAACATGTGGATATCCTCTCAACCTTATACCAGTTATCCATATATTACATCCACCCAACCTCAGAAAAACTTACCATATAATTATGGATCTCCCCAACCCCAGATCGATTTAGTCAAAATGTTGGACAAAATGACCAACCTAGAGTCATCTATCTCTAGGGTTCACAACATCTTATCTCTGTACCAAATCTATAATGAACATATTCACCCATCTATCCTTATCTAACCTTACCATCCTCAATGGGAACTACCCAAATTTATAAGTTTCAAAGCAAGGAGGACCCCCAATAACACCTAAGAGCATTTTGGCATTCTTGTTACTTAATTGCCTATGACAATATTCTTCTCCTTTGCACCTTTACTTTTTATTTATCTAGACTAGCATTATATTGGTATATTTCTATCACTAAGCACTCCATATTTTCCTTTTCCCACTCACCCAAACCTTTTTAGACCATTTTTTGATCAATATATATAAGATCTCCATCACCGACCTCTAGTCCATCAAAACATTTGATGATGAATCAATTGCTCATTTCATAGCTTGATGGAGAGGTCTTATCAACCAGCTCTCTTTATCTTTTCCCCAACCCAAGTTGATTAAAATTTTCTCTCGGTCTTGTGCCAAACACATTATCCCCACTCGATAAGTTCAAACTTTCATAACTTTTGATAAGGCTTTCACCATGACATGAAAACTAGAAGTCAAAGCCATCAATGGGAGGAAGTTGAAACTAAGAAACAAAAACTCTAGATTCAAATCCAATGACCCTTCCCCATCTGAAACCACCAACCAATCTAACTACCCTTACAATAAACCAAAGGTAGTTGCAAACATAGTTGTCCTTAAAATCACTCCACCTTTGGTTGTCAACCAACCCAACCAAACCAACTCTTCGAACTCCTCCAATCAACAAACTCAAACTTAAAATTGGGCTACCCCAAAACAATACACTCTATTAGGAGAGTCATATGTTTTAGTTTTGGATAGGTTTCTCAAATCCAACATCATACATCTTCCCCATATTAAACCTCCTAAATAATTTTATGCTTCTCATCTTGTGCCTAGTTGGTAAAATGAGAATGATCTTGTGCTTTCCACTATGTCATTAGCCATGACATTAGTAGGTGTAACACCTTCAAAAAAATGTCCAAAACTTGATTTATAAAGGATAAATTACAAAGGATAATCCCAATATACCCTTAAATTAGTCATTTGACATATTTTGACAACCTTGTCCCAACCATGTCCCTTCTACCAACCATGATGATAACAAACTAGAATTATCGCATGCTCATGAGGTCCATATATTTAATGTAATTATCATTGAACCTATCATTGAGGAAACCACTACCTCACCTACCTACTTCTCCATTTCACTTATTGAAGTGGTGGAATTCCCCCCATTCCTTTGGACACATAAACAAAAGAATCAACCACCTCCATTCCTTCACTTGATGAGATAATGGACTTACCCACCTCTCCTTTGATATAAATACTAAAGGAGGCAACCATTATCATCACACATCCCTCCCCCACCATGAAATCACCCACTCTCTCTTTGAAAACCATTCCAAAAGAAGAGATCACTTTATCTACTCCTTCCATGGAGGAAACATCTTCCCAAATCTTGGAGTCTTCCATCAAGGAAAAGGATGAAGGAACCATTCCCTTACCTCAATCTAAGGGCCTAATATTTAAATATGATGCCCAAGGAACCAAAACCATCTACAAACCCTTCTCTAGACTGGTCCAAAGCCTAGAATTCTCTTCTCAACCTAATTTGGATCGATCAACCTTTTGGCACCATCTTGGACTCCCCTATAAAAATACGCATGAACCTTCAACCTAAATTTCATCCACCATTCAACCTATCATCACCTCAACCCCTTAATCAAACACCTCTCCCCCCAAAACCATGGGGAACCATCCAAACCATCTCCATCTAGAATCATCAAATCACCTTACACCTCTCTTATCAAACCTATCAATAACTTAGGGGTACTTCCTAATCCTATCCTTATGTACCCATATTTGACGTTGGATTTATCCCCATCTAGTCCACCAAATAAAACCTTACCCAAACCAAATAATAAGGTGGAATAACCCAAACTCCCACCATACAACCCTCTTATGCTCTATTTTAGGACCCCATCCTTCTTCTATCTTAAGAGCTCATCCTTCTACCAAGAATTCCAACCCTCCCAAAACTACACAAATTAAACTTCCTACTTATTTTATACCTTTACGTACCCCCTCCAAATCATCAAACACCCCATAATTTTTATCCAAACTATCTACCTCTACCTACCCACTTATATCCAAACTTCCATCATCTCAATCATCCACCTCCAAATCTTTCACCTTTAAAACTTCCACCATAAAACCATCCAATAACAAACAACCCAAATTAAACCCACCTACCAAAACCATTCTACCACCCATAACTTCCATGGTGAAGCCTACTTCTAAGAAGGCTCCCACCCCAATAACCAAAATCCCACCACCTTTAACACCTTTGGTCAAATCTTATTAGACCATTTTACAAATGTTGTTACAAACTTCTTCCTTAATCCTAACACCTATCAGACCCTTTGACCCTTCAAGTCCTAAACCATCTCTGTTTGATGATAGTTTAATTTGAACATACCATAGGACACCTGGGCACAACATAGAGAACTCTAAAGCTTTCCAAGCACTTGTCCATAACTTATGGGATGAGGATGATCTATTATAAAATGAACCTCTCTTGATCCTTTTATCAACCCAACCACCAAATGAACCTACCCAACACTTATCTACTCCCACACTCTCACTCAAGAGTGAGGTAGAACTAAAGAAGCCTTCTATCCCAACATTTCCCCTCATCTACACTATCCATATGGTCACCCGATCTTGGGCCCAACAAAAGGATAAGGGAAAGGCCAAAGTGTCCATATTATGGACATATCCTTCCACCCCTCAACCTTTAAACTAAACTCAAACACCTTCACCTTCACCAAAACCTAAAATATCCATTTTGGGTGCCCCTACCTCCAACCCTTTTGAATCTATCTAATGAGTAGTTCTAAAATAACTCCACCAAAAAGTAATAAAAATGAGCCTATAAGATCTAATCAACACCCCATCATTTCTAAGGAATAATAGATGTCATGCAATCTATATAGTTCCAACTCAAAGACCCTTAACCACTTGCATCCTTTATCATAGCTCATCAACTTTCCACCTTTGTCACATTTAAGGATTCAAATATACCCTCTATTCATCCTAAAGATCTTGATCCTCCCCTTTTCATCACTACATACATTAGTCAAACCTACATCAAAAAGGTGATGATTGATGGGTGAGATAGTATTAATATTATCTCCTCTCATGTTTATGACCAACTCCAGCTACCAAAGAATATCATGTCAGAAACCTCAATGATCCTCCATTATTTTAATGATACTATGGTCATAACCTTGGGAAAAGTCATCCTCCACATTTTCTTGGGACCTCACACACTTCCAAATCTCTTCTATGTCATAGAAGGTGAGTTCTAATATAATGTATTACTTGGATGCCCTTAGATATAGACCATGAGTTGTGTCCCATCCACCTTACATCGATGCATCAAGTTCAAACATGAAGGTCAAGTAATCACCATACAAGTTAACCCTTGCCCTTTCACATCTTATAATATGGCATATCAACTCAATGATGTTCTTCTTCCTCATTCATCCATCTCACCATAAACTAAAAACAACTCCACCCCTACCATCAATGAAGCTTCAACTAGTTCATCTATCCCTTCTCAGATCCCCATAGAGGACCCTTTGGAACCTACTGTCTAATACTTCTCACTAGGAGAGTCTCATATTTTAGCCTTAGATTCCTTATGTACTCCTCAAGAGTATGGGAACCTTGACCATGATCCTGATTATGATCCCAATATCAAGACCATCATTCTTTTTAGGCTTCCTAACCACCAGCCCCAATTTCATCTATGGGGGACTTGATCATCCACTTCTCACTCCCTCCACCACCTCTTATATCCAATCATTTACTTATGATTTTTTCTATTTGGATAAAACAAAATTTTCCAAATAGTATCTTCATAAGTGTGCTTGGAATGGATTCAACCTTGGTCATTATGAACATGGACCCCATGAGTTACCCTTGTTCAAATCCCAAAAACCTCATCAACTATTTGGCCTTGGGTTCATCTCACTAGAAGAACCCATCAATTCACCCAAACCCATTGCCACCATTGATGAAGATATCCCGTCTTCACCAACCCCATCTCTTTTGAAGTCTAAGGATTTTGAAACCATCCCTTCTAAATTTTTCTAGTAAATACCATTAGTTTGGGCCCCCTGACCTATCAAAAAGATGGTTGAACTAAAAATTTTCCTTTTATTCATCTTGAAATGGTAGAAAATAATTATCCTACCATCCACACCATCTAAAATTAAGATAATGATTCCATTCTCACCTTTCTTGGTGTGGGGGATTCTTCTATCCACAAATCCCTTCCTCTTGAGAACTAAACCATGTTTAATGAATCCACTATTGATGTCAACTTGGTTACTCAAGATAACCCTTACATTGTAAAGATCAGTCAATCCTTAGATTCCTCAGAGAAATAATATTACCCAACCTTCATGATCAAATCATAGATTTTTCTTGGTCCTATTAGGATATGCCTAGGATCAACCCTTCTATATCTCTCCACAACATCATCATCTATCTTGATGTTAATCCAGTTAGGTAAAAGCTTTGCAGGATGTACCCTTGCATCACCCTTAAAGTCAAATAAGAACTTTAGTGCATCTTATCTATTAACTTCATCCAACCTATTGAATATCCCCGATGAGTTTATAATATACTTCCCATCACCAAACCCATAGGGGTACTTCACCTCTGTATTAGCTTTTGTGACCTCAATCTTGCTTGTCCAAAGGATAACTTCCTTTTGCCTAGCATCGACCAACTTGATGATCTTACAACTGACCATGATATTTTATCCCTCATGGATGGTTTCTCAAGATATAATAAAATCTTGATTTCCCCTAAATATTATCATAAGACTTCTTTCATCACCCCATGGGGAACCTTATGCTATAGGGTCATGTTATTAGGTCTGAAGAATGTTGGAGCAACCTACTAGTGTGCGATGACCTACATTTTCCATGATATCATCCACAAAATCATATAGGACTATGTAGATGATCTCCTTGATAAATCCAAATATTAATGGGATCATCTAGAGGTTCTCAAAATTATCTTTAAGAACCTAATCCATTTCCATGTCTGATTTAATACCAAGAAATGTGTTATTGGTGTCCTATCTAGAAAGCTTCTTGTCTTTATTATCTCACTTTGAGGAATCAAAGTAGACCTTATAAAAGTTAGAGAAATCCATGACATGCCACCTCTAACCCACCTTAAGCAAATATATCACCACCTTCCTATAGGGAGTACCTCCTTTCTCCAACCATTCTTACCCCTCATAAAAGCTCCAATCCATCCATGCTACTTCATATCTCAGTTATCAAATAGATGTCAACCCTTTCACCACCTCTCTCAAGAAAGATAGATATTTTTAAATGGATTAAGGAATGTCAACTAACTTCCTCCTTTATGAGTCCATCATGACTCTTTCTCAAGAGGATGTCACCTCAAATTATGTTCTTTTCTCAAAATACCAATGCAGTGGGGGTACCAGAGTTATTCTCATTCCCCTTGATGGAAAACCTCTTATTATTTATTTCAAACTTGATTTTGAGTGTACCAACAATATGGCTAAGTATAAATCCCTAGTAATAGGTCTCCAAATTGCTCTAGCCTTGGGAGTTAAGATAATCATTATCTTTGGTGATTCCTACCTTATGGTCAACCAAGTCAATGGATCCTACCAATGTAAGAATGATGTCTTGCAATAATATGAACAACTAGTAGATGTAATATTAGCATCATTTGATCATTACCTTATCCAATCTATTCCATGATATAACAACAAGTTTTCAAATATAATGGCTTCCCTTGCTTCCCAAATCCCATCTTATCCTTCCAATTCTAAGCTCTTTATCACCATTCATCATTTTATCACACCTTATATCTAATCCAACCTCACTACCATTTGTAGTGTGGAGGAATATCCATCAAACATTTGGTACCAATAGACCTTTGACTACCTCAACCTCAGTATCATTCCTCCCAACCTCTCTAGGAATGCTCAAAGAGCCTTTGTTCAGAGTACCTCTCATTATACCATACTAGGGGGATACTTTAAATACATGGTTTTTATGGCTTCCTTCTCCATTGCCTATGTAACTATGAAGCTTCCCATGGTATCAAGGAAATGCATGCCAAGATTTTTGGGGGATACTTTAGTGGTCTAGTTGTCGATAAACATATCCTTTGCCTTAGATACTATTGGCCCACCCTCAACCAAGACTATTATGATTATGTAAAAAAGTGTGTTAAATGCTAATAGCATGCCAATTTACATCACGTGATGTCTCATCACCTTCAGGTATCCAAGGACTTTTGACCCTTCTCATAATGGGGACTAGATCTCATTGTGGAAATTAATCCTCATTTTTCATAGCAGCACCACTCCATCACTGCCATCGAGTATTTCACTAAATAGGTAGAGTTTATTCCCCTCATCTCAACCAAAGCTAACAAGATATTTGACTTCATCAATCATCATATCATCTATTATTTTGGTCTTCCTCATAAGATCATCATTGATAATGGTAAATATTTCAAAAAAAAAATAAATTCCAAAGTCTTTATGATGCATTTGGAATCAAGTTAATATTTTCCTCACCTTACCATCCATAAGTAAATAGATAGGCAAAACCCTCTAACAAAACCCTCAACAAAATGTTAACCAAAATGGTTAATGCTTCTAGTTGGGATTGGCATTTGCACATCATTTTCACTTTATGGGCCTATCACACTAGCATTCAAACCTCTACAAGTGTTATCCCTTTCTCTTTATTCTTCAAAGTAGAGGCAATCTTGCATTTCAAAGTCTAGATTCCCTCTCTTTTCATATCCTTTCAATACATCATTTATAAAAGTGACTATCATCAAGAGCATTTATCATGACTTGAATTACTATATGAATTCCACCTAGCCACACTTATGCATCTTCATGTCTACCAAAAATGAGTCAAGCATACTTATGAAAAGCACATGAAAGAATGAGAATTAAACATCAGATAACTCATCCTAAAGTAAAATCAACATCTGACCAATATGGATAAAATAAACCAAGGTAAGTTTGATTTCAATTGAGCTTAGACCCTACATCATAAACTATAAGTATGGATTAGGAGCTTATCATTTGTCCTCTTTTGAAGGTAAACCAGAACTTGAGCATCTCAATTCTTCACATTTGTGTCCTTTCTTTTGTTAAATAGGGATCAAACTCACCTTTTGTCTAACTTAATCTTGTCCCTTAATTTATGAGATTCTCACCTCCTCACACCTTCATCTCATCCCTTTAAGGAAAATCGATTAAAACATAGAACCATGTGATTAACCATCACAGTCAAAGCCTAATCCTAAATATGGATACCATAGCTCTACCCATGGAATGGTTCTCATGGATAATTTTTGTCCTTAATCAGATGAAATCCCATGGTTATTGTTTCTCAAACCCCCCTTTCTTACCTATAATTAACATTCTTGCACTCTAGGTTTTGCCCTCATAAATGTAAACCTTCAAGATTATATAAACTTATCCGTGTCTAACCTAACATAAAAATAATTTAGGATACCAAAATATCTCTAGTTTGCAGACTACTCCCTTGAATGATAGTCACCTAAAATTTAAATTACTTAAAAGGATAGACTGCTCCCTTGAAGGATAGCTACCAAAATGAACAAACCCAAATTTAAACCACTCCCTTGAAAGATGAGTAAGTCAAATTTATTAAATAAATAATTTTAAGCTTCCCACATAAATTATCTTCATAAACTTATCAAAATCAAACAATATCAGACCCTATATCAAAATCAGAATGAGCTATCCCAAGAAAGCTACAATCAACTTTCATAAATAATATCAATATAGTTCTTGCATCGATCAATCTACACATTGCATTAAAACATGGACTTGTATATTAAGGTTCTTAGGTCACATATAGAAAGGAAAACCAACCCTTAAGAGGTTACACTACCCTTCACACCACCTATCACCTGTCTCCCTTTTGTATCATCTATAAATCAAGGGATTCATAGCTTATTCGACACAATATGATCAAGACACCTTTTTACCAAGAAATTCATAATAATTCAAATCATTTGAAAGGCTTATATTCTTTAAGCTAATCTAACTTTGGTTTTGTTGTGTTTTTCAAAAAAAGAAGCATCATGCCCTTTTCTTATCCTCTCATAATATTTTCACGTACTCATTTAGACATGTGTCTCATGATTTACGTCTCTTTTACCACATTTAGTTATAATATCTAACTTACTTTATGTGTTATCATCAATAAAATAACCATAATCATAACATCACATCCATAATCATAACCATAATTAGAACATCAAGCGTATCATAATCAACAAAATAAACCACATCACATATCCACCACCATAACCATAATCAAAGCATCATGATCACAACACATCCTCATAACATTATAACCATGTATAAAAAAATAACCATAACAATACCATAAACATCATAAAAAAAACCATAAACATCATAACCATATGTAAAATAAAGCATCACATCATCATAATCATCTATAACCACTCATCATAAACATCATCCATAATCATCACATGCCTAAGCTAGTGAGTCTACATCTCATAAGCATAATCATAATAAACCATAAACATCAAAACCATGAATCATGAAACATAACATAAAATCCATATATCATCATCACATCATATATACATCATTTCCCCTCAATATAGACTAATACATGTAACAATGTGCATCCCTCTCTCTCACATAACATATACATCTCACTACATTGGTTCGTAGGCTAGTATCAAAATCATATAAATATATGCATATCATATCATAAAACCATACCCCTAGGGCACCACTACCACTTGGTGTCTACACCCTAAGGTTCTTACTTATCCCCCCACTGAAGTGACCTATTGACCTAGAGTCGTTACACATACACCACCTACCAAGATAGCTTTGTACTCACCCCATCAGGGCTCCTATGGATAATGTGTTAGAACTATGGCCTTGTAATAGAACAACTCCTCAAATGTGGTCATGTACCATGACATAGGGATACTACTTGGTAGTCCTACTAGTGTTATAACTGCTCTTCCTATCTGTCTTATAGAATCCCTCTTCTAGGTCACCAAGTTTAGTGTAGTCCTAGCCTAGTCCCTCTCACCTATCATAGTCATCACCTAACCCTATAATGTCATAACTTGGACCTATAATGTGGACACCTACACCTTTAAATCTATGATCTATGCCTACATATCATCTAGGGATACTATTTCCTATCCATTGGGGCCACCTCCTTATACATATACCTATAGACCCCCACTAGTAGGATCTAAATCCATGGGTTACTTGCCCCCATCATCCCATCCAAAAGTTACCACTGCATAAAGAGATTGATATCACACCATGTAGCCATAGACAAAACCTACATCATCTATCTCTACTCTATCAGGTAACTCCTCATGATAAAGAACCATTGTTATTGGTTATGGCTTTGGAAGCAAAAAATTGGCATCCTCCCACCTATACCTCAGGAATGAAGCCAAAATTCCTTATACCAAGCCAAACTACCTATGACCCCTATCAAAAGGGATGAGCTTAGTCTCACCCTCTCTCCTCCCAAAAATCCACTTATAGCTCTATATTGATCAAATATGTTGAGTGTAGTGGGCCCATCTCAAAAATCTGACATACGGCCTCCAAACCACATCTCTAACCACCAAAGCCTTCAATGCCCCTCTAAACCAATAAATGTCTCTCACACCTCCTCTAATTATTATTAATGCATAATCACTCCTTGATCACATAAAACCCACCTTGAAGTCCATCTAGGCATATCCCTCCCATAATAGCCCCACCAACCTCAAAACCTAGATATGCTCATAAGCCCAATAATGCAACACAAATCCCAAACTAATACCATATCTTTAGTTAGATATAAACCCCTATATTTCTCTATATATCTATACTAACAAAATAGACACCCACCCAAAAACTTTCTAACCTAATATCATCTCCACCAAAACTCCCAGCAACAAATAAGGAAATCTCTCACTACTCAAATATGGCAATGTAAAACACAAGACTACCATCATCATCATAGTCATCAACATCCTATCATATTTGACCCTCTAATATAAAGGTTTTTAGATGAACCCTCTAGCATGCCACCTGGAAAAGGCTTGATCCTCACCATAAAGAAGGTCCATGTGCTTGTCTCTCTCATCTCTCTCAATGCGATCTATTGGTTCCCCCTAAATGGGTATTTATGTGATCCTATGTACATCCTATAACAAGATCATCATCTCACCAGTCAGTAGGATAAAGGTGTTTATGGCTAGACCCCATCTCTTTATGAGGGCCATGATCATCATTACATCTTGTGACACATGCTATAAGTGCATCATTGTGCCAAGGCTGACCTCAAGGTGACTTTCAATGATCAATTTGGAGACCCATAACTATTAATGGTAAGGATCTCCTCTTTTTAACATTTTATCACTTACATACCCTAGTGCCTATTTTTTGGATATTTCCTTCTCCACTTACCATCCCCACCATATCCACCTTGATATTAGCCATTTTAGCCTAAACTATCACATATTTATGACAACCTTACCTTAGTCTTTTTTACTACATCAACCAAACATTACCTTGATGAACATTTGAATTTGCACCACTTAGTGCACACCAGACCATTTGTTTTATTCTTAGGAGAACTTCCTACCTTGGATACCTAATAAAACACTAACCCTATCTAAGAGACTTGATAGATATAATTTGATCAGTTATGCCTAATGTTGTGGCCCGATAACCCCATCAGTAGTCCTTCTAGAATTGACCTTATTTTTACCAACCATGGAAACTTAGTCTATGTGTGATCTTAGCTATCACACTTAGTCATATTTTATGCACATATTTTTGCTTCAAATTCCTAACCATCATTATCACCAACCTCATGGCTCACCATAAACTACTCATCAAACGTACACCCAATTCAGTTTCACCTCATCAACTCCTAGTTTAAGGGGAAACACCTCCTCCCATGCTTGGGGAAACCAAACCTTTGACCTATAATCTAGTTTTATTTTGTAACTTGCTAACACAAACTTCATAAAAAAAGGGGCAAAATATAGACATTAATAAACTACACATGATGGTTCTAGATGTCAAAGTACCCTTGATCAGACCATTACCCAACCTCCAACCATGACCCTAAATTAGTTTAGTTATTATCTAAACCTGACTCACTAACCTACCCTTTTAACCCATTTAACCTTTAACCCTCAACTGTTGATGGTTATTTTGACCACTGATGGTCACCCTAACCATTGATAGTTAGTTCCCTTCCCCATCTGTCCAAAGACAACTTGAGTTGTGTGTAAGCTAACACATTAAAATATAGTATAGATGAAAAGATAATACATCATAAAAACTAACCAAACCTCCTATGGAACCATTTACCTCCATTTCTCTTTGCCTATAAAAGGAGTATAATAGGAGGTGAAAGGGGATCAATCAATCCATTCATCTAAGCATCCAGTAATCAGGAAATCAAGCTATCAACCAATAGTCATAAAGAGATATCAAACTTCTTTATAGGTTATCCCTTCATCAAATAAGAAACTATGATAGAGACCCAAACCTCTATCAAAATTATTCTCCAAGAAAAGTATCGTTACTCTACCAAAATTAATATAGGATCAACCACCAGCCATCAAGCAACTAGTTAAGTATATTTCTAGTTTTTAAGTTGTAATTACTTGGTTTTTAACCTAGACCCCTTAGTATAATAACGTATGACTCCCTAGCCTTAACCAAATCCCTAGAACACTTACTAACCCATTTCTACAATCTAAACCGGGCTCTTTCCTAAACACTTTTAGAATACACAACAACCATTGATGGTCACCCTAACTATTGGTGGTCATCTTCAACCACTGATGGTTATCCAACTACCAATGGTTAGCTTAACTACTAATGGTCACCTTGACCACCAATGGTCACTATGGTAATAAATAATAGTAATTTATTTCTACCTACCTACCTTCAACCAAATCCCACTTTCTATGTCCCTACCTATTCATAGAGACCTCACCTATTTTTTGAACCTAATCTAACCCATTTAGAATTAGTTTTGACCCACTATTCACTTAATTAGTCTATTTCCTTTATCAATAATTTATCTCTTCATGTATTCTCTTTTAGTCTTTTATATCATTTGATGCAAGTACTTTATCTTTATTTATTTAAACTTTACTGTTATAAGAGTGTGGATTGACATCCTCCTATAAAGTGCATGCTTCTTGGATCTAGTTCATGCTAGGTAATACACTTTTCTATCCATATAAAAACCCATTTGAATTATTGTTTTATTATATATAATTCATTCTTATCAAGACAAATATGAGCTCTTGAAAATCATCTATATCATACATGCACAAATAAATAGGTTCTTTTACCACACCCTTATTATTAGCTTTTTACCTATTCTTACCTAAGAAATAAACTAAAATTAAGAGAAATAGGTTTAATTCTACCCAGTCAATGTCATACACTAAATTTTATTGATATAAGATGAGGTTAGAACCAAGAAGGAGAAAGATATCTAGATGAGAGACTAGGCTTAGGTAACATTATGGTGGCATCTTTTATTCTAAGTCAGGATAATGATAAGTCGGTCAGGGATATGTTATGTTTCTTTGAGTGTGGCTAAAGAATATACAATGACGTGAGGAATGAGAAAGGATCAAAAGACCTCACATCTCAACTCAGTGCTAATGTTAGATTATGTGACAATGGTGGGACTAGGTGCTCTAACTATATGGAATAGACCATGTCAGATAATACCTAGTATCTTGGTGATGGTCATCCAAATAAGACTAGTCAAAATCTATGGAAAAGCATATGAACTTGTTTAAATAATGGCTTGTAAAGTGTGTTTTCTTGAATGTTTAAGAAAGGCTTGATGTATGTTACTTATGTAGATAGACAAGTCTTATATTGGATATGGTTGCTTACATGGATTTTAAATTTTTTTGATATGGCTTGTGTGCATTAGTAAGTATTTTAACATTATTTTTGTTTTTTTCTAGACTTTTCTTGGTTTTTTAGAAGTAAATGTTTATTTTCTAAATATGAAGTGCTAAAATTAAAGAATAGAAAAACTAAAAGTATATGAAATCAAAAATCTTTTTTATCCATTTTTCAAAGTTTGCAATATATGCAAAGAATGAAATAAGGACCCTATGTTTATTATGCAAGATGTTGATTTTTATTATCTTTACTTATGTGCAAACTAGATGAGATGTTTTTATTTATTTTTATTTTTTTGTATGAAATGAACTAAATGTATAAATTTAATCTATTCATGCAATTAATATGAGAATATAATATAATTTTTAAAAATAGTAATTAAACACTTTCAATGTATTTTCTTGTTCACAAACAAACTAAACTAACTTTTCAACCTTTCTAAATTGTTACAAACAAAACCCTTTTATTTTTAATGGATTTATAAGATGAAAAAAATATATGCAAGTTCTATTTTTTATATTTTTAAAGAGGAAAATGATAGTTCTTTTAACCCATAAAAAAACAAATAAGGTCAACAACCTACTACCATTTTTCATGCATCTATAGTTGTTTATGTTTGACTAGGTGATTTTTTGTAGTGAAAGATACTATTTTATATCTTGAAAGAGAAAATGTGTCTTAGAAATAAATAATTTAAATACTTGATAAGATATTTTTTATGATGATTGACAAAAGTTATTTCATATTGGGAAGTAAACTAATCTATAGATATTCAAGCATAAATCAAAACTAGCTATATATTTTTAGAAAAGATAAATGAAAAGGGGTAGATATATTTCACTATAAAATTTTATTATCTTCATGAATATTTAAAAATAATCTAACACAAAAAATACACTATATCTAAACTAATAAAGAAAACAAATATTGGAAATCAAGAGAACTCTAGCCTAATTCTGTTATAAATTAGTTGAAGTGCATGTGATATGTTGATAGAATAATTCTTAGCATGCTAGCTCCATATGATATTATATAAATTATGTAAATTCTCTAGATATAGGATACATAAAATATAGGACAATATTTGAAAAGGAGTGACACAATCCATAAATGGAGAGCAGTTGAACTAAGGCTGGCTAATGTCTTGGCTTGCAAAGTCTAAGTTGTTTTCACCAAGAACACTTATTTACTTGTAACTATGTAGTCAACTTGAAAATAATAGAGGATAAATATTATAGTCATTATATCAACGTTGTGTCTATAAAATATTCTCAATATCAACTTCTAATAGTGATTATTAGAACTAAAATCAAGTCAAAATTGACCTTCTTGTAGGAAAAGCTACGAGCTTGCATGGAGGAGTTTAACTAAATGTGATGGTGAGATCAACTTTAAATGAATTAAAAATGAATAAAAATAAAAGAGGGAGTTAGTTGAACCTAATTGGAGATGAATATAAGGTGATAAAAATAAGAAACATGATGCTAGTTATGCAAAACACATGAAAACTAAAGTCAGGAAAGCTAATTTTGGAAGGAATTTCAAATATGATAAAACCTACATATGTAGGGGTGGTTTTAATACCATAAATTAATGTTATTAAACTATCACTATCCATCACAAAACCACCATGTTTTTAATATAAAAACACCTTTTAGCATCAAAACCACCTCCTAATTTTCATAATTGTTGTAGAAGTTATATAAAATAAGGGGTGGTTTCATAATGAAAGAGGGTGATTTAATTACCTGTAGAAATGGTTCCATCATATATGGTCAATTTTTTAATAAGGTAAAAATATATAGGAAGGTCAAAATCAAGGGGATGGAAAGGGGTCAATGGCAGGAATAGGAAGGTATAGGGAAAGAGTAGAGCTAGAGAGTTCATTGTGGAACATGAAATAAGAGGTCATTGAATCATCATCATATTTTTATTAGAAGTGTCACACCATGTAATTTTTGGGGGTATACATTTCCTACTCTTTAGGGTATCATCACCTTTAACATCATGTAGTATGTCAACAAAGTGCAGGCTGGGGGAAATTCTACATTATGTCATACGTAGTTGATGCCACCTATGCCACCATGAATTTATAGATCACAAACTTCCCTCCATGGATGATATTAAGGTCCATGTGCATGTAAAATTTTCTAATATCTACATTCATCACTATAGGTGCCATATCTAGGACATCTATGACCATTTATACCCTAGCATACTTCACCATCAATGAAAAGTTAATCCTTAGGATTTATGAAGAGATGTAGGATCAATTATTCACATCAGTGATTATTAGTAATACCAATACCACATTATGATTAAGGTGGAATTCAACTAACGGGGTCCTCTTTAGGTTTCCTATATTGTCCTTGATTACTTACTAGAGTGGAAAGTCACTTGGTAGTTATCTAATGGCATTACAAGCCTCTACCTTACCATGAAGTAAAAGGTCTACCTATAGTTTCTCATAATCATTGGGCACCATAAACATAATAATTTACCCTTGCTGAAAGATATGTCCCTCTATATGGATTCTTATTACATCTATGTGGATGACAAAGAATGGGATCCTTAGGGCAAGGTACACGCCCATATGAAGAAGTATTAGGCATGGATAAACACCATGTACCACCAAAGAGCTAACTTGATGATGTAATCCACACAAACCTACCAATTATGTGTATGTGATCAAAAATATCAGATCACCACATCACTAAATATCTTAGTCATAACTTGGGCCCAAGATTAAATAGAGGCCATCTTCCCCATGACCTGCTAGCCCACAGCTAACTATTAAGATCATTACAACCATGAAAAGGCTCTCTAAACTAAGTTTACAAGGGTTCCCAATTGCTACAAATATATTGTCCTTGGCACATAATTCACTTGTGTAAAAGTCTTAGGTAAGCTAACCCTAGGCTATTTGTGTACTTCATTTCTCAAGTAGATCAGATTCATAAGAGAGCCCCACTTGAGACTAGTTAGTAACACACTTGGAGGTTTACACCCCTAATTTTAGTGTGTCTAATCAACCCTTGTTATTTATTCAAGGATTCCCAACATAATTTTTCCCTACCCCAATTTCATCCTCTTTCACAAAATCTCTGTAAATTATACCGGCCTTCCCTACTCCACTAGTTTTGGCTACATTTAATGTTCTTGGTTTCCCAATAATTTATAGCCTCCCTCTCTTGTGACTCCTCCTATGTTATCCCTTTAAAATTACCATATTCCCCTTGATCTATTATCTTCAATAATAATTTGTGTTATTAGCTTCCTACATCCCTTATTTTACCTTATGACCCCACTTTGGCTAACTTTAGCTACATTGTCATGGTTGGTTGCATCAAGTACTTGAGCTAGTTCCACATGATATTAAATTCCTTCATAGTGATAAAATTTCCTTGAAAACGTCTATGAATATGATCACCTTAGTATCCTATTCTCCCATAACTTCTATCAATGTAATGAGACTAACACTGACCACAATGCCTCTACAAGCTTCATCCTAGATATCCTTCAAATTTAGTAACATTATAGATGGGTACCAAACAAAATCCTAATAAAAACCAAGGATAATTACACTTTGGCCACCCTTATAACCCATATTTACACTTGAAACACCTTCATGGTCCCATATCTCCCTTACATCAGGATCTTTAGGACTTGGATTTAATCATTCAATCTCCTCTTTTAGTTTTAATATGGAACTCCCAAGTGTAATTGGCCCCTTGAACTTCATAAACCAAGACCAAATAAGGTCTTTATTATTACCTTAGGCTTCCCATTTGGTATTTCCTCCCTTTTAATCCATGTTACCCCCTCCATCATCCATTCCTCACCCTCATTCTTGCCTCTTCTATCTTTTTCTCCACCTTCCAATTTAGATACCACCATCCCCACTCTCTCATCATCCACTACCTTGGGAACAATGGTATAAAAATCTTGGATGGGCCCCATTGAAGCTTCAAGTGTGCAATGGACAAAAAAATTCTACCAATCAAACCCCTATATCCATGTAATATTATTAGGACATAGGTATAATGGATAGGGTGCCTACATAGACCTTCACACAAGATGGGGACATTATGGTGTAGATGATGAAATAACCTATTATTGCTTATAAAGAAGAGGGCCACCATAGAGGAAGATAAGATTATATCTAATTTAGTCTCTGTAATCAAGTCTATTAGTGATCTCACATATAAATTGATGGAGGACCTAATATACCAATTCGAGACCTTAGAGTCTTATGTAAGGAGATCATTCCCTATTGGTTTAGTTGGAAAGACTGAATTTGCCCTCGTGCAAATTATTTACAACACTTAGAGAGGTGACTAGATCTCTTTCCAAGATCAATGTGATATTCCAAAGAGAAAAATAATATTTATAGGTTATTTTCAAGGTGGAAATTTTTTTAATAAGATGGTGGAAATCATCAACAAATGAATGTTCTTGGAACTCAATCTCATGCCTCTCATAGACCTAAACCTATATCATACATTTGTAAGGATCATGAGGATCATACTAGAAGATTAGATCAATAATATATAAGCCACTAGAAATCCCTAAGATAAAATTAAGGATCAAATCCTTTCCTTATTTTAGGAATATAGCATCATATTCCTCTTCCACTTTGATGGCACCTTGCTTAGCCTTGATGAATTTGGGGTCCACCTAGAGCACTTCAAAGTGGCAATGAAGAATAATGTGTAAAAATATAACATATCTGGAGCTTGGGTCATCCTAGATATTGACACATAGTTAACCATGAGAATTATACAATTTAATGAGGTAAAAGTCTCATTATAAGCCCCTCTCAAGGCTCACGATAGACTACTAACTCAGGTAAAGGTGTTTTTCTGAGATCAACATGCCAATCTTTTGAATCTTGATTGAGAGGGTAACTTGGTTGAAAAAGCATTGGTATCTCATTATTATTCCCTAAACTAAATGGTAAGTGGTCCTCTGCTTATCTAAAATTTAATATCCTCATCTTCAAATAAAGTGGTGTGTTGTCAAAACTCTAGGTTCCCTTTCTTTATTCTTTGTCTATTCTGGGAGCATCATGCTAATGATGGGGTTTGTAATTGGTTTGATCCACTATGGATAATATTGAGACCCCATTATATTTTTATGAGGATTCCATCTCATCTCTATATGTGTTACTTTATATCTCATTATAAAGGTTAGTAATTTTATAGTAAAACACTAGAAGATTTATACAAGTTTTGTTTCTATCTTGTTGTGTTTTATCTCATGAATGTCTTATAATTTATTATGTCAAAATTAATGATATTAATGTTATGAAATTTATTATATGAATTTTAAAATATATGTAATATTTTTAATGAGAAATAATTTATTCTAATTAGTTTCTTTACTCTTTTTATAGCATTTAGATCACTATGAGCATGTGTGTCATTTGCAATAGTCATGTATGTTATTATTTATATAAAGAGTTATTATAATCCAACATATGTTATTCTTCCTAGAATTACTTCCCTATCTGGTTTAATTTTTATCTCATGTGAAACTTGACATACAATTATAAAACTATAGTTGGGCACATGTTTGGTCCTTTAGTATTGATATTCTCCTGCTTGCTTAGAAACCCATTTTTTTCCTTACCCTTCCTTCCCATTTTATTTTTTATTTGATATCATTGAATATGACCTCTTATTTTTAAGTTATGAGATAAGTTATCTAAGTGATGGACCCATTTAATTGGACTAGGTAGTATAGATAACCCTGTGTAAGTGGAAATAAGAATTGAGCCTTTGATGGTAATAGTGCATCTCTAGGAGATATATTTCAAGTAGGATATTTCATGGAGCCTAATACCTACAACTAATGCCTTGGAATATCCCAAAAAAAAACATAAAATGAGAAGATGAAATTCCCTTTAGTTTCCTCTAAGGTCACTCAATTTACCTAATTTGATAGGTCTATTTAAGGTACCAATTAGAAGGATGACAAAAAAGAACTAGCACTAGAAGGAGGGCACCCACCCACTCTAAATTAGATACTTAGACTACTAGAAAACCCAAAAATAATCTATAATCTCATATGTAGATCAATAGATCTATACTTAGCACTAATCAGTTATGAATCTCATCCCTATAGTTTCATAAAATAACTAGGTCTAGTATAGGAAGACTAATACCCCCAGTTGCCTTGTCTAGTTCATATACCTAGACCACTCCAAACATATATATACTAATTATTACACCTATGGCATACTTATCTAGGTATACCACCAACATCTTTGGAATTATTCATAACCTACCTAGAAACCCTAAAAGATACCTCCCATGATTCATACCCAATGGAGTATGCACGATTGAATAACCTATAACCTCCTCCAAAAATACCCTTAGGCTCATTAACATCAGACATAAATATGTGGAATTTAGGCTCTTCCCATTAAATTTTATTAACATTGCTTATGATTTGTTCTTAGTAAATTATTATTAGTATATCTCTATCTCAACATCAATACTCACCATCATCATCTCATCATAACCTATACTCTAACCCATCACTATAAAACCCAAACCATAGATCATATACCTATCTAAGAGATACATCACAAGATGGGTGGATTTTAGTATTACCTTCCTAGCTCATTTTAAATAACTCATTGATCCCTACATCTTATACCACTAGTTTTTTTAGAATTGAGAGAAAATAAAATAAACCCATTAGGACATTTAATGTCAGGTTGGATATGATTTATAGCATGATCACTACATTATACAAGCTAAATTCCCAAATATTTCTAAAAATGTACAAGAATTCCCTAGATCTTTGGATTGTAATGTTCTTATGTAGAGATATACTCATTTTGAACTTACCCATAGAATAATTTAAATCCATTAAAATAGATAGGTAAATTAACCCTCAAGGTCAAATAGCATTGGATATTTGAATATATTTATAAATTTTCCCACTTTAAACCCTATCTTCAATGTTAATTATAATGTGTTGATTCCATAACATATGCCAATGACCAACTAGATCTTATTGAGACATACTACTTTCAATGATCCCTTAGTATTCCTTATCTTAGTCAATGATGAATGGGAACATCAAACTCACATACAATCATTGATCCCCATAGTAAACAACATCTAAATTATACCTAAAATATCTATTAAAAATGAGCTATATGTTATATAGCACATGGTGTAAAATCTCAATAATGACTTATTGAGCCTTTAACGATAGGTTGGAAACATTGATGGTGAAAGTTATAATCAAAAATTTACCTATCAAAGATAAAATCACCCATACAATTATTATAAAAACCAATAATATCCCTCAACTAATAAGTTTCCTAAGATCAATATTTATGATTTGACCCTACCAAACTGGTGTCATGTGTATAACATAACCCAACACATGAGCTTGATTGCATTGAGTGATGTATTACTTTTTACATATTTAAAAGAGATATGGAATAATATTATCTAATCCCAAACCCTTTTAATGACACCAAATAGTCAAATTTTCCTAGTTCTTAAAGATCTCCAAGAATTTCTAAGGTACTAAAAACCCTAAATTTCCATAACCAAGATGATAATGAACCAAATGAGTCTACTAAGAGGTATATGATTTTCAATAGTACCAACAAAATAATTATGCCATTAAGAGTCAAACATAATAATAACCCCTTACTATGTTTACTCCTTTAATAATAGTGTAACCCCTCTTGATCTTATAGTAATGAATTGTCCACCACCTCTAAAACCTAGTAAGCCCAATCCCCCTAAAGAGGTTCATCATATTCCTAAAAAGGCATTATACAACATAGTAGAGGACATGAAGAATATAAAAGTAAATATCATGTTGAATTAGCTTGCCCAAATCACTAAGCAAAGATACCTCTTCTTAGGTCCTTAACAAATAAACCAGCCCATTCCAATCCTAATACTATGCACACCAATGTGTTTATACATAAGAATAAGGTTGACGTCCCTTCATTCCTCCTCACAATTTGACTATTTGTAAAAAATGTGCATAATAGTCTAGTTGAATTGGGTTCCTCATAAAAATTCATGACTACATAGGGATAACACCTATTAAATTAGATAAAATAATAGTCTAGCTAGATAAATTTGAAGTCAAGGTGGTAGGTGAGCTCTTGAATGTGCACATGTAGTTGGAATCTAAACCCAGAGTCTAGAAATTCATGTAAATTCAAGTAGTAGATATCATGGAATCCTACAAGATGCTTCTTAGTAAGGATTGGTCCAAGACCCTAAATGGGTATATGGCCATGAATTTCTCACATATGTGGTTTCCCTAGAGGGGCATGGTCAGTAAAATTCTTGTTAACAGAGAGCTTAGGATGAAATCTATTATTACATAATACAACCTTGTCAATGATAATATAAACATAATATATTCTAACATTATAATTTACACCCTATCTATATAACAATCAAAAGTAAAAGTTGATGAGAATCACAGGGTATTGGGCTTATGGTGCTTTTACTTTGTTGGGGCCCATTCTAAACAAGGTTCTATATCTTGTGTTATGTTAGTTGACCAATAATGGAAATGACATTTTGGTGAATATAGGTTATAATTACCTTGCATAAATAACATTTCAAAATATTAAGCCTTGATTTTAACTCTACAACTAGCCCTAAACCACAAATTCAAAGAGATCAAAGTGTTTGTGGTTTTTGAATTAGTAGTTAATCAAGTTGTGAGTAAATTTTAGTGAAATTTGTCTTAAATAAATATAAAAATAGAGTTTGGGACTTGGTATAAAACTTTGATGCATTCAACATCATCCCTATTCCCAGAAAATAAAACTAGGTTTTAAATTCCCTATTACCTTTGATTGTGAATCTATCTTCTTTAGATGATTTAGGGCTATAAAAAAAACCTATAGAGATCATACCCTACCCTTCAATCCTAGATAACATTGAGAAATTTTAGTATTTTGATGATGGTCATCACATATTGGAATGTTTTATTATATCATGGGCTTTAGTGCCCATTTCATATATGTGAAGGATAAAGATAATCCTGTTAGTGAAGACTGTGATGAAGATGGCATTTTAACTTAATAAAAAACTAAATCTCAAAGGGTTTGATATCTTTATATAGGGTGTTTAATTTATATAAATCAACATATAGATCAAAAGGAACAACTTGTGTTGACTAAAAATCACTCACTATCAACCTAGGATTGATTGATCAACCCAAAAATTCCCACATTAATCTTGATTGTACCTCAATTGAAATATAATAATGCAGGTAATTGATCATGAAATATAGAGATGTAATCACCTAAACATAAAAATGCCTCAAGGTTTTTTTATCCCAATGTGACAATGCATACCATCCCACTTAATCAAGTTAAAAACCCATTTAGGAAGAGACAATGAGCTATGAACCCAATCGTAGAGACTCTAATTCACAAAGAGGTTCATAAGCTACTCTTACCTAGGATTGTTTTCCAAATCCACCATTATACATTGGTGGCCAACTTAATTCCCATTCACAATAAGAATGGATAAATTATATAATGTGTTGATTTTAGGAATTTAAATTGATCCTAATATAAATACAACTATCATTTACCATTTTTATATGAATTCATTCAGATGGTGAGTGGGTCTCATATGATGTATTTCTTGTATATATTCATAGGGTATAACAAGGTCTTATAAAACCCAGAAGATAGAGTCAAGGCTATCTTCACTACCAAATGGGTACCTTCACTTACAAGAGGATGTCATTTAACCTCGCCAATATTGGGTCCACCTTCCATAGAGCCATGGAATTCACCTTTGAATTATTAATTGGTAAGTGTATAATAATATATATGGATGATCTAATTGTGTTCTCAAATCACATGTCTAATCACATTCACCACTTGTAAAGGATATTTGAAAGGTGCATAAAGTATGGTATCTCACTTAACCTAAATAAAAGTGTCATTGGAATCATAGAAGGTAATATCCTTGGTCATATAATCACCAATTAAGGTATATTTATTGATCCATAATGTGTTTATTCAATTTATAAAATACCGTTGCCTAACATCAAAAAAAATTGAAATCATTATTTGGCAAAATTAACTTTGTATAAAAGTTTATATCTAGTTTTGATGATATTGTTAAGCCCCTCAATGATATGCTAAATAGGAAGCTAAATGGAGTGGACTCTTATATCCAAAAAATTCTTCCAAGATCTCAAAAAAATTATCATGAAAGGGCTAGTCTTGACCAACCTAGACTATATGAAGTACTTTCACCTCTATTTCTTCACTTATGAACACACAATAGTTGATGTAATCACTCAAATAATTTCTGAAGAATAACATCCCATAGACTTCATGAGAATAAAATTAAAAGATTAAAAATTGAATTACTCCACCATAGACAAGAACATGTATGCTTTGGTCAAATATCTTAATAAGTTTTGACACTATATCCTTAGGAACAAGGTGCATACCATTATCCTAGACCCAACCATAAAACTCATATTGGGACAAAATGAGTTAGGAGAGCATAGAGATCGATGGGTGGTTAATCTACAACAATATAATCTAGAGATAAAAACTAACAAAATGGTGAGAGGTTAAGGCCTCATTTGATTATCAAAATTTACCCAATAATTATTATGGTGTAGCTAGACTAATTATAAATGGCTAGATAAGACTGGTATGACTCTATTATCCATTATCTTTTATGGGATACATCCTATGGGATTGAATAAAGCATAAAAAATATCTTTGAGGCTAAAGGCAAATTATTATATGTTGAATAAGGGAGTAGTCTACCAAAATAACAATAAAGTAATATACCTCAAGTGTCTGTCAAAAGAGGAGGTAAAGGAGGTCATGACTAACTTTCATGAAAATTTGGGTAGTGGTCACCCCTTAGGAACAATAATGGCCTATAAAATTTTATGAGTTGGGTATTATTATCCCACCATCTTAAAATATATGCACACACATATTCAGACCTACCACAAGTGCTAAAGTTTTTCAAATAAGGAATTCTATGTAATGATTCCCCTTCAACATATAATATAAGAACATCCTTTTACTCAATGGGAACTCAACTTCATATGGGTCATCAACTAGCCATAATTTTATACTCAAAAAAAGCTAATTAATGCACACAATAGGTGGAGGTAGTAGCCACTAGGAATAACATAGCAAAGGAAGTGATCAAGTTCCTTGAAGATAGAATAACTACATGGTTTAGCACACCAATTTCACTATTTTTTTATAATAGGCTTGTCTTATCATTAACTAAACTCACTAAATGGACCTACGATAATGGTGTCACTTTGAATTTCTCATAAAACTATTATTCATAGGGAAACATGTTGGTTGAGTTGACTAATAAAAACATAATGGATGAAATTAATAGGTTTTTTGAGAAGTGACCTAGATATTAACACTTGATGCTTAAGTACACACTCTAGCTTAATCACACTAGATACAAATGGGCCCTCAAATGTTCACCTTTACTACTAATATAAATCCTAGAGCCAATATTCTTGGTAACCCTCTAATTTACCATGTATAATTTCATGTAATAATACATGGGTAATGATGGGAAAGTAGTTCAAGACTATGGGATATTGTTCAGATGGAAGATGCACAATAAGAATCCCTATAAATTTTCAAAAACCATCAAGATATTATCAAGATATTTTTGATAAGAAGGAAAAATCTAAATCCTTCAAAATATCAGATTTGGTCTTATTATGAGATTAATCTCATGAAAATAAGGGCCAATTCTAAAAGCTATACCCTCTTTAGATTATCCCGTATTAGATTATTGATTTGTTGGGGTAGAATGATTTTAGGTTAAAATAACTATAAGGAAGAAATATATATTTACTTATGAATGGACAATTCTTAAATCATTACTTCTTGGTTGCACCATCTACATTTAACTCAAAGTAATCCTCTCGGTAGAGTGAATTGATGTTATAATTATATTTTAGGGGTAGAGTAATTTTAGATTAGTTTGATTTATGTTGTGTGTTTATTTTATGGTCATTCTCACTTTGTTACTTTATTTTTCCATTGTTCTTATTATGTTTTCCTTTAGTTTCCATCCTCATAGAAGTTGTTTCCTAAACCTTACAAGTGAGACTATGGTCATATAAAATAGAAAAGAAGTAATTAGTAAGATAAGGTTGGAATTGAGTATTATTCCCCATATTAACTGTTTGGTCCCCTTGACAGTTGGAAAATTTAACAACCACACTAGGTTTTACCAGAATAGAGTAAAATTTTTTAAATTAATTACACATATTCATCTAATAGATTTTAGCAAAAAAATCTAAATAAGTGATCTTTAACTAAATTTATTACTTTAATTAACCCCACAAGGTTTATACTTAATCCATTTAGATAATGATCACCATGAAAAATATATAATAATTCATGAACAATGTTGAAATAACAATAAAGATAACATTTATTTTATTAAATTAATAATATAATTTCAGCTACGACTGATACAACATTATAGCCACTATTTTAGATGTAAAAATGAATAAGTAGTATAGTTATAGTAATAAATAATGTCTCAAATAATAATAATAATAATATGATTAAAAATTCCATAGAACATGAGTCTCCATGACTTAAGTATCTACCTGTATTCTCAAGTATTGTCTCTAGTGTAGTACTACTATAGGGAGGGAGAGCATCATCTGAGTGATTTTACACATTAAACATAGATCATTAATCCCCTGCAGTATCTCCCAACAAGGGAATGGACCTCCCTTGATGGATGGGTAGATAATGATGGTGCAGGAATCCAGAGTGACAAACTATCACCCGTGTGCTATAAGATATCTAATACATGATGTGTACCATAAATAAATCTATTTTAACATGATATCATATAAACATGTAAACTATATCAAAAATATGAAATGATAATATTTAACTATAAACATTACTTTAGCCAAAGTTTTCAAATAGTTAATGATCTCTAGGATTAATCAATTTTATACACACCACTCAATCAAATTACACCTCATCTTGCATTGATGGTGATAATTAAACTAGTGAACTCCATCCATTACTTATTTAGTATCATAAATGAGACATTTGGTTATATTATATAATAATATATAAACCAATAGATTCAATCAGAATATAACCTATTAGTAGATATAAATATGCTAAGTATATAAATGTTAAATACATACATTTAATCCATCAAATATAATGCAATGAATCTAATATTATCTAGTTTATTACAGAATCATAAATAGAAGCATAAGCAATCTTTAATATAAATGTACCATCTAGGTAAGAATTATATATTCCATATATATAAAAAATCTAGTGATAAAATATCTTAATAAGATCTATATTTAAACAATTAAATACCTTATTTTAATTTTTCATCTAAACATTAATTACATAACAAAGCACCCATTTTACCCTAATGTTTAATAATGTTTACCAACATACAATAAGTTGCATATATTTATATATGATATATCCATTCTTATATTTATTACACTATCACCAAATCATATGTTTATACCATGTATATATGTATTATTTTTAAACTCTCAAGTATACATATAACTTTTTATACATTCATATCTAAGGATGTATAGGTTACACTCTAAGTAGACAATACACTATCCAAAATCTTAGAGTGTCTCGTATACTCTCAATATACATTCAAGCTACAATAAATTGTTTAAATACCTTTAAAATACCAAATAATTCTCAATTTAATTATTTTGACTAAAAATGCATAGAATGTATGTGATTTACAATTTGAACATAACCAAACAATGATATACCAATTCCATTATTTAAAAATACATAAATCACTCAATTCATAGTACTATTCAAATTATTTGCATATAAGATGATCAAATATTTTATACTCAATTGATTATATCTAAACATTAAGAATTTTGTGATTATATAACTAGGACCTATCATTTACATAGTCCATAAGATATTACATAAAAGGTTCAATTGATAATATTATAACTTGGTCTTACTTATTATATTGTCCAAATCATATTGGATAAATATGAAGCAATCCATATATACCTATTAATATTGATAATTAATCCTTTGTCTAAGATTTGTAATTGCCTCATTCAAGTAATTATACAAACAAATGCCTAGACATATAACATAAACTTGGTCAAATAATTTTTCACTTTTTATATATAAACCTATGCATAAATCCAAACACATAGACCACTATTTATACTTATACCCAATGAATTATCTATCGTTGGTGTCATCACTTGGTTCAAGACTTTATATGTGTATGGCTTGACTAAAATTAACCCCAGTTTTGTATATATATAATTATGTATGTTATAGGATTTTGATAACTAAAACTGAGTATATATCCCTTACCCATAATTAATAAATCCATTCAAACCAAAACATAGAATTTTATTCTAAATCCTTATCCTTTGAATATATATATATATATATATATATATATATATATATACACACACACACACACACACACACACACACACATATATATATACCTTAAATTATTTATAAACCTAATACACATAAATTTCATTAAATATATATATATATGTATGTGCGCGCGTGTGTGTGTGTGTGTGTGTGTGTGTGTGTGTGTGTATGTATGTGTGTGTGTGTGTGTGTGTGTGTGTGTGTGTGTGTATGTTTGTGTGTGTGTATACTTATGATTATATATATATATATATATATATATATATGAAAATATATAAACCATCAATAATTAATCCTAAGTATACACACACACACATATACATACATACATACATACATACATATATATATATATATATATGTATATACAATTTCTTACATATTCAAATTTGTTATAAAAACATATAACATATTTACCCAGATTCTTGGTTAGGTATAGGTATATATATTGTTGAATCCCACATAACCCATACATAATTTTATTTATGTTTGTTCATTAAAGCTTATGTCCCTAAACCGGTTCGAGAACAAAAATTGAGTCCAAGGCTCTACCCAGTCTATTTATAAATACCCTTTAAATGAAATAACCATACCATGAATTCATAAGATTTACCCATTGAAAAGGAAATAGTACAAAGCTTTCATAGAGATAATATAATCATGGCAAAAAATCCTACATCTCTAACCATTCCACCTAGGGTTAATTTGTGTTGGATGTAGTGTTCTATGGATGGTCAAGCCATCCATAGGGCCTTACATTCAACTCATAATTTTTAAAATTTCAAAAAAAATTGAACCCAATAAACCCTTTATCATTTATTTTCGAAAAATCCATTTAACTATAAAAAAAGAATTTAAATTACATCACCAACCTATAAATGATGATTATAATGCCAAGGAAGCCAAATTTATCTTCACTCCTTAGCTTGAATACCCTTTGTTCTACTTTTTCCTACTACACCCATGTATGTCATGTCTTCATAGGCCTCCTTCCCTTCTCTTTTATTATTATTCATGCCCTTAATTGCCACCAATTTATCCCCTTTACTCGGTAGACAAATAATGACTAAAACTATGCATGCCATGAATAACTCAATAGAACTCAACAAATCTATAGTCCACCACCATTTTCTCATGCAACCAAACTCCAAACTTGCATAATGGTTTGGATCAAAATGATTTTTAACTCGAGTCAATGATATATTATAAACCCTAATCATATCAAAAAAATTATTGATTAGTATAATAATAATTTTATGCATGTAGTTTGACTTTACCAATACAAACATTGGCTTTCCATAGTTTCCATGAAAATCAACTTTATAAAAAGTCTTGAAACATTATAATATCATGAAATATCAACTAAGTAACCAGTATAGTTAACATAATGACAAATTATCTATGCATTCAACTTTTAAATTAGAAGTTAACTTCTTATTTTAAAAAAATAACCATAGACTTTAGTTAAGATTCATCAAACACAATGATGCCTATCTAATTGTTAAACAATGTAATTATCTATAACACTTTGCATAGTATTTTATGTATTACCTAAGCACTAATCTTAAGTCAATAACATTAATTTCATTTTATCATACCAACCTAGGGTCATTCATTAATTCCTAACAAAGAACTTATAACTTGTTAATGTCTTATTACAAGTTAATGAAACTATTATAAATGATAATAGTAACCTTATAAACATAATTAGTCACTTAATATACTGATCAATCTAAGTAATATAATATGTTTATTACTACAACAAATAATATAGACAAAACACTATTAATAAAAACATTTAAATATGTACAATACAATGGTAAGTCACTATAAAATAGGTATATATTCATTCAAAAAACTAAGAAATAACATCAACATCTATTTAATGTAGTGGACAACTAGATTAGTGAAATTATGCAATCAAACAACATGATCAAATAACAACAATGAGCTCACATCAAACACACATAACAGTGAATCAAAACATACCAAAATTATCTAACTCAAACAATAATCACAAAACATGTTATTATACTATGGTGTGTGTGTGGGTTTCCAATTTTTATGTTTTTCATCCCCCAACACCTCCATATACACCATCCTCTTTTATGATGCCTTCATTTCATAACATTATTAAGGATAGTTCTTTCCTACATCCACCCCATAATAATGAAGGTAGTTGGCCTGAAACATTATGGAATCCATAAAATATTGTTGTATAACTAACAAACATGATCATCAAGTACAAAATGTGAAAGTAAAACTATCTCATATCAAATCAAATATGTAAATTAAGAAACATATAACTATCCCATAATTAGCATATGACATAAATCTTAATTAAATAGTAGTTACTCAACTGAAAACCATAATAATTCATGGATTAAATAAGTTATTAAACTTAGAGATAAATAGGGATGTGATATCCTTACCCTTAAAGATGACCATCATCCTGATGACACTTATTCAAACATTCAGCATAAAATAATATATTATAGAGCAACATATCAAGCAAACAAATGTGGAAACAACCTATAAAACTCATCATAATCCTCCAAAGTGGTACTATCTTAAAAATATTAATCATAATGGGCCTTGCACTATGACACTTCTCTATTATGTAAACTAATTTTACAAGTGTTAATTATTCTAATTGGTTCTACCATGACCATCCTAGGATCTAGAACCTACAAAGCATTCCAATCCAACACATCTTAAAGGATCAACAAAATAATTTTTAAGATAAGACATATGGAAAACATTATGCAAAATAGCTAGAGATGGTGAAATGTGAGCTATATGCTACAGGATTGACCACTTCCAAAACCTTGAAGGGTCCCACATGTCTTAGTGAAAGTTTCATTGACTTCTCAAATTTAATCAAGATTTTTTTAGGCTTAATCCGTAGAAACACTTTATCACTTATACAAAATAACCTTGATGTTTTCTTCAAATTAAGCATAACTTTTATGTATATCATTGGCTTCAGCCAACCTCTACCATATTATCCTAACTTGATCTTCCATTTCTAAATTCATCTCAAGTCTAAAGACTACCCTATCTTCTAACTTGTCCTAATTAATTGGTGTTCTACACCTTTTTTAAAATGCCTCAAATAGATCTATCTTCAACAATGATTGGTATGAGTTTTTTTATTTTCTAGTTGAGAAAAAATAATTTGTAATAGGTGAAAGTAATACTAAAATTACTGCGTACCCAAAACTAAATTTAGAGTCAACCAAAATCTATAAGTCATCCCCAAATATCAATTTGAAATGATATTTTATATAAAACCATGCAATTGATACACCTCCTTCATGAATTATTTGTAAGCATAGGTGCATCATCTATCAAGTTGCTTAGTATGAAGTGGGATATCTTGGTTAATTTTTCAACTATAACCTAGATCATATCATGTTAGTTGTATGATAATGACAATTATTTCTCTCAATTTTAGTTTATTTTCTAGTTAAAAAATAAATAATAAACTAAATATAGGTATGGTAGAAGAACATGTTTATTTGTACACATGTGATCCAGATGGTTTTGAAGATCTCTTTATCTTGGGAAGAATGAACTATAGATAAGAAAGCACTAATGCAAAGGGGTTTTTAGATGGATAGCAAGGTGGATTGCCTAGCTTAAGCTAGATCTAAGAAGCATGAGCTTAGTAGGAGACTATCAATCCATTCTCTTAAAACATTTAAGTTGAAATAAATAAAGATAAAATGCTTGCATCAAATAATAGAAAAGACTAAAAAAGGAATGCAAGAAGAAATAAATTATTGATAAAAGAAATAAAATAGACTAATTATAATAGATATTAGGTCAATACTAATGCTAATTAGGTCAGGTTGGGTTCAAAAAATTATGCAGGGGTCTATGAATAGGAAGAAACATAGAAAACTAGATTTGGTTTAGGGTAGGTAGGCAAAAATAACTTATTGTTATTTCCTACTATAGTGACCATTTGTAGTCAAGGTAACCATCGATCACTAAGGTGACCATCGATAGTTGGGTGACATTTGGTGGTTTGGGTAACCATCAGTGGTTGTTATGGGTTCTAAAATTATTCATAAAATCATCTATATAATGGGTCAATAAGTATGTTAGATAACTAGGTAAGGTTAGGGGGATAGAAGAGGTGATGTAAAAGGGTTTCATTCAAGTAGAAATGTTAGAAACCAAGTAAACAAAACTTGTAAACTATAAATGTACTTAACTGGTTGTTTAATAGTTGGTAGTTGATCTAGAGTGTTTTTTGTAGAGTAAAATTAATTTGTTTGAAGAATAATTTGGGTAGAGGTTTAGGTCTCTATCATGGTTTCTAACTTATTGAAGGGAAAACCTGCAAAGAATTTTGATAGATCATGATGACTGTTGGTTGTTTGACTACTTTATTACTAAAAATGGATAGATGAATGGATATTTTTTCACTTCTTTTTTCCCTCCTTTTATAGGTAAAGAGAGATGGATGTAGAAGGTCTAGAAGTGGTGAAACTTGTTACACAGATTTACTTCTTAATGTATTATCTTGTTTCATTAATTAATTTATGATGTGCTTGTATTCATACACAAACTGATTTTGAGTGCTCAAGTGATAGGGACTTGACCATTGGTGATCATAGTGATCATTAGTGATCACTATGACCATCAATGGTTGAGTGTTGAAAGTCAAGTTGGGTAAAAAGGGTAGGTTAGTGAGTTGGTTTAGCTAGTTATCTAACCTAACTCAGGGTCATGGTTAGAGGCTAGGTAATGGTCTGATCTATGGATGTTTTGACATCTAGAACCATCATGTGTGGTTTTTTAGTGTCTATATTTTTCCCCATTTTGTTATGAAATTTGTGTCAACAAGCTATAAAACAAAAATAGATTATGGTTCAAAGGTATAGTTTCCCTAATCATGGGAAGAGGTGTTCCCCCTCAAACCAAGATTTGATGAGGTGAAACTAAATTAGGTGTAGGTTTGATAAGTGGTTTTTGGTGAGTGATGAGGTTGGTGACAAAAGGGTTGGGGCCTTTAAAGCACAAACATGTGAATAAAATGTGACTAAGTGTGTTAGCTGAGATCATGCATAGATTAAGTTACCATGGTTGGTAAAAATAAAGGTTAGTTCTAGAAGGACTGGTGACAAGCTAATCAAGCCACAGTGTTAGGCATAACTAATTAGGTTATTCCTATCAAGTATCCTAGATAGGGTTAGTTTTCTTGTAGGTATACAATGTAGGAAGTGATCCTAGGAAAAATACAAATAGTTTGATATATACTAGGTGATGCAAATTCAAATGTTCAATATGGTAATTTGGTTGATGCATTCAAAAGGACTAATGCAGGGTCATCATAAAATATGTGATAGTTTGGGCCAAAATGGTCAACATGTAGGTGGACATGGTTGGGATGGTAAGTGGAGAAGGTGGTCTCTAAAATGTGGAACTAAGGTGTTGGTGCCAAAAATGTTTAAAAAGTGGAGATCCTTACCATCGATGGTCAGGGCTCTCAAAATTGACTGCTAATGGTCACCCTGACCATCAATGATCAAGGGAAAACCCTAAAAGTGTAGAGGATAAAAAGTGAAAAAGAGTTATCATTTTCACTATTATTCTTTTGACTCTCATGCATCTACAACTTTTGAATTTTGTCATGAGAGTGATGACAAGGTAGTGGTTGATTGGTTAATTGGGGTTTGTGTTGGTCTAGCATGGGATCAAGGATGTAGGGTGGATAGGAGCACAGTCAAGTAGTGGGACCCAAGATTCCTCCTCAATGATTGTTGAGAAATGAGGTAGGGGCTATACTAAATTGATAGATTAGTTTGATTTGGTCATTTTTATTCAATTATGTTGATTTGTGATTAGTTTGGGGGAGGTTTAGGGTTTTGACCTATTTTTATGTTTTATGTTGTTATTTTTAAAATTTGTGGGTTAAAATTAAAATAAGGAAGGTATGTATGTTGGGGGTAGGGTATAGGACATAGTTAGCTTAATTAGTTATTGGAAAGGGGTGGTTTGGGTTGGGTTTAGGTAAGTAAGGTTAGGGGTTTTACTCTCAGTAGTCACACATAGTGATTATTAGTAGTCATACTCAACCATCGATGATCATGGTTGACCATCTATGGTCAAAGAATAGAGGCCAAATGGACAACTGATCATTAGTGGTCTTAGTGACCATTAATGGTCAATTAAATGGTTAGGTGTTTTGGATAAAAGGTGAAGGAAATAGGTGAGCTTCAAATGTTTTAGAATGCAAAGTTTATCTTGGGTGTAGGGTAGGTTAGAAAAAAGAGGTTGATGTAGTTTAAATGAGGGGAAATAGGTGTTTGTAGGTAGCTATGTGTTTTCCAAGAAAAAAAAGGTTAATTCTAGGTATATTCTTGAGGTATAGGCAAGAGGATGCTTGGTTTTTTCTTTTATAACCACATCTAGTGGAGGTGATTATTGATTTTGAAGAGTTGCCTACCAAAGTAGAGATTGATGATGTAAGTTTTTTTATGGCTATGCAACATGGTATTAGGCCCTTTATGTAATGGCAAATTTTGGATGGGATGATGGGGGGATATAGCCCATAGATGTAGACCTAGTTGGTGGGGTCCATAGGTACAAGTATAAGGAGGTTGCCCTAATAGATGGGTAGGAGTGGCATTAGCCACTATACAAGCATAGGTCATAGCTTTATAGTGGTAGGTGGCCACATTATAGGTCCAAGTTGTGACATTACAAGGTTAACTAGCCATGATGATAGGTGAGAGGGACCAAGCTAGGACTTATTAGCCTTGGTCACCCAAGAGAGAGACTCCATGAGATAGACTAGAGGAGGAGCTAAAACATTATCAAGACCATCAAATATCATCCCCATAGAACATTAATTGGTTATAGTTGAGGAATTACATTATTATGAGGCCATAATTTTGACACATTATCTAGAGGAGCCCTGATGGGGCAAGCACAGAGCTAGCTTGGCAAGGGTACAGGTGTAGTGACTATGGATCAGTGGGATACTTTGGTGGGTAGATAGGTAATAACCTCAAGGGGGTAGGCACTAGATGGTGGTGGTTCCCTAGGGGCATAGGAGATGATATTATATGTATAGATGTGGATGATTTTAATACTATCTAGTAAGTTGATACAGTAAGAAGTATATTTTTAAGAGAGAGATGCACATGATTATATGTACTATTTACATGTTGATGAGATATGATGTATATGATATGATGATGATATATAGATTTGACTTTATTATTCATGGTTCATGGTTCATGATTCATGGTTTTGATGTTCATATGTTTATTATGATGATGCTTATGAGATGTGGACTCATTAGCTTAGGCATGTGATGATTATGGATGATGTTTATGATGAATGGTTATACATGATTATGATGTGATGCTTTGTTTTATGCATGGTTATGATTTTTTTATGATGTGATGTTTATGGTTTTATTAATATTTATATTTATTTTGTTGATGATAACACATAAAGTAAGTTAGATAGAAAACCAGGTGTGGGAAAAGAAATAAAATGCATGAGACATATGTCTAAGTGAATACATAAACAAATTAGGAGAGGATAAGGAAAAGGCATGATGCATATTCATTATTTAAGTACTATAAAAAATAAATTTAGATTACCTTGAGGAATATAATCCTTTTGAATGCTTTACATTATCATGCATTGGGTGACAAAAATGTGTCTTGATCACATCATGTCAAGTATGTTATGAATCCCTTGATTTGTAGATGGTACAAAGGGGAGATAGGTGATAGGTGGTGTGAAGGGTAGTGTAACCTCTTAAGGGTTATTTTTCCCTTTCTATAGGTGACCTAAGAACCATAATAGATATTCCATGTCTTAATGGAAGGTGTAGACTAATCAATGAAATAATTCTATTGATGTTATATATAAAAGCTGATTGTAGATTTCTTAGGATAGCTTGTGTTGATTTTGATATAATATCCTTTGTTTCTTTTGTTTTAATAGGGTTACTAATTTTATCAACATAGGAAGATTCAAATGATTGATTTTGATAAAATTGACTTAGCCATCCTTCAAGGGAGTGGTCTAAACTTGGGTTTGTTCATTTTGGTAGTTGTCCTTCAAGGGAGCAATTTGTATGTTATATATATATATATATATATATATATATATATATATATATATATTATATATATTTGATCCAAGTGATATTTTGGTATCACAATTATTTTGAAGCTATGTTAGACATGGACAAGTCTATATAGGATTGAAGTTTTACCTTTATAATGAAAAAAAATAGAGCACAAAAAGGTTAATGATAGGTAAAAGGGGTGGTTTTGAGAGACTATGACCATGAGATTATGTCTAATTAGGGACAAAAACTATCCATGAGAACCATGCCATGGGTAGAGTCATGATACCCACATATAGGATTAGGCTATGACTATGATGGTTAATCATATGGTTCTATGTTTTAATCAGTTGTCCTCAAAGGGATATGATAAAGGTGTGAGGAAGGTGAGAATATTATAAATCAAAGGACAAGCTAAGTTAGACAAAAGGTGAGTTTGATCCTTTCTTAACAAAATAAAAGATGCAAGTGCGAAGTATTGAGAGGCTCAGGTTCTAGTTTGTCTTCAAGAGAGTAAAAATGATAAGCTCCCATTCCATACTTATGGGTTATGATGTAGGGTCTAATCCAATTAAAATCAAAATTGCTTCACTTTTTTTTCTCCATATTGGTTACATGTTGATTTTAATTCAAGATGAGGTCTCCAATGTTAAATTCTCATTCTTTCAAGTGCTTGTTATAGGTGCACTTAACTCATTATTAACATACACAAAGATGGTTAAGCATAGCTAGGTGGTGTTCATCAAGGAGTTTAAGTCATGCCAAATACTCTTGATGATAGTCATTCTCAAAAATGATGTCTTTCAAGGATATGCAAAGAGAGGGAATCTAGACTTTGATAGGCAAGACTACCTCTGCTCTTAAAACTAGAGAGAAAAGGGTAGCACTCGTAGAGTTTTGAATGCTAGTATGATAGACCCATAAAGTGAAAGGGATGTATAAGTGCCAATCCCAACCAAAAAAATTTACCACTTTGTTTAACATCTTATTGAGGGTTTTTTTAGAGGCTTCCACCTATCCATTTTCTTATGGATGATAAGGTGAGTAAAATCTTAGCTTGATGCCAAATGTGTCACAAAGACCTTGGACTTTTTTATTTTTAAAATATTTGACATTATCAATTATGATATTATGGAGAACACCAAAATGATAGATGATATGATGGTTGATGAAGTTGACTATCTTTTTAGCTTTGGTTGAGATGAAAGGAATAGCCTCCACCCACTTGGTGAAATACTTAGTGGAAGTGATGATGGAGTGGTGTCACTATGAAGAATGAGGATTGATTTCCATAATGAAATATAGTCCCCATTATGAGAAGGGATAAAATTCCTTGGATACTTGAAGTCCATGGGCTAGTATATGATGTAAATCAGTGTGTTTTTGACATTTAACACACTTCTTTACATAATCATATCAGTCTTGGTTGAGGGTGGGCCAATAGTAGCATAGGTGAAAGATACATTTAGCGATAGCTAGACCACTAAAGTGTTCCCCATAGATCTCATCATGCATTTCCTTGATAGCATGGGAAGCTTCATGAATATGTAGGCAATGAATAAGGAGGCCATCAAAACCATGTTAGTAAAGTATTCCCCCTAGTATGGTATAACAATAGGTACCCTAAATAAAGGCTCTTCTGGCATTCTTAGAGAGGTTAGGAGGAATGATGTTGAGGTTGAGGCAATCAAAGGTTTGTTCATACCAAATGCCTAATGGAGATTCTTCCACACTATCAATGGTAGGGAGGTTAGATTGGATATAAGAGGGTGTGATAAAATAATTAATTATGATAAAGAGATTGGAATTGGAAGGTTGAGATGGGATTTAGGAAGCAAGGGAAGCCATTATATCCATGAAATTTTTGGTATATCATAAAATAGATTAGATAAGGTAATGATCAAATGATGATAAAAGTACATCTACCAGTTATTTGTACTATTGCAAGACATAAGTTTTACATTGGTAGGATCTATTGACCTAGTTGACCATAAGCTATGAATCACCAAAGACACTGATCATCTTAACTCCCAAGGCTAGAGCAGTTTAGAGACCTATTACTAGGGATTCATACTCAACCATATTGTTGGTATGCTCAAAATCAAGTTTGAAATAAAGAGGAAGAGGTTCATCATTGAGGGGAATGAGAATAACTATGGTACCCCCACTACGATGGTACTTCAAGATGTTAAAAAAACATGGTCATTTGGTAGGTGACATCTTTTTTAGAAAGATTCATGGTGGACTCATCTTGAAACACAAGAGGAAGTGATTAGTTGTCTATCAAAGGATCTTCATCCAATTGATTGACAATGACTTTCCATTTAATCAACTTCTACTAGAGGAACTCAATGTCAAACTTTTTTAGGAGCATGAGTCGTTTAGCTATACACTAGTTTTGGTATGACTTAAAGTGCATGTACTTGAGTGGGTTGGTGTTGGTGATGACAAATGTTTTGTGATTGAGGAGGTAATGATGAACTTTAGAAGCCAAAAATATTAAAGCAAGTCAAATCTTCTTAGTGTGGGTGTATCAGGTCTCATACTCTAAGTATTCAAATTATATAGTAGATAGCTTACTCTTTATTTTGTTCATCATGATGAGTGATCATTACCCCTAAGTAATTATCAGTGGCATAAATATAAAGGTATAAGGGTTGGTCCTCTTTAGGAGGGATAATAATATGTGGAGAAAGAAGGTACTCTTTGAGTGAATCAAAGGCTTGTTGACATTCCTTAGTCCACTTAAAAGATGTATTTTTCCTAAGAATATGGTGAAAGGGTTGACATCTATCTGATAATTGAGAGATGAAGCGACAAATGGACTAGAGATCTTATTATAGGATATAAGTTTACTTAAGGTGGGTTAGAGGTGGCATGTCAAAGATCACTCTAAATTTGGTAGGGTATATTTTGATTCCTCAAAGAGAGATGATGAAGCCAAGAATTTTTCTAGATACAACCCTAAAAACACATTTCTTGGGGTTGATTTGAACATATAAATGGATTAGGATCTCAAAGATAATATTGAGAACTTCTATATGATCCTTGCAATATTTGGATTTCCTAAGGAGATTATCTACATAGTCTTTTATGATTTTTTGGATGAGATCATGGAAGATGTAGGTCATCAAACGTTAGTATGTTACTTTAGCATTCTTTAGACCAAATGGCATGATCATATAATAGAAGGTCCCAAATGGGGTGATGAAAGAAGTATTATGTTAGTCCTTAAGGGAAATAAAGATATGATTATATCTTTATAAACCATCTATGAGAGATAACATCTCATATCCAGTTGTAAGATTAACAAGTTGGTCGATACTAGGCAAAGGAAAGTTATCCTTTTGACAAAAAAGGTTGAGGTCATGTAAGTAAATATAGATCCAAAGTCCCCCTATGGGTTTGGTAATGAGAATGATGTTGGAAACCCATTAGAGATAGTCAATAGGTTGGATGAATTTGATAGATAAGAAGCATTGAAGCTCTTCTTTGTCTAGAAGGGTGATATGAGGGTGCATCTTGTGAACCTTTTGCCTAATTGTCTTGGCATTGGGATGGATGATGATGTTATGGAGAGCTATAGAAAGGTCGATTATGGGCATATCTTGATAGGACCAAACAAATGTTATGTTTTTCTCATGAAGGAATGAAGGGTAATCATATTTCTCTAAGGAATCTAAAGATTGACCAATCTTTACAATGCAAGGGTTATCTTGAGTACCCAAGTTAACATCGATAGTGGATTCATTCAACATGGTTTGGTTTTCAAGAGGAAGGGATTTATGGATATAATAATCCTCTACATGAAGATAGCTAAGAATGAAATCATCATCTTGAAATTGGATGGTTTGGATGGTAGGAGAATCATTTTCTACCATTTCAAGATGAATCAAAGGAAAGGTTTTAGTTTGGCCACTTTTTTGATAGGTTAGGGGGGGCAAACTAAAAGGTTAGGAGGAATGGTTTTGAAACCCTTAGACTTTGAAAGAGATAGGATTGGTGAGGATGGAATGTCTTTCTCAATGGTGGAGATAGTTTTGTTTAAATTGGTGGGATCTTCTGATGGGATGAACCCAAGGCCAAATAGCTCATAAGGTTTCTATATTTTGATGAAAGGTAACTCATGGGGTCCATTTTCATAATGGCTAAGGCTGAATCCCTTCTAGGCACACATATGAAGATATAATTTGGAAAATTTTGGTTAGTCAAAATAAGAGAAATTGGAAGCAAATGGTCAAATAGAAGAGATGGTGGAGGGAGTGAGAAGCAGATGATCAAGTCCCCCATAAATGAAACTAGTTTTTTAGTTGGGAATCCCAAAAGGAATTACGGTTATGATATTGGGATCATAATTAGGATCACAATCAAGGTTACCATACTCTTAAGGAGTAGGGAAGGCATCTAAGGCCAAAATATGATACTCTCTTAGTGAGAGACATTGGAATGTATGTTCCAAGGGGTCCTCTATGGGGATTTGAGAGGAAGGGATTGATGAGTTAGTTGAATCTTCATCAATGGTAGTGGTGGAATTGTTGTTGGTTGGTGGTGAGGTGGATGAACAAAGAAGAAGAACATCATTGGGTTGATATGGCATGTTGTAAGAGGTAAAAGTACTAGAGTAAACCTTTATAGTGATAACTTAACCCTCATGTTAGAATTTAACACATCGATGCAAGGTGGACGGGACATAACTCATGACATGGATATAAGGGCATCCAAGTAGGATGTTGATTGTAACTTACCTTTTAAGATATATAAGAGATCCAAAAACATGAGAGGTCCCAAATGGATGTGGAGGATTATTATTCCAAAGGTTGTGGCCATAATATCATTAAAGGAATGGAGGAATGCTAAGGTTTTTGACATGATATTATTTGCCAGCTAGAGTTGGTCCTAAGCATGAGAGGATATAATATTAATACTAGCTCAAGAGAGGTTTGATTGATGTATGTAGTGATGAAGAGAGGTGGATCAAGATCTTTAGGATGAATAGAAGGTGTTTTTGAATCCTTAAATGTAACAAAGGAGGAAAGTTAAAAAGTTCCAACAAAGGATGCAAGAGGTTGAGGGTCTTCAGGTTAAACCTCTATAGATTACAAGACCTCTATTAATGCTTGGTAGTGGTGGGGTAAGATGTTGATCATTTCATATAGGCTCATCTTCACCAACGTCTGGTGAAGTTATTTCAAAACCACTCACTAGATAGATTTAAAAGGGTTGGTGGGAGATGCACCTAGAATAGATATTTTGGGTTTTGGGCAAGGTGAAGGCAAAGATGCTTGAGTTCATTTGGAAGGTTGAGGGGAGGAAGGATATGTCCATGGAATGGACACTTTGGCCCTTTTCTTATCCTTTTTTTAGGCCCAAGATTGGGTAACCATATGGATAGTGTTGATGAGAGAAGGCATTAGGCTAGAAGGTTGCTTCGATTCCTCCTCACTCTTGGATGAGGGTGGGGGAGTGGGTACAGTGTTGGATATATTTATTTGGTGGTTGGGCTGATAATAAGATTAAGATAGGTTCATCTGATAATAGATCATCCTAATCTCATAATTTATGAACAAGCTGCTTAGAGAGATTTGTAGTTCTTAGTGTCATGTCTAGGTGTCTTATGGTATGAGCAGATTAAACTATCATTGAACCAAGATGGTTTAGGACTTGAAGGGTCAAAGGGTTTGATAAGTGGTAGGATGAAGCAATAAGTTTGTAACAAACTTTGTAGAATGGCTGAGTAATATTTGATTAAAGGTGTTATGGGTGATGGGCTTTTGGTTTTTAGGGTGGGAACCTTCTTAGAAGTAGGATTCAACATAGAAATTATGGGTGGTAGAATGGTTTTGATAAGTGGGTTTGATTGATATTTTTTGGTGTTGGTTATTTTTTATGTGAATGATTTAAAGGTGAAAGATTTAGAGGTGGATTATTGAGATGATAAAGTTTTTGAGATAGGTGGGAAGGTAGAGGTAGATAGTTTGGTTAAAATGATCAAGAGTTTGATGTTTTGGAGGGGGTAGGTAAAGGTCAAAAAAAGGAGGAATTTTAGCTTGGGTAGTTTTGGGAAGGATATCCTTTCTGGTATAAGGATGAGCTCTTAGGATGGAATAAGAATGGGGTTCCAAGATAGAGGGTAAGAGGGAAGGGGCTGGTATGGTTTTGGTTCTAGGTGGGAGTTTGGGTGGGTCCACCTTCTTGGTTGATTTTGGTAAGGTTTTCTTTAGTGGAATATATGTGGTTAATCCAACTTCAAATATGGGTGTATAAGGATAGGATTAGGAAGTACCCCTAAGTTCTTGATAGGTTTGACAAGAGAGGTGTAAGGTGATTTGATGATTCTAGATGGAGATTGTTTGGATGGTTCCCCCATGGTTTTTGGGGGAGAGGTGTTTTATGAAGGGATTGAGGTGATGATAGGTTGAATGGTGGATGAAAGTTAGGTTGAAGGTTAATGCTTTTTTGATAGGGGAGTCGAAGATAGTGCCAAAAGGTGGCTCAATCCAAATTGGGTTGAGAAGAGAATTGTAGGCTTTGGACCAATCTAGAGAAGGGTTTGTATATGGGTTTGGTTCCTTGGGTGTTAGATTCAAAGATTAGGCCCATAGTTTTAGGTAAGGTAATTGTTCCTTCATCCTTTTCCTTAATGAAAGAGTCCAAGATTTGGGAATTTATTTCCTCCATAGAAGGAGTAGATAAAGTGATCTCTTCTTTTGGAATGTTTTCCAAAGAGAGAGTTGGTTATTCCATGGTGGAGGAGGGAGGTGTGATGATAATGGTTACCTTCTTTAGTATTTATATCAAATGAGAGGTGGGTAAATCCATTATCTCATCAAGCAAAAGAAAGGAGGTGGTTGCTTCCTTTGTTTGGGTATCTAAATGAATGGGGGGGAATTCTACCACTTTAATAAGTGAAGTGGAGAAAGAGGTAGGTGAGGTAGTGGTTTCCTCAATGATAGGTTCACTAATAATTACATTGACCATATGGACTTCACAAGCATGAGATGATTTTATTTTTTTATCATCATGGTTAGTAAAAGGGGTAGGTTGGGGAAAGGTTGTCAAAATATGTCAAGTGACTAATTCGGGGGTATATTAGGATTGTCCAATACAAGTTATCATTTATCAATAAAGTTTTGGACAATGGTTTTGAAGGTGTTATACCTGCTAACATCATGTCCAATGACATGGTGGAAAGCACATATATCATTCTCATTTTACCAACCGGGCATAGGGTGAGAAGCATCGAATTGTTGAGGAGGTTTGATGGGGGGAAGCTATATGATGTTGTCTGTAAGAAACTTTTCCAAAACTAAATCATATGACTCTCCTAGTAGAGTTTATTGTTTTTGGGTAACCTAGTTTTGATTTTGGGTTTGTTGATTGGAGGATTTATAGGAATTGGTTTGGTTGGGTTGGTTGACAACTAGAGATGAAGTGGTTTTAAGGACAACCATGTTTATGGATACCTTTGGTTTAGTGTTATGGTAGTTATATTAGTTGGTGGTTTTAAATAGGGATGGGTCATTGGATTTGAAGCTAGATTTTTTATTTCTTAGTTTCAACTTCCTATCATTGATGGCTCTAACTTATAATTTGTATGCCATGGTGAAATCCTTATCAAAATTTCCAAATATTTAAACTTATAGAGTGGGGGAAATGTGTTTGGCACAAGCTTGATAGAAAAGTGAAATCAACATGGGTTAGGGAAAAGATAAATAGAGATGGTTGATAACACCTCTCCATCAAGCTAAAAAATTGGCAATTGATTCATCTTCAAATTACCTAATAGATTAGAGGTCGGTGATGAAGACTTTCTTAGATATATTGATCAAAAAGTGGTGTAAAAAGGTTTGAGTGAGTTGGAAAAAGAAAAATATGGAGTGCTTAATGATATCACTATACTAATATAATCATATTATAGATAAAGACATAGGAAATGTGCGAAGGAAAAGAGCATCATCGTAGGCAATCAAGTATCAAGAAAGCCAAAACACTCTTAGGTGTTGTTGGGGGTCTTCCTTGATTTAGAACTTAGAAATTTTGGGTAGTTCCCATTAAGGAGGGTAAGGTTGGATAAGGGCATATGGGTGAATAGGTTCATTACATATTTGGACATAAGATAAGAGGTTGTGAGCCTTAGACATAGATGACTCTAAGTTGGTCATTTTATCCATTGACATTTTGACCAAATCCGTTTGGGGTTAGGGATCTCCATAATTATATGATAAGTTTTGTTAAGGTCTAGTGGATGTAATATATGGATAACTAGTATAAGGCTAAGAGGATGCCATATGTTGGCATATAGTCATTGAGGGTTGGGATGATACCACATAAGGGTTAATGGGCACAAAAGTTTGTGTAAAAGATGGAGCTATATATCCTTGTGAATTAGGAATATATCATGAGTAGGTTGTCATAAGTATTTGTTGAGGAGTTGACGTGGGTTAATTGGGAGGTATGATCAGATTGGTAGATTTGGAAATTGATATAGATTGGGTTGGAGGTATAGATGAGTTAGTTAGTTAGGGATGAGTGGTGACTCTAGTATTGATAAGTGGAAGGGTGGAAGATATAGATAGCAACACATTTTGAAATGGGGTGGAGATTGGTGAGTTGGTAGTGATAAGGCTAATAGTGGAAATATGGGTAGAAGATATGACCATGGTGGCTGCAGTTGGGTAACTAAAGGTACAATTTCCCCTATGTTGGAAGAGTTATTGGTTGGTGTAGGGGGTGTTTAGTTATTATTTGGTTTGTTTGATTGAGTTTAGGTGGAAATAGTAGGTGGATTATTGGTGGAGGAAGATGTTTGCATGATCACATATTGGGTAGAGGTAGTGGTAACCATAATATGGGGATTCATCCCATAAGGTGGATCATTAAGAGGAACTAAAGTAGGGGTGTGGTAAGATAAGGTGTTGGGGTAATGTTGGAGGGCTATAGGATTATTATCAAGGAAAGTGGTGAAATCTACATCACCTTGGGAAACTATTTGAGCCATGGTAGGGGGTAGAAGGATGGGGAGAACCCTCAACATCCAAGGTATACTCCATAGAGGATGAAGAAGAGGAAGGTGGTTCTTGATTGGTTTGATTTCTCAACTATTGTCTAGTAAAAACCATATGATAAATAGTAAGGAGTAAAGGAAATCTCACAACTCAAATAAAAAGAAAACAAAAGAAAAAATTTAAAGGAAATAAAAAGATATGCTAGAGTGAATTTAAAATCTTGGGGTACCTTTTAACTCACTTTTGGATTATGCCTTAGTTGGAAAGTGTGAAGAAGAAATTGGTTTGTAGAATAGGTAATTAAAAAAATAAGTCTGTGGTCAGTTTCAAGGGTTTAAGGATCTCAAAAGGATCAATGCTGTAAATCAATATGTGGCTTGGTATTGGGGCCTACCCCCTCACTTCAGGCATTGCAGTGATAAGGGTATTAGGTGATTAGCTAGCATTTACTAATTTCTAGAGTTTAGACTCAACTAGAGAGCTGAGTTTTTGGTTCTCTTCTTGGTAATGACCTCTAAGTAAGATATCCAAAGGGTGAAGGTGATCCAATATGAGATGAAACCCTAGTCGATACTTATGTCAATAATTCCTTGGGAATCATATTTAAATATTAGGCTCATGGGTTGAGGTAAGGGAATACTTTCTTCATCCTTGCCCTCAATAAAAGGTTTCAATATTTGGGATGATTATTCCTCCATAGAATGAGTAGATAAGGTGATCTCACCTTTTGGAATGGTTTCTAAAGAGAGAGTGGGTGATTCCATGGTAGGGGAGGAAGGTGTGATGATAATGGTTTCCTTCTTTTGTATTTATATCAAAGGATAGGTAGGTAAGTTCATTATCTCATCAAGTGAAGGAAAAGAGGTGGTTGATTCCTTTGTTTGGGTATCTGAAGGAATAGAGGGTGATTCTACCACTTCAATAAGTAGAGTAGAGGAAGAGGTAGTTGAAGAAATGATTCCCTCAATGATAGGTTTATTGATAATTACATTGGCTGTATGGACCTCATGAGCATGAGATGATTCTAGTTTGTTATCATCATGGTTGGTATAAGGGGCATAGTTGGGAAAAAGTTATCAAAAGATGTTGAGTGACTGATTTGGGGTGCATTAGGATTTTCAAATATAAGTTCTCCTTTATCAATCAAGTTTTAGACAATGGTTTTGAAATTGTTACACCTACTAATGTCATGTCTAATGACATGGTACAAAGCACATAGATCATTCTCATTGTACCAATCAAGCATAGGGTGAAAATCATCAAATTGTTGAGGAGGTTTGATGGGGGAAGGTTGTATGATGTTGGTTTTGAGTATCTTATCCGAAATTGAATAATAAGACTCCCCTATCAGAGTGTATTATTTTTGGGTAGCCCAATTTTGATTTTAGGTTTTTTGACTAGAGGAGTTAGAGGAGTTGGTTTGGTTGGGTTGGTTGAAAATCAGAGGTGGAGTAATTTTAAGGACAGCCATGTTTATGGATACCTTTGGTTTGGTATTAGGTTAGTTATATTAGTTGGTGGTTTTGTATGGGTAAGGTTCATTGGATTTGAATCTAAATTTTTTATTTCTTATTTTTAACTTCCTCTCATCAATGGCTCTGATTTCTAATTTGTGTGCCATGGTGAAAGAATCATCAAAAGTTCTGAAGGTTTGAGCCTATAGAGTGGGGGTGATATGTTTGGCACAAGCCTGAGAGAATATTTAAATCAAATTAGGTTGAGGTAAAGAGAAAGAAAGATGGTTAATAAGACTTCTCCATCAAGCTATGAAATCAGCAATTGATTCATCATCAAATTTCCTAATGGAGTAAAGGCTGGTGATGGAGACCTTTCTAGATATATTGATCGAAAAGTGGTCTAAAAAGGTTTGGGTGAGTTAGAAAAAGGAAAACATGAAGGGCTTAGTCAGATAACTATACCAATCTAATTTCAATCTAGATAAAGACATATGAAAGGTTCAAAGGAGAAGAGCATCATCGTAGGCAATCAAGTAGCAAGAAGGATGAAATTCTCTTAGGTGTTGTTGGGGGTCCTCCTAGCTTTGGAATTTAGAAAATTTGTGTGGTTCCCATTGAGTAGGGTAAGTTTCGATAGGGATAGATGGGTGAATAGGTTCATTACATATTTGATCATAAGATAAGAGATTATGATCCCCAAAGATAGATGACTCTAGGTGGGTCATTTTTTCCATATAAATTTTGACCAAATCTATTTAGGGTTGGTAAGTTCCATAATTATATAGTAAGTTTTGTTGAGGTTGGGTAGATGCAATGTATGGATAACTGGTATAATTTTGAGAATATGGCACATGTTGGTATGTGGTTATAGAGGGTTGTGACACTACCACATAAGGGTTAATGGGCACAAGAGGTTAGGTAGAAAATGGAGCTATGTCTCCTTATAGATTATGAATATAGTGTAGGTAGGGTGTCATAGCTATTTTTTGGGGAGTTGATGTAGGCTAGTTTAGAGGTATGATCAGATTGGTATATTAGGGAATTGATATGGGTTGGGTTGAAGGTTTGAATGGGTTATTTGGTTGGGGGTGAGTGGTAAATCTAGTACTAATAGGCGGAAGGGTAGAAGGTATATAAATCACCACATTTTGAAGTGGGGTGGAGATTGGTGGGTTGGTACTGATAAGGGGGATAGTGGTAATATGGGTATATGGTATCCCTATGGTAGATGGAGTATAGGTAACAAGAGGTGAGGTTGCTCCTATGTTGGAGGAGTTATTGGTTGGTGTAGGGGGTGTTTGGTTATTGGTTAGGTTATTTGATTGAGTTTGGGTAGAGGTAGTAGATGGATTATTGGTAGAGGAAGATGTTTGAGTGATAATAGGTTGGGTACAGGTAGTGTAAACCATAATATGGGGAAGCATCCCATAAGGTGGATCACTAGGAAGAACTGAAGTAGGGGTGTGGTAGGATAGGGTGCTAAGGTAATGTTGGAGAGCCATGGGGTTATTATCAAGGAAGGTGGAAAAATATGCATCACCTTGGGAAACTATTAGAGGCATGGTAGGGGGGTAGAAGGATGGGGAGAACCCTTAACATTCAATGTATACTCCATGGAGGAAGAAGAAGAGGAAGGTGGTTCCTAATTGGTTTGGTTCCTCAATTGTTGTCTATTAAAAACCATATGAGCAAAAGAAAGGAATAAAGGAAAGATCATAACTCAAACAAAAATCAAATAAAATAAAATATCTTAAGGCAATCCAAATATACACTAGAGTGCATTTAAAATCTTAGGATACATTTTATCTCATTTTTGTCTTATGCCTTAATTGGAAAGTGAGAAGAATAAATTGGTTTGTAGAGTAGGTACTAATAAAGAAGTCTATGGTTGGTTTTAAGTGTTTAAGGCTCTCAAAAGGATTTATTTTATAAATCAATGCATGGATTGGTATTGGGGCCTACTCCCTCACTTCACACACCATAATAATAAGGGTGTTGGGTGCTTAGCTAGTACACATTGATTTCTAGAGTTTAGACTCAACCAGAGAGTTGATTTTTGGTTTCTCTTCTTGGTAATAACCTCCAAGTAAGATAGCCAAAGGGTGAAGGTGATCTGATAGGAGATGAAACACTAGTTAGGCCTTATATCAATTATTATGATGTTTTGATTGATTTAAGTGGTTTGGTATAGTTTGTGATAAAGAAGTGAAGATACGATTGATTACTTTGCCTTTGATTTAAATAAATGAGCTAAACATGCAAGCAATAAATGTATGCAATGTTTTATTGTATACCTAAAATAATTTTGATTTTTTTATATGAGCATAAAATAAGGAAGAAAAGGACACCTAGATGCTACTAGGTCCCACTGGGCATGCTAGAATTTTTCTCTCAATTTTAGTTCATTTTCTAGTTAAAGAATAAGTAAGAAACTAAATATGGGTATGGTAGAAGAACCTTTTCATTTGTGTGTGCATGATCTAAATAGTTATGAAGAGATCCTCTTTGTCTTGGGAAGAATTACCTATAGATAAAAAAACACTAATTCAAAGGGGTTGTTGGATGGATAGCAAGGTGAATTGCCTAGCATAAGTTAGATCCAAGAAGCATGAGCTTACTAGGAGGCTTTCAATTTACTCTCTTAAAATAATTAAGTTGAAATAAATAAAGATAAAATGCTTGCATTAAATGATATAAAAAACTGAAATGGAATGCAAGAAGAAATAAATGTGGGATAAAAAAATAGAATAGACTAATTATATCATATAACAGGTCAATACTAATGCTAAGTAGGTTAGGTTGGGTTCAAAAAATTAGGTATGGGTCTATGAACAGGTAGGGACACAAAAATATGGATTTGGTTGAGGGTAGGTAGGCAAAAATAACTTTTTATTTCCTACCATAATCACCATCAATGGTCAAAGTAACCATTGGTGGTTAAAGTGATCGTCAATGGTTGGGTGACCATCGATAATCAAGGTGATCATCAATGGTTGCTATGGGTTCTAAAAGTGTTCAGAAAAGGGTCTATATAATGGGCCAATAAGTATGTTGGAGATCTAGATAAGGTCATGGGGTTATAAGAGGTGATATAAAAGGGTGATATAATGTTTTCTTGACCTGATGTAGAATTCATCTCCTAGTGAGAATTTGATTACTTGATCTCAAAAATTACTCCATATAGTAGCTACAAATGTTATGTACCTTCTATGACTTAAAGCATTAGCTATAATGTTCTCCTTACCATTTGTATAATTAATATCAAAATCGTAATCAGATAATAACTTGTATATCTAACCATCATCTTTGATGAGTAGATGTCTTGAATTCAAGTTTAGTTGGGTGAATATTTACTTAATTCCTAAGTTATCAATCTTGAGCTCAAATAGTTTCCCCAATGAATAATACCTCCAAACTTATAAGGCATGAACAATTTCCATAAGTTATAAATCATGAGGGGCATAATTGACCTCATATGGCTTCAGTTTCCTAGACTCATAGGCTATAACTGAGTCATCTTGCATAAGAACTCCTCCAAGTCCATCCCCAAATGCATCGGTGGTCACTGAGAATTGATAATTGGGATCAAGAACTATTAGCAATTATGGTAAAGCAAGCCTCATTTTCAGATCCTGAAAATCTATCTCACACTTATCTATATTGACAAAACTTTGATTTTTTTTTTGAAGAGAGGTAAGTGGATTAGCTATCTTAGAGAAATTTGAAACAAATTTTCTATAATAGCCTACTAATCCTATGAACCTCCTTATCTTGTGTACATTATTTGGAATTGGACACTCCATTATGGTTCTTATCTTCACTGGATCTACTAAAATACCATCTGTGGAAATAGTATGTCCAAAATACTACACTTTATTTTGGAAAAATGCACACTTGGAAAACTTATTGCACAAAATGTGTTTTTGAAACTGCTACAAAACTAGTCTAGATGTTGCAAATATTCTTCCTCATCCTTGGAATAAATTAGTATGTCATCTATAAAAACCAAAAAAATGATCATATAATCTCTTAACACACTATATATAAGATTAATAAATGTTGTAGGACTATTTATCAACCTAAATGGTAACATTGTGAACTCATAGTGCCCATATCAAGTTTTGAACATTGTTTGCAGAATATACTCATCATAAATTCTTAATTTATGATACCCTACTCTAAGATCAATATTTGATAATATTATTTCCCCTCACATTGGGTTAAATAGATCATCAATGAATGGCAAAAGATATATGTTATTGATCATCACTTTATTCAATATTCTATAATCAATACATAGGTGAAAAGTATCATCCTTCTTGACAAAGACAACTGGTGCATCCAATGGTGACACACTTGGTTGAATTATCCCTTTTGAAAATAACTCCTAAAGTTGTGCCTTTAACTCAACCAATATGGTGGTTTTCATCTTGTATGGTGCCTTAGACTATGGTTCTGATCTAGGTATGATATTAATCAAGAAATCAAATTCATGCTTGGGTGGTAATCTTAGTAATTCTTCTAAAAACACATCCTAAAATTTCATTAGGAAAGGATAATCATAGATGGATAGTTCCTTATATTCCTCCATCTCATTTATATTAATGATAAATTCCTAACATCCCTTCCTTTGATATTTCTTGAGTTGAATTTCATAAATCTACCTTAGCTTCAACTCCCTTTTCTCACCTTGAAATTATTTCCAATTTCCAAAATCATGTTGACACTCAACCTTATTTAGATAAAATTCAAACTTATATTTATTATTTGTAAGCTAATTGACTCCTAGGATCACATCATATGACCCTAATATTATAGCATAAATATACACTGCTATAGTGAATTTAGGAAACCTAATCTCAACTTTGACTAAACACTCGTCAGCTTTAACCTTAGACTCATTACCATACTATAAAAACCATGCATTTTCCATAACTCTAGATTTTATAAATAATTTACTAATCATTAAAGGATAAATGAAAAATTATATAGCTCCCATTTCAATCAAAATAAAAACTAGATGATCGAACAAAATACCTGACAGTTTATGGGCTAATCTTGATACTTTACCTAATCATTGTTAATAGCTACATGAATCTATTACTGAAAAGTACCCTATTGAGGAACATAACCCTTATTTTTTGAATTTTCCTAAGGATATTCTCAAGCATAATGGTCATGTACATAAATTAAGCAACCTCTTATTGGTCCTTTCTTGTCAAACTATTGGTTTCCCTTAAAACCACCCTTGAAACCATTACTAGGTTTCATATTCCCTAAACCACTATTAAACTTGGAATTTTATTATTGAATTGACTCTTTGAGTCTCCAATCCTCTACTTCCATTTCTTTTTTAAATTTGGTTTAGAACTTCCAAACTTATTCTTAAACTTATCTCTAGCTTGGGTAAGAGATTTCAATTTTTTTCCTACTTGACTACCTTCTCAAAAACCTAATAAATGGTAGATGGCACATGCACATATACTTCACAACCAATTTGGGGTTTTAATCCCATGATGAATTTCCTGATCCTAAATCTCTCATCCTCTTAATACTAAGGTATATATTTGAGAAGCTTGGTGAATTGCTCCTAATATTCATTCATTGATAGGTCCCTTTACTTAAGATTCTAAAAATCTATAAGCTTATGATCAAATTATATATGTGGAATCCATCATGACCTAAATAATTTCACAAACTATTTCTAAGTGGTGATGGTAGAGTCGAGGTTCATCTCAAACTTCTTATTTTCCCACTAAGTTTTTATTTCACCAGCAAGCTAATAAGCTTCCTAGACTACTTTCATGACTTTAGAGTAGTTCCAAATCTCAAAATGTTTCTCCATTTCTATTAGCCACACTTTATATCCATCTTCCAATACATTTCCATCACACTTGGGTGGATTCACCTTTTTCATGTCTTATGGTAACTCTGTAGTTATTCAAGCTCTTACATCCTATGGAACTTATTCATGCCTCTACTCTTGAGTATGTTCCTACTCAAAAAGATACTCTTCAAGTTTCTCATAATCACTCTTCTCTTCATGGCCATGTAGTTCCTATTATAGGGTTGTTATTTAGTCCCTAGTCTCTTGCATGGTTGTGAGAATCTGATCCAACTTCATAGCTTTCTCAATGGCAAACTGATTTAGATCAATTGACTAATTGGTATTTGAAGTACCCTCATTTCCTATTCTAGCATACAACATTGTTATTCCTAGTTAATAGGAAAATAATTTTGCATTATCAAACACATTAATTCATAGATTTTAAACCTCAATTTTGATACCAACATATAACAACCCCACTAGGTTTTACTAGAATAGAGTTTTTTTTTAAAATTATTTACACATATTCATCTAACATATTTCACCATGAGAAATCTAAGTGATCTTTAACTAAATGTATTATTTTAGTTAACCCTATAAGGTTTATAGTTAATCCATTTAGCTGATAATCACCATAAAAATATATAATAATTCATAAACAATGTTGAAATAACAATAAAGATTACATTTATTTCATTAAAGTAATAATACAATTTCAGCCATGGTTGATACAACATTATAACTACTATTGTAGATGTAAAAATGAATAAATAGTTTAGTTCCAATAGTAAATAATGTCTCAAATAATAATAATGTAATGATACAAAGTTAAATGGAGAATGAGTCTCCATGACTCAAGTATTTATCTGTATTCTCAAGTGTAGTCTCTAGTGCAGTACTATTATGAGGAGGGAGAGCATCATCCAAGTGATTTTTAACACCAACCATAGACCATTGATCCCTTGCACTATATTTCAACAAAGGAATGGCCCTCCCTTCATATATGGGTAGATAATGATGAAGCAAGAATTTAGAGTGACAAACTAGAACTTATGTGTTGTAATATATCTAATACATGATGTGTACCATAAATAAATACATTCTAACACGATATCACACAAACATGTCAACTATATCAAACACATGAAATTATAATGTTTAAATATAAAAATTACTTTGGTCAAAGTTTTAAAATAGTTAATAGTCTCTAGGATCAATCAATTTCATACACACCACTCAATCGAATTATACCTCATCTTGTATTTATGGTGCTAGTTAAGCTAGTGCAATCCATCCACTGCTTATTTAGTGTCATAAATGCAATATTTGGTTAAATTATATAATAATATAAATACCAATAGATTCAATTATAATATTCTCTATTAGCATATATAACTATTCTAATAATGAAAATATCAAATACATACATTTAGTCCATCAAATGTAATGCAATGAATCTAATATCATCTAGTTTATTACAAAATGATAAACAAAATCATAAACAATCTTTTTTATAAATGTACCATTTAGGTAAGAATTATATCCAAACTATAAGTTACTCAATATCAAAAAGTAACTTGAAATTTTATTTCATCCATGAAACAAAACATTAATCATAACTTATTTATTGGTTCATATTCAACATATATAACAATAAGATTTGTATTTAAATAATTAAATACCTTATTTTAATGCTTCATTTAAACATTAAATACATAACAAAGTACCCATTTTACCCTGATGTATAATAATGTTTACCAGCATATAATAAGTTGCATATATTTATATATGGTATACCCATTCTTAGATTTATAACACTGTCACCAAATCATATGTTTATACCATGTATACACAGACTATTTTTATACTCTCAAGTATACATATAACCTTTTATACAGTCATAATATGAGGATATATTTGTTACACTCTAAGTAGATAATCCACTGTCTAAAATATTGGAGTTTCTCATATACTCTTAGTATACATCCAAGCGACAATAAATTGTCTCAATACTTTTAATATACTAAATAATTCCCAATTTAATTATTTTGACTAAAAATACATAAAATATATGTGATTTAAAATGTGAACACAACCAAATAATGATACACCAATTCCATTATTTCAAAATACACAAATCACTCAATTCATAGTATTATTTAAATTACTTGCATATAAAATTATCAAAGTTTTTATACTCTGTCGACTATATCCAAACATTGAGAATTCTATGATTATATAACTCATCCCTATTGTTTACACAATCTATAAGATATTAAACAAAAGGTTCAATTGATAATCTTATACCTCAACCTTATTTTACTATCCAAATCAAATTAGATAAAGACTAACAAATCCATATATATTTATAAATATTGTGAATTTAATCCTATGTCTAAGACTTGTAATTGCCTCATTCAAGTAATTATATAAATAAATGCCCAGACATATAACATAAACTCAGTCAAATAAAAATTCACCTTTTATATATGAACCTATGTATAAATCTCAACACATAGACCACTATTTATACTTCTACCCTATGAATTATCTACTGTTGGCATCATTACCCAGTTCAAGGATTTATATGTGTATGGCTTAACTAGAATTAACCCCAATTTCATATATATAATTATGTATGCTATAGTATTTTTTTAACTGAAACTAAGTATATATCCCTTACCCATAATTCATAAATCTATTCAAATCAAAACACACATAATTTTAATAAAAAATCCTTAACCTTAAACTAGTTATAAAACTAATACACACATAATTCATTTGAAAATCCCTAACCTTAGAATATATATATATATATGCATATAGATACATACATATATGTGTGTTTGTACAATTTATTGCATAGTTAAATTTTTTATAGAAACCTATAATGTCTTTACCCAAATTCCTAGTTAGGTATATACACAATCAAATCCTACATAACCCATACATAATTTTATCTATGTTTGTGCATTAATGTTTATATCCCTAAACTAGTTTGACAACCAAAATAGAGTCCAAGGTCTTGCCTAATCTATTTATAAATACATTTTAAATGAAATAACCATACAATAAATTCATAGAGCTTTCATATAGATAATATAACCATGGAAAAAATCTTACAGATCTAACCATTCCACCTAAGGTTACTCTAGGTTGGATGTAGGGTTCTATGGATGGTAAAACCATCTACAGGGCCTTACATTTGGCCCATAATTTTTATAATTTCAAAAATAATTGAAACTAGTAAATCCTTTATCATTTTTTTCCAAAAACCCATCTAACTATAACACAAGAATTTAAAGTACATCACCAACCTATAAATGATGATTATGATGCTAAGGAAGCCAAATTTGTCTTCACTCCTTAGCTTGAATACCCTTTGTTATACTTCTTCCTACTACACCCATGTATGATGTGCCCTCACAGGCCTCCTTCCCTTCCATTTTATTTTTATTCATGCCCTTACTTTCCACCAATTTTTCCCCTTTACTTAGTCAACAAATAATGACTAAAATTATGCATGCAATGTATAACTCAATATAACTCAACAAAGCTACTATCTGCCACCATTTTTTCATGCAACTAACCTCCAGACTCACATAATGGTTTGATCAAAATGATTGTTAACTCAATTAAATAATAGATTATAAACCCTAATCATCTAAAAAGTTTGATTGATAAGAATAATAATAAATTTATTCATGTAATTTGACTTTACCAATACAAACATCAACTTCCCATAGTACCCCTGCAAATTGAATTTATACAAAGTATTCAAACATTATAATACCATGAAATGTTAACTAGGTAACTATTCTACTTAACATTATTACCAATTATCAATGCAATCGACCTTCAAACTAGAATTTAACTTCCTAGGTTAAATAAATAACCATATAATTTAGCAAAGATTCATCAAACACAATGATGCCTATCTAATTGTTAAATAATGTAATTATCTATAACACTTTAAATAGTATTTTTTTTAATTCCTACACACTACTCTTAAGTTAATAACATTAATTTCATTCTATCATGCCAACCTAGGGTCATTCATTAATACCTAACAAAAAATTTATAACTCATTAATGTCTTTTTACATATTTATACAACTATTATAAATGATAATAGTAACCTTATAAACATAATTAATCATTTAATAAACTAATCAAAATAAGTAATAGAATGCATCTATTACTACAAAAAGTAATCCAAATAAATCATAATTAGTACAAACATTTAGCTATGTACAATACAATGGTAAGTCATGACATGATAGGTTCAGATTCATTCAAACAACTAGGTAATAACATCAATAGCTATTTATTTAGTATACAACTTGATTAGTGAAATTATTCAATAAAACTACATGATCAAAGAACAAAAACAAGATCACATCAAATACACATAATAGTGAATCAAAACATACCATAACTATCTAGCTCAAACAATAATCACAAAGCATGTTATTCTACCAGGGTGTGTGCATGGGTTTGTAGTTTTTCTCTTTATCATGCCCCAATGCCTCCATCTACACTATCTTCTCAAATGATGCCATCCCTCTATCACACTCTAAGAGATGGATCTACCCTACATCCACCTCACAAAAATGAAGGTGGTTAGCTAGAAACATTATGAAATCCATAGAATATTATTGTAAAACTAACAAATAAGATCATCAAGTATAGAAAATGAAAGTACAACTATCTCATAGTAAATAAATTATTTAAATTAAGAAACATATAACTATCCCATAATCAACATATGACATAAATCTCTATTAAAAATTAGTTACTCAACTAAAAACCATAATAATCCAATAATTAAATAGGCTATTTAGCTTAGAGAGAAATGAGGATGTGATATAAAATCATTGAAGGCATAGTCTAGGAAGTAAGAAATAGAAGGTAAAATTCTATTATTGAACAAATATGATAGATGGGGAAACCCCTTTAGTAGTTCCTAGTAATAAATAGGTCATTTATTCAAAACTAAATAGGTAAATTAAGAAAAGTTTTATTTTTTACAAGAGGTCCTCATCACACTTTAAAAACATCAAAAGGTCACACTAAATTCACTAGATAAGCAAAAAGTCCCCTTAGTGCTCAAAATTCATTGAATCAAGAATTCACCTTTGTTACATTGGTTCCTCTCCCTCATGGATTAGAGATATATAAAAAATTAGAGTTGAAGGATGTCTAAAATCTTAATAATGTCTCAAATTATCTTCCTAATAAAGGGATATTTGGGCAACCTCCATCACAAGCTTTCTAGCCTAGATGGAAATGGATCAAAGCCTAGAGCAAAACCAAAGGTATATTTATTAGGGATATATAAATTTGGATGGTAGTAGAGTAATGCCTGATCCTTCCCTTCCTCAACCATGTAAAATAATAAGTACCTTTTAGGACTTATACACAATTAAGCTACCTCTAATCTTGATAGTGAATTCAAAGGGAGACCAAAGAAAATGAATCACTTTTTACAAAATATGACCTCTTTAATGAATTAGAGACCATTATGTTATGTGATAAAGTATACTTAAGTGATCCTTTCTCATTTTTTTCTATTTAAATAAGTTTTTGATTTCCTATCCACTTGTTCAATAATGGAGGTCTATAATCTACATTATAAACACTAGATAGTGTTTTCCCCACATAGTCACCATTTTTTATTGCTAACACATTTTTTTTCATGGAATAAAAGGGGACTTCTAAAATATGTAAAATTTTAAAAATCCTCGACCCTATATCAATCCCAATTCAATCCTCATAATTTTTCAAAGTCTTGAATGCCTATTAGGTTCTTGTTCCTTTATATTTTTTTTATTCTCATAATAACCGATTTTTTTATGCTAAAGATCATCTATATCTATTTACTTTTAAATAATTAATCTCATTACATTTTTGAAGTATTTTTCATACTTATATTTTTTGGGCACTAACTTTTCCCTATATAAATCCTTGAAACAATTATTTCTTAAATTCCATTTGGTATCTCTTAGAGCCTCATTTATGATAGGTGAGCATCCCTTTCTTATGAGACACTTTTTAAAATGACTTGTTCTTTTTTACACTTTATAGGTCCCAGAGGTATCAAATTTATCAAATCCCTAGGAGGATAAATCCAATTGGAGATCACCCAGTTAATTCATACACTTAGAGGTGTTAAAGATATTAAATTATTAGGATGTTCGATCCAATGAAAGAGAACCACATGTATTCGTACACTTGGAGGTGATAGATCTATTATACCCATGGGAGGCCTAATCTAATGAGAGAGTGTTATGTGTATACATAAATTGAAAGGTGTTAGAGAAGTAATAACTATAGGTGGCCCAATATAATGGGAAATTTCCACATTTATCCATGCACCTAGAGGTGTTTGAACTATCATAGTCATAGGAGGCCCGATCCAATAGGAGAGCACTATCTTTGTCCTTACACCTAGAGGTGTTATATCTATTAGATCCTTAGGAGGCTTGATATAATGAGAGATAACTATGTGTATTCATACAACCAAAAGTGTCAAAACTATTAGATACCTAGTAGGCCTAATCTAATGAGAAAGTGCCACATGTATCTATACACCTAAAGTTGTTAGTTTTTAAATCCTTAGGAGGCTTTATCTAATGAGAGAGTGTCATGTGTTTTTGTATGCCTATAGGTATTATACATGTTATATCCCTAAGAGGTTTGATCTAATGGTATAATTCCATGTGTACTTTTATACACTCAATCAACCATCTACATAGATATAAATGTTAAGTGAGGAATAACCCCACTTCATAAATTCATCATAGTACCCATTGAGCCCATGAATGAAAAAAAGGTAGGTGGCTAACATAAACACATCTCAAATACCATGAGGGAAAAAATAGGGTGTGTGCCCACCACACTCTATACATTTATTACCACACATAGGTGGTTCATTATTTGATACCTGGACATGTCCAATTACTGGTAGCCACTCTAATTAGGGCATGCTTGTAAAAATTGTATCCAAACCCAAAAACATATAAATTGAGATTGATCCCATCAACTCATAGTTTAATTCATATAATGTGAGACTTTATATCCATTACTATAGAAAATACCATAAAACCTTATAATATCCCATCCAAACTAAGCTTATTGTTGTCTATCTTATGCATATTCAAATCATTTAGAACCTTTTACCTTTAATTCCATCTAGGACCAAATTACATCCATGATAAATTAATACACATAAAAGAGAATTAATTTATAGATAACCACCTCAACTTCAAATCTTAAACTAGTGTGATATTTCTAGGATACTACCTTCCTATAGGGAGTCATAATATTGAAGCATTACAATAAACTCTTCAAGATGATTAAAGATATACAGAGGCCCAAAAACAATGATGAACTATAGGATGATGATATTGATTTCTTTGATGATATCATATCCATCAAATCCTTAGGACTACAAAATTATGATACCAATCCTAATGTATCTTCATGTGGGGATCTTTTCACCTATCTACTATAGACCTCAAAATACACTAATAATTTAATCTATTTACCTAATACATAACTCTAAATTGAGGACATATCTAAGGTTGAATTCTAACATTATAACCACTTAGAGTTTGACATTTCATATGATGTAGAAGTCACCACTAGGTGGTTTACCACCCATGATATCTATTAGGTCCTTAAGGACTAGGCCAAGGAATTTGACTACTAGGTAAACAAGGAAGACCGTGACTCATATACAATAAATAATATTCTAGGAAGGTATGTGGACTGGCATGCTTATACTCAATCACCTATACAAGGTGAGTGACATTTCATGTCAACAATAGTTAGGTCCCTTTGCTCATCATCATCTCTAAAAGAGATCAGGTCCCCACTTTTAGGGACATAATCACCTTCAACATCACACAGTAGGTCAAAAGATTGTGGGCTAGGGAAAACTTCTACATGATGTCATATTTGGTTAACACTACCTACACTACCATGAATTTATAAAGCACAACCTTTCCCCCATAGGTTCTAATTAGGTCTATGATGCATGTAGTATTTTCCAATATCTACATTAACCACTAAATACACCATATATGAGACATATGTGACCATTTATACCCCTAGGTGTACTTCATCATCTATGCAAATCTAATGCCTAAAATTTTTAAGGAGATGAAAGCTTCCATTAGTCCCATTAGTGCTTATTGGTACTACCAATACCAAATTATGATCAGGGTAGAAGGCACCTTATGGGATCCTCTTCAACTACCCTATATTTTCCTCGATCACCTAACAGAGTGGGAAATCACTTGGTATTTATCCAATGGAATCATAGGCCTCTACCCTACCAAGAATTATAAGGTCTACCTATCATTTCCCATAATCATCATGCACCAAAAATACAATAATTTAACATCTTTGTAGTATGGACCTCCATATGAATTCTTAAAACCTCTAGAATGTTGATGATTGAGAATGATATCCTTAGGGTAAGGGGCACACATGTGTGCAGTGCTAGGCATAACTCAATACTACATTCCACTATGAGATCTACCATGATGAAGTGATCCACCTCAACCCTATTAATGATGTAGAGGTGATCATAAAGGTCAAAGTATCACATCACCAAAAATCTCAGTCATAACTTGGGCTCATAATGGAAGAGATGCCAACTCACCCATGACCTACTAGTCCATAATTAGTTGTTGAGATCCTAGTAACCAAGAAAAGGATCTTTGAACTAATTTTCTAATAGTTTCCCACTATTATAACTCCATCAACATTAACATATATTTCACCTATGTAAACCTCCCAAGTAATCTAACCACAAGCTACCCATGCATTTCATTTCTCAAACAACTCAAATTCATAAGAAAACCCACCTTGAGACTACTCCAAAACACCCTTGGAGGTTTCCACCCATACTTTATATGTGTATAATCATCTTTTGAAAAATTCTCCTAATTTCCTATCCTAAGTGTAGCCTACCCCTATCATGGTCCCTTTCATAGCATCCCTAGTAAGCACCCTATCATTTCCTACTCCAATGCCTTCAACCACATTTAATGCTCATTATTTCCAAATCAATTGCATCCTCCCCTTTTTTACTCCTCCTATTATGTCCTTTACAAGTGCCTAGGTTCCCTTGAGTGTGTTATCTTATATAATATTTGGTGTTCTAAACTTCACAGGTCCCCTAATTTACTCTATAACCCCATTTTAGCCAAATTCAAATACATCATCATGGTCAACCCCATCAATTTATCCAAAGATAGCTCCATAGGTTAGTGCATTCCCTCCCAATTCCACAATTTCCTTGGTAGAATTTATGACTAAACAACTTGGTCTCATCTACTCCCACAACTTATATAATTGAAACAAGTCCAACATTAACCATAATTCCTCTGTAGGATTCATCTGGCACACCTATTTCAAGTTTAGCAACACCACAGGTTAGAACCAGGTAGAATATTACTAATTTTCCAAGGCTAATTTTACCTCAAACAACACTAAAACCCCTAGTTACACCTAAAACACCATCATGTGAACTTCTCTCCCTTATACTAGGCTCCTTAAAACTTGGCTTTAATCAACCAATCTACTCTTTTATATTGAATATGTATCTCCCAAGCATATTATCCCCCAATTTTTCACAACCTAAGACCAAATAAAGTCTATATTGTTCCCTTGGGCTTACCATTTTTTAGTTTCTCCCTTTGCACCCATACTTCCCTATCCATCATCCATCCCTCACCCTCATTATTTCCTAATTTTCCATGCTTTCACCTTCCACTTTAGCTACCACCACCCCCACTCCCTCATCTTCCAATACCCTATGAATAATGTTAGGATAACATTGTATATTCCCCACTGAAGCTTTAAGTGCACAAAGGCTATAAATGGTCTACCAATTGGACTTTGATATTTAGCTACAATTTGATCAAGACTTATTCATAATGAAGAGGGTTCTCACATAAACCTTCACATAATATGGGTACCATGTGGTGTGGAAGATAAAACAAGACCTATTATCACTTAAAAATAATAGGATTTCCACTAAGGAGGAGAGTATTACAAAGGACCTAGTCTTTATAATCAAGGCCACCAAATAGCTCATGGAAAAATTTATGGCTAACCTCAAGGACCAATTCAAGACCCTAGAATCCTACTTGAGGAGCTCATTCCCTATTTGTATGGTTATCAAGGTTGAATCTACCATTGTAAAATTATTTGTATCCCTTAGAGAGGTGAGTAGATCTCTTTCCAAAAGTAATGAGATCTTCTAAATAACACAACATTATTTAGATGGGATTTTCAAGGTAGATAATAAATTTAAGAAGATGGTCGTAATCATGAATAAAGGTATGTTCCTATACCTCAAGCTCATGCCTCTCATGGTATCAAACATTCATATGGAGTAAGAGGACCACACTAGAATATTGGGTTAGGGATATGTAATCCACCATTGATCCCTTAGATAAAATCAAGGATCAAATCCTTTCCTAATTTAAAGAAGTCCAAATCATATTCAATTTCCACCTAAATGGAACCTTGGTCAACATTAATTAATCCATGCTCCACCTGGAGCACTTCAAAGTAGAAATGAAATGAAGGTAGTAAAGGCCAACATAGACAAAACTTGATCCATCCTATATGTTTCCAAGAAATCAGCCATGAGCATCATCTAAGTCAATTAGGTAAAAGTCTCATTATAAGTCATTTTCAAGGCTTATGATAAACTATTAACTCAAGAAAAAGTGTTTTTCCAAGATCCACCTTTTAATATTTTGAAGCTTGATCAAAAGACTAACTTGGTGGCAAAATCATTGGTAGCTCATCAGGATGCCTCAAATTAGTTGGGAAGTTTTCCCCCACCAAGATTAAATTGAATACCCTCATGATCCCAACAAAGGGGTGTGCTATCAAAATTTTGGGTCCCCTTTATTTCTTTATTTTTTATGGGAGCATCATGGTAATGATAGGGTTTGTAACCATTTTGAGCCACTATGACTAACAATGGTACCCCATGATATTTATAGATGGATCCCATCTCATCTATAAATTTTATTTCTTTGTATCTCTTTTTAAAGGTCAATAATTTTGAAATAAAACACTACAAGATTAATACAAGTTTTGTTTTTATCTCATCATGTTTTATCACATGAATTTCTTCCACTTTCTTATGGAAAAATGAATGATATTAATGGTAGGATCTTGAATATATGTCTTTTTGTAATATATGTAATATTTAGAATGATAACTAAGATATTATAATTAGTTTCTTTACTCTTTATATATTATTTAGATCATTGTGAGCCTCTATGTGTTTAGCAACAATCTTGTATATGTTTGTTTGTATAAATATTTATTATAGTCAAGCATATGTTATTTTCCCTAAGATTACTTTCATGTGTGGATGAAATTTGAGCTCATATGAAACTTATAATAATATTGTAAAACTATAGATGGGCACATGTTTGGGTCTTTAGTATTGATATTCTCCTACTTGCCCAAAAACCTCTATTTTCTTCCTTACCCTTCCTTCCCCTTTTGTTTTTTATTCAATATCTTTGATCGGGACCTTTTATTTATAAATTGTGAGATAATTTGTTGAAGTGATGAACCCTTTGAATTAGAACATGTAGTATAGATAACCTTGTGTAAGTGGAAATAGGAATTGAGCCTTTAGTGGTAGTAGTACATCTCTTGGAGATCTATTTCAATCAAGCTATACTATGGAGTCAAATACCTACAAGTCATGCCCTGGATTATCCTAGAAATAATCCTCAAATGAGAGGATGAAAGTGACTTGAGTTTCCTCCAAGGTCACTTAGTGCACCTAATTCAATAGGTGTATTTAAAGTACTAATTGGAAATATAACATATATAATCTCACACATTAGACCAAGAGACACATACAATGGACATGTTCAAATGTCACTCGTATAATAAAACATCACACACATAGGTCCAAGAGCTAAAAATAATAGACATGTTAAAATGTCACACATAAGGCTAAGGGCCACAAGAAATGGACATATTAAATGTCACATAAGCCAATTTTGTAGATAGGTCCAAGGGATAGAGATATTGAACAATTTTAAATATTGTATAATAAAATATTTCACATAAATCCAAAGGATATAATAAATTTACATGCACATACTAATAAATAATAGGTCCAAAGGATACGATAAAAATGACATTTTCAAATGTCACATACAATAATCAAGCAATGTCTATCTTATCATGCAAGAAAGTAAATAGCATTGATAGAGCATAGTACAATTTAAAACTAGTCTAAACTATACATATGTATCTGTAGACACACAAAATTAATCATTAAGTGCTTTATGGAGTTTAATCTTGACATCATTACCTTATTTGGTCCGTTCACCATTTATCTAACTCAAAATCTATAAAGAGAGACTCTATTTTCTTCAAAACACTAAAAATATCACACAAGCATCCATATTTCAATACCATCCATTCATATTCAAACTATATATTCCTTTCACACCTTTTCTATTACTCTTTATCCTTTTGGGAAAAATTCACATTAGGTTAGACAAGGTTGCATTGTAGCCTTGTCCACTATGCAACCTTGTCCCCCATAATCTAACAATTAATTTTAAAAATCAAGACATTTCACAATATCTCTCTTTCACCTTTTTTAAATTTGGTTAGTGAAAATATTCCAAATATTCCCCAATATAAGCACATTAAGGATTCTCCAAATACAATCTAGTAATCACCTAGCAAGCTTATTGAAAACTGATAAAAATAGCAATATTTCTTCCATTTTTTATTCTAATGCATTATAATGTTCATAGGCCTAGTCTAAATATCTTTTATTATATATTAAGGGCATCCATTATCAATCACTTCAATCAATATTCTAGCTACATTCATATAGTTGCATAATAATAGATCACACAATCACCATATGAGGGAAAACTACATTGGCCTAAGGCCCATTTGGGCTATATAGGTATCATTCATATTATATGATATTTTCTAAGGATATCTCAAATATTCCCCTTACCCATTACCCCATTTATATTTTATCTAATATTTATTTTTTTCAAAAAAAAAGATGCCTTTTGTCAGTCTTTCATGTGACATATTGACACACAAAATTAATTAGCAAACCCTTATAGATAGTCACAAATATCTAGATCAAAAAATTAGGCAAATAATCAACCAATATATGGTCTTAGTCGGTAAACAAAGCCATATTATGACCATATCCTCCTTTTATGGACTTGTCCTAGCACATTTAAAATTCATGCATTCAGTCATGACATAGTGCATAGGTATTTTCAAGTAGTTTTTAGTTACAATCATCTTGCACAACCAACTTAAACTCTATTTTAGGGAGGTTTGAATATTTGTAGGCCTATTTATTATTTTTATCTAATTTCTAGTTTTGTAAAATTTTATAGTATATTTCATTTCACTTTCATATCTATATATTCTTGCATTTTAGTTTAAATAATTTAGATATATTAATTTTAATCAACTCAATGTAAAATAGATTAAAATTTTAGGTGAACCCACTATTTTTAGAACACTGCTTATTGATTACTTGATTTTTATCCTATGATTTTATTCATTTTTTTTTAAATTCCTAACATTGAAATAAAATATCCTTCAACCTTAGATAAAATTTAACACATAATGATTCAACTTCTTCAACCTTAGATTTAATATGAAACTGAATAGTTTTGTCTTGTCACCTTGGATAAATCTAACACATAAGCACTTGATTTCACCCTTGGGTTGATTTTTTTTAATATATATAAAAAAAATATTTCCCTTTTATTTTCTCTTTATTTTCTATTTACTTTTGCTTGTTTTAATAACTATATTCTAGCAGTTTTAAGAGTACTTGGTGACTTTATTTAAGGGCTTCATGATGATATTTTTTACAAACATTATGGCATGAGTGGTTTACCCCAATACTCATAGCCAATCTACAACACTAAACATGAAATTTAGTTTCCATGTACCTCATGATATATCATGAATGTTTTAGATCCCTTGTTTATACCATAGGAATCCTCTTTCAGCCATTTGATTTGTGGTATACTGAGAGGAACATATCACCCAAGAAAGTGTCTCTCACCATACCATAAAAATGGGGTTAGTGCACAAAAAACAAAAAAATTCATTTATAATTAGTTTTATAAAACATTAGACTAACATTAATCAATGAATGAGAAAGTATATTTAAGATCCCACATAATAATTCAACCCTTGCCTTGATTACCCTTCATACTTTACATTTTTATTGTATTTCATTCATAGTCATTCACTCTTTTTTACATGCATTATTACTCAATAGCACTAAGTGTTTTATTTTTTGCACTTGATTTACTTACACTCATTGTGTATATCATGGATAGTCAATTTTCTTTGTTCTCTAATCATGTTATTCCTTTTACTTATTATAATTAATGGATAAATCAAGATAATCAAAAACTTATGGAATAAGCATATTTAGATGGTTTTGATGATATAACAATGAATAAACATTTTGATTTTTATAAAAATTGGAAACATGAATCCTATTCACATTCCCATTTATATTCCCCTCACAATCCTCCTTCATCTTCTTCATTAATTAATAATCTAAAGCAAAAAAATAAATTAAAGTCAAAATCATCAAATCAAGATAAAAACATTTTCAAAAGAGGATTTCTTAATAAAGGCATTTCAAATCATGAATCACTTTTTGAATTTATTCTTTTAAAAATAGTGGATTTTGAGCCTACATGTTATATCTCTTCTCCATTGTCAACCAATGAGTAAAAGCTTCCTTACTCTTCCCTTAGCACACTATAAGCTACAATTAAAATCAATGGCATTCCTATTCACACAACTTGTGATGTTGTTCCTATGTCATCCTCATGCTTGTCTTCACATGATGCTATACTTGTGACACAATGCCATAATCTTAGTATAGAGTTACCACATGATGATAATGCATCTCTTTATATAATAATTATTTCTATGTTAGTGATCAAAAAGAATCAAGTAACTAATTTATAATTAATGAATCTCTTAATCTATAAGAATATCTTATCCCTCTAATCCCACACATCATGTGCCTCATATTATACCTTAAATATCTGCATATACTTATCATGTGCCTCATAAGCAACATACATTAACAATTAATACTACAAAAAGTATAAAAAAGGATAGTAAGAGTCCAAGTGAGCTTATAAGAGAAATGATTCAAAACAAGTTGATTACATTATTATTTTATCAAATTTCATATTTAAATAAAACCCTAAATGAAAACACTAGTATGAAAAATCAAGAGAATAATATAATAATAAATAACATTCATTGATTTGAAAATATTGTACTTTATAAACTTACTAAAAATAGCAAAGTGTAATGAGAAAATAAAGACTTAGCTAGAAATTGTACTTGTAAGAGGAATAAGAAACTAAAACTTGTTATTCAGGGACGTTTGATGACTAAGATCAATAATCAAGAACTATATATAAACCAAGACAATAGTGTTGGGAAGAGGACATTAGAGGTATGACACTCTTATCCAACCTAAGGTTCTCATATCCACGTGTAATGAGGAAATCAGGGTTACTAGGTTTTTTGTGTCTTCATCTATAAAGCCCATATCTAATGCGGGGGCCTATGATCACTTGTGGATACCATTGTATAACTAATTTTCCTTAAAAATCCTAGTTATTTGACATGTGAATAAAAATTCAAAATAAATGGAAAAAATGGGTCATTGATTTAAGTTGGGTGAGACCTTAGCACCCCAAGTGCTTAGCACTGCCTACATACCAATACTCTAAAGAGGGATCAAACTTCATGTAGTTATCCCATGCTATGATGGTGTGTGAGTAAGTTGTGAAATATGATAGATGTTAGTGAAATATTAATATGATTAAGTGCCTTATCAATGACTTATGACCCATCAAATGTATTCAATCTTGAACGATGGGCAAATAGGGTTGTATGTAATTAGAATTAAGAGAAATATGTATTTTTATATCAATGTATAATTATGATTTTGATGGTTTTTTATGTGGAAGCCTTCCCTTTAAAAAATGGTTTGAAAAGTGTTTATATAGTCACATATTTTAAATTCCTTCAAATGGGGCTCATTAGGGACATAGGCTAACCTTCCCATAACTTTTGATTTTAAAAATTAGTCATTATTAGATAGGAATATAGGAGAGGGGACAAGGACCTTAGAGCAATGCACTATAATCCCATAGGGAAATGTTGTATAATGGGTGACTTCATCATGTTGAGGGTTAATCAGGAACTAAATCATGTCTAAGGCTTATAATAAAAGAGATGAATACATTTGGGGCTCATTTATTAGCCTAGAGGAGTGTGCAAGGTGGTCAAAAGTGATGAAAAAGGTCCTTGGGATAGGTCTAGAGATAAGTGTGTGAAAGGGTGTTAATAAGTGCATAGTTTTAACGTAAATGTTAACTTATGTTTCTAAATTTACCCCCTTTTATTCTATTAATGTATAAAATAATAAGTATTAGAGTAAAAGGAAAAAGAGTGCATACCTAAACTTACATGTAAAGAGGATTCCTAGATGTAGGCCACAACGTTGAATTGTGCTCCATGAATTAATGATAAGGAACTAGATAGTGTCAAGGAATGAATACCCCTGATTGGGTATGTGAACTATTGTGTTTTCCTAGTTTAAAAACTAGTGACTTCAATAGTTTGTATCCTTGGAGTTTTTATTAATATTTAATATCTTGGATTGGATTTTGTATACCCAAATCCTCATCTATGGGTGAGTGTGTTTAATAAATCAAGGTGTGATTAAATCCATCATTTCATACCTATGCTAGTAAAGCAAATTTGGAATCATTGTATGAATCCCAATAGACATTTCTAGTGTGAAAATGGTGTAATAATGGTGCAAATACTAGTGCAAATAGAAAACCAACCATTGTAAATGGAATAAGGTTCAATTATAGTGAAAAATTGGTGAAAATACTGAATATAATTTGGGTCTAATGTATACAACATGAAAGATGACATGAATTTTCCATTCCATCTACAAGACTAGTGCAAAAAATTGAGAAATGAGGAAACTTTATGCCACACACATGCCCCCAACTGATATCTGGTGCATATATATTTTTAGACTAAGAGAAATAATTATAATTTTAGTAAACATTGGTACTAATTTGGAACAATATGTCGTGCATGATTTCCCATAAATTAAGAAAATCTAAGACAAATTGAGTAATTCTAGGAATTAAGACTATGAAACTATTAAGTGTTGTTTTGGGTAAATTGAGGTTCTAATAAATTATATAAGTGCCTATTTTTTAGGAATTTAGACAACATTGGGAAGGATAATAGAGTAGTGTCCTCCTACCTAATTTGGTGGTCTTATCCAAGGTAAATTTATGTGTATTTTATGAGCCTAAAATTATGTTTGTATACTAATCTAGGAAGTCTAGTCTCTAATAAAAAATGGAAATATGAGTAATATTGACAAAATTTAAATTCATGGTATTAATATGTATGTAAACTAAGTATATTATTAATTTAAGATTCATGTATAAACAATAATTCATAGTGAGTGTGTCTATAAAGGTGTGACAATGAAACATGTAGATAATTGATCAATTGAGTATATAATACTAATAAGAACTACTTGGGGAGGAATGTATGATATTAATCATGGAATTATAAGCCTTGTGTGTATGCATGATGTTCATAATGGTATATAAATCTAAGAAAATAATCAATCAAAGTGTCATGGCCATGATGCACACAATCAAAGAGTACACGCATAATACACAAAACACACAATAGAAGGGCAAAGAGCCACATAGAAGAGACAAGTTTAAATATCACTCAGTCAAATATAAATCACATATAAGGATGTATTAAAATGACCTCACATACATATAATAAAACAAAGGAAACTTAGAGACACATATAAGGACATATGCAAATGCCCACACATATGAATAGAAGACACACACAAGGACATGTTTAAATGTCCCCACACACATACAATTAGAGATATGAAGGATTAGAGCTACTTGGTAATGACATATTTAAATGTCCTCAAGGTAAACATAGAATTCATACAATGGGTAAAGATATAAAAAATGATATAAAAGCATGCATGATTAATTAATAAAATATTATCAACAAAAGTTAAGTTGTAGCCTGGGTATATTTAATAATTGAGATAAATAGTAGTATATCATAATTTTAATGAGTGATAAATAATAAAATATGTAATGTTTATGTAAATATCTGAGTTATTATTAAGATAATGTGGTAAAATAAGGATAAGACCTATGTATACCATGCCCCTAATGAGCTAACTCATGAATGTACATGTTGTAAGAAGCCTGTGTGTAGTATAAAACTAAGTGTTGATAGTATAATATCACTAGGACAATAGTGGGATGAGGGACACTAGAGAAATATACCCATGTCATCCATAGCACTCTTATCTATATATAGTTTATGAGTGTGTACAATGAAAGTGTCTATGACTGAATCTAGAAATGATGTTCTATGTAACTTTTAATCACTCAATTATATTGATGAAGCATGTATGATATAAAAATGGGTAAATCATGTATATAATATAGTGTACAACTAAACTAGTGTATGAAAAAATACATATAATCATGCATAGGTCCTAGTTTTGTTATTTTTTAAAATATTGTACTATTTTTGTATTTTTCATATATATGTGAGTATGTACAAAGTGAAAGACATATAATAACCAATGAGTCCTACAAGGGACATACAATCAACTGCCCTTATGTCAAGAAAAAGGAATGGTGACCTTTCATAAAAGGAAAGGGTTATGTTATGATGATTGTATTGATCTCAATGGAGAATCTAAATATGGAACACCAAATATGTTATAGCTATCACTAATACTAATAATTTGTATCATACTATCTTTGCCTTTGATCATGATGAACTATGGGGATTTTAGGAACCCATCTCAGAGTATGTGAATCCCACATGGGTTCCTTACATTAATTACCCCTAATACTTTGTAACATTGATCAAGATTATGTATAAGTAGAGAAAGGATCTTTAAACTTTGTGAATTTTTTTGTTGAAGGGGCCTATCTAGGATAGGCCTCCGTGGAATTGTAGATATCAATAGTGAAAATATATGAGTAGGTTTTAACTTTTTAGGTTGTTCAACTAAAGGATGTATTACTGTAGGTTTTTATTTTTCCCTATTTATTAATTAGGTAAATTGTATTTCATGTGCATACATGGAATTTTCCTACATTTTTGGGATATGCTAGCTTATGTGGAGGTGTGTGTCATAGATGTGTCATAGGTGTCATAAGTAGCTCCCTTGATGGGAGTTACTTCTCTATTCTTAGCACCTTGTCACCACCTTTCATGGAGGAGTTACTACCTATTCTTGGGGTGCCTTATCCACCTTTTGTGGAGGAGTTACTTACGTACTCTCCTATATGTATTCCTCACTTTGGCCATCTCATGCTAATCAGATTTTGATTTTCTCCATTTTGTCTTGTGCAATTTATCTTCTTGTGTTATTTTCAAATTGCTTTAGCATCTATGTGGTGTGCACTTGTTCATCTTTTGTGATCACGTCTCCATTGCACTCACGTTATCCAAATTCTGGCAACAACTCCGATATGGTATCAGAGCAAGAATGGTAATCTTGTGTGTGATTATGCTTTTAGCTTATTTTGAAATCAAGAGGAGTGGAGTTCTCTTTATTTTTTATTCTAGATTTGGTCTAAAATAAATAGATAAAAAATCTATCTATATCATTTCTAGTTAGTTTCCTTGGGATCCTTGCATTTGGGTGTCTTGGTAGAATAACACTAGCAAACAAGTTGTTTGAAAATAAAAATCTGTAGGTTGATGCACTCAAGTGCCATTGTTGAGCAGAGAGCAAGGAGGTAGGTGCCAAACTTCTAGTCTACACCCAACTTCTGCTATTATCCTTTAGTTGTACAGTGTCCAAAATAGTAGTCTATGCCTAGCTTATATCCTTCCAGCACCCTCCAATAGTAGTTAATGTTGCATTACTTCTGTACTCCATGCCACAATCAGTACCAACAGTCATTTGTATGGTGCCCAGGTCTAGTTTTTTTTTGTTTTTTGTAAAAAAAATAATTTTTAGAACTGTGCCTTTTTTGGACACCCCCTATTGTTTGGTTTTCTATTTAGAAACAAGCTACTGCGTACTTTTCTATCAAAGTGCCAAGCTACCACAGTCCTCCCTGCCATGCCTCAGTCTCTAGCAAGATGCCTCAGACAAGCCGTATGGACCAGCAGACGAAGGGTGAGGCCTAAGTTGGTGGGAGGCCAATTCCCCCTCACAAAAACCTCATTTGGATTCCTCATTCTATGCCCAATCCAACAAGTTGTTGAAAGGCCACTTTCTCTCCCATAACAGGCATTTTTTTAATGTTTTAATGCTTTTTTTTGCAAAAACACTAGTTTACGACAAAATTGTACCTTTAATATCTTGCAAATGATAGCTTAGTTTTGGGTGCCATTTTTTGCAAAAGTATTTGTAATTAAATTCTCCACAGTGTAGGCTTGTTATTTTTCAAAAATCCACTAGTTTATAAAGTGCCAAAAATTTGGTTCTCTCGGGATGCATTTTCGGCTAAGTTTGACGTCTTATTTGCTTTAATCTTGCACTGATTGCTCTAAGACACATTTTCAGCTGAGTCCAAAATCTTTTGAGCATGCACTTGCATATTTTGGGGGGGGAGCTCAACATTTTATGGGGGTGTGATTGCTTTTCATAACTTGCTTTCATTCTCCTTTCTACATAAAATCACAACTTGTAATCAACACAACTTCACCTAAATTTAGCTAAAAATGGATTCTTTTCAACTTAAACCCCTAACACCCTTCAACTATCATGAATGGAAAGTTAAAATGTCAATCATTCTTAGAAGTAAAGTGTTGTATAAGATCATCATGGGAACTAAAGTAGAACCCAACACAGATGCTGAAAAGGTCAAGTGGTACAACCATAGTGATGAAGCCTATGGATTATTGAGCTTGTCTGTGTCTCCAAAACTTCTCTTCCATCTATAATCCTCCCATACTTGTAATGACATATGGGACACCTTAGAAAATTTATTTGGGAAGCTTGATGAGATGAGAGATCATGAGCTTGAAAATGAACTCATAAGTCTAAGTCCTAGCAACTTTGACACCCTACAGGACTTCTTCACTAAGTTTAAGGCCCTTAGATTGAAATTGAAAGAATGTGGGATAGAGAAGAAAGATGATCAACTCATACTTTCTATTCTCACAAAGTTAGGTCCAAGCTATTCAATCTTTGTCTCCACTTTCCATGCCACAAAAAGTGCCCTTGGCACTACATGGAAAATGCCTTCTTTGGATTCATTCATTGTCGACTTGACTAGGGAGCAAGATAAGCTAATTCAAACAGGCACAATGAAGTCTACTCAACCCCAAGATTTGATAGCTAGAAATGGTAAGGATAAGACTTCAACAAAGGAGAAGAAGAAAAAGAACAAGGACTAGGAGAAGAAGAAAGAAAACACCAATCCTGCCAAAAACAACACTGAGACTTCATCTTCCAATGCTAAACCTAAGAAGGAGAAGGTTAAGTGTGCTATTGTAAAAAGACAGGGCATGATGAACATAAATGCATGAAGAAACAAATATATCACCTAACTCATCTTCTAGAGAAGAACAACATAGGTGTTCTTGATTCCATCAAGCAGAATTCATCTACCCAAGATTCTATTAAGGCAAAAGGCAAGGGTAAGGAGAAAGAAAAGGGAAAGGCCCTTGTAGAAACTACAACTTCTACATCTTCATGGGTCATAGACTTAGGTGCTTCTCACCACATGGACTCTTCACTAGTTGAGTTTTCATCTTTAGAGCCTTGTAGCATGACTTTACTTAGTTTGGGTGATGACACATCAGTTTTTGTTGCAGGGAGAGGGTCAGTTGAAATGGAAGGAGGAACATTCAATAATGTTCTAAGTGTTCCTTCTCCTTCAACCAATCTCCTATCAGTGTACCAAATCACTCACATTGGTTAGGGCATTAAAGTTGAGTTTTCACCAGATTTAGTGTCTATCAAGGAGTTGCATAGTGATACTATAGTGGTAGTGGGTAGGGAAAATCACCAAGCCAGGTTATACACCTTCTCACATTTTGCATCAAATTCTTCTCTAATAACATTGCTAACTCATTCAGATGGAGTTATCAAATTGTGGCATGAGCAGTTTGGCCACCTTAACTACCGCTACCTTGAGCAACTTTACAAAAATGACATGGTCATTGGCTTGCCTCGTGTCCAATTCTCCAAAGGAATTTGTGAGGGTTGTTCCCTTAAGAAGCATCCTGAAGCAAAATTTGACAAAGGAAAATATTGGAGGGCTTCACAACCTTTGGAGTTAGTCCATAGTGATGTATCAGGACCCTTTCCCAAACCATCTATCATAAGGGCCAAGTACATCCTCACCTTCATTGATGATTTCTCTAGATACACTTGGATATATTTTCTCAAACAAAAGTCTGAAGTGTTTGAAAATTTTCTAGACTTCAAGGCTCTTATCGAGAAATAGAGTGAGAAATCCATCAAGATTCTTCAAACTGATAATGGAGGGGACTATGTCAGCATCAGGTTTGAGTAGTTTTTCACCATAGAGGGGATTTATTTTCGGTGCACAGTCACTTACAGTCCTTCATAGAATGGGGTTGTAGAACACAAGAATAGGTTCTTGAAAGAGATGGGTAGCTGTATGATTCACTCCAAATCCTTAGCACCATAGTATTGGGCTGAAGCCATCAATTATGCTTTCTACATTCAAAACAAGGTTCCTCATAAAGCATTGAAAGGGATAACACCCTTTGAAGCTTGGCATAAAAGGAAACCTAAAGTTGAGCACCTTAGATTTTTTAGATCCCCAACCATGGCCCACATTTTGAAGAAGAAATGCAAAGCTATGGAACATCAGTCCAAGCCTTACATCTTTGTAGGATATATGGATGGTATTAAGGGATATCACCTTTTAGATCTAGTCACTCATGAGTTGTTCATCAAGAGAAGTGTCCATTTTTAGGAGAGTCCTAGAGACTTAACACTTGACACTTCTTCTCCCTCATTGGATCTACTTCTTCATGATGATTCCTCATCAAATTCAAATTAGCCACAACAGGTTCTTAAGCCATAGTCATTTTCTTCTTCTTTGAGTTCAGACAGCGAGGACAGTGATGTAGAGTCATCCACCTCTAGTCAGTCAGAAGATGAGGAGTTAGCACCTGACTCACCCACTTTTAGGCCACTTTGGGCCAGACAGACACTTGAGAGTGCTAGCACTTGGGTAGGAGATCCCGTAGATGACAAACGTACTAGGGGGGATTTTTAGAGAGATCCACATGCCTTCTTTGCTTTAGTTTTAGATCCATAGACTTTTTGAGAGGCATTGGGGGTACCTGAGTGGGATAATACTATGGAGGAAGAATATTCTTCCTTAATCAAAAATCACACTTGGGATTTGACTTCACTTCCTAAGGGAAGAAACATGGTTCGATGTAGGTGGATATATCAGACCAAGTTTGTAGCAGATGGGTCAATTGATAAGTATAAGGTGCGATTGGTCACCAAGGGTTTCTCACAGGTGGTAGGCATTGACTACTCAAAGACCTTTGCACTTGTTTCAAAGATGACTTCTATCTATCTCACCTTGGCTATTATCGCAGCACATGGTTGGGATGTGCATTAGATGGATGTGAAGAGTGCCTTTCTTCACAAAGACCTAGAGGAGGAGATATACATGGAGCAGCCACCAAGATTTGTTTAAGATTCTTCCTTGATATGTAGACTTAGGAAATCTATCTATGGCCTCAAATAGGCCCCTCAGGCTTGGTATGCCAAGATGGATTCCTTCCTTCTCACAGTGGGTTTCACTAGATGCCATTTTTATCCCAATGTCTACTTCTTGTGGTAGGATGATTCACTCTTGATTTTGGTTCTATATGTTGATGACCTTTTGATCACTAAGAGTTCTTCATCAGCTATTAAAGAAGTGAAGGCATCTCTTTAGGATAGATTTGACATGACAGACTTGGGTTTGTTGCACTACTTCCTTGGCATCAAGATCTCACAATCAGATTCAGGGATTTCTCTTACACAGCCTAAGTATGCTCTTGACTTATTATCTCAATTTCACATGGCTAATTTCAAGCCATCTCTAACTCCCTTTCTATTAGGAGTCAAGCTTGAGGCTGATTGTTCTTCACCATTGGTTGATGCCACTCGATATCGACAACTTGTTGGTAGTCTAATCTACTTGACTCACACTAGGCCCAACATATCATATGCAGTGGGACTTGTCTCTAGGTTCATGCAGGAACCCCATGAGCTACATTGGAAAGTAGCTAAGAGGATCTTGCATTACATATAGGGTTCACATAGATATGAGATTCATTACAGATTTGGCATAGAGGTTGACTTGGTTGGATATACAGATTCAGACTGGGCTGGTGATTCACAGACTCACAAGTCCACTTTTGGTTATAGTTTCTCTCTAGGTTTTGGTCCTATTAGTTGGTATAGCAAAAAGCAAAATGCTATTACTATATCATCCACAAAGGTAGAGTACAAGGGAGCTATTAATGTAGCTACTGAGGCTATTTGGATTTAGGGGATTCTTTCTAAGTTTGGCATTCTTATCAGGCATCCCACCATCATTTATTGTGACAACTAGAGTACCATTCAGATTTGTGAGAATCTGGTTCAGCACCAGTGGACCAAGCACATAGAGATTCACATGCATTTCATTTGGGAGCTTATTCATAGTCAAGTCATTGACTTGATATTTTGCCAGTCTTCAGAGTACGTTGTAGACATCTTCACCAAACCTTTCATCGAGAGCATGTTCATTCATCTACGAGCTCTTCTTGGGGTGTGGTCCACATTTGTAGTAGCATCATCTTTTGGGGAGCCTTCTAGCCTCTTCTTTTATTTTATGTCTCTCTTTTGGGGGGGGAGTTTTTTCCTACGGGTTTTCTCCTTTTTCTCTATCTTATGGGAGATTACATTTGTACATGGGTACCTCATCAGGCCTAGTTATCGGGACCCATTTTTATATTTCCACACTGCCCACCTAAGCTACGCTTATGGGGGGGTATTAGTGTAGGCTTTTATTTTTCCCTATTTATTAATTAGGGAAATTGTATTTATTGCTCATACATGGAGTTTTCCTACATTTGTGGGATAGGCTAGCTTATGTGGAGGTGTGTGTCATAGATGTGTCATAGGTGTCATAAGAATGTCATAAGTAACTCCCTTGATGGGAGTTACTTCTCTATTCTTAGCACCTTGTCACCACCTTTCATGGAGGAGTTATTGTCTATTCTTGGGGTGCCTTGTCCACCTTTTGTGGAGGAGTTACTTACGTACTCTCCTATATGTATTCCTCACTTTGGCCATCTCATGATAATCAAATTTTGGTTTTCTCCATTTTATCTTGTGCAATTTATCTTCTTGTGTTATTTTCAAATTTCTTTAGCATCTATGTGGTGTGCACTTTTTCATCTTGTGTGATCACGTCTCCATTGCACTCATGTTATCCAAATTCTGGCAACAACTCCGATAGGATGTTATGTGGTAATTAAATCTATCTATACCAGAGGGTACTCATAAGGGATACTTGGAACTATAATAACCTCATTAGCATATATGTATTTCAATCATATGTGGATTGTATAAGGAATTTCATGAATCTATTGAATCAAGGGCATCATAATAATATGTCAAATACCCCTGCACTAGGTACAACTATGAATCTAGTTACCACATGTATGGGACCCACTTGTAATGGTAATGTAATCTCACCAATATAGCTCTTAATATGACCATTTAATCCTTTTATGACCATGGTGGTGGGAATCATATCCCAATCTATGCATTTGAGATGATAAATAAGAATTTTGGTACACATATTCACACTTGAACCATTATCAACCATACCACTCTAAATAGGTCAGTGATCAATGTGACCTTGAACAAATAAAGAATGTAAATCTAATTCATTATCAACTATCTCATGCTCTATAAATGTGATTAAAGGATTAGATGACACTGAATTATGATAAAAACATATGATACCATTCAAATTATTTTGTTCTTATGCATATTGTACACCTAATGTATTCACTATCTCGTTAGCTATGTGCTTAGGAAAATGATCACTAAATATTTTCATTAATTTATTTTCACTTCATTGGATTTTTATTACTCTCTCTTAGTGTGCCCACATCATAGATGTTTTCATCTATCTAATCTTGAATCTTGTGTTTCAAACAAATGCATTTATTAGGCATATGGCATGGTGCCCTATGATAATTTTAAAAAGCATTCTAGTCAAAACCTTTTGGAAGAGGTTTATTCACATTAACCTATTTTATGGAGGAGAGATATATGATATTGCATTATAATAATGTTTTGAGAACCCTATATGGATATTTTATAAAATTAGTAAATTATCTCCTTGGAGGAGCTGATAGGACAATGTGTGGAGTAACATTTAAAAAAACATTTACTAGTTTTTTTATCATTCTTATTATTGGTTGGCCTTACCTTGTATGGTTTCTTACTTTAACTCTTGGTATTATCATCTAAATTGGTTGTATACTTAAGCTTGTTCATTTACAATAGCTTGACTTCTCTTTCATTTACCATACTACACAATTTTGTGAACAATTTGAACTTATTGAACATAATGGATTCATGCAAAGATGTAAGTAGACTTTTCTCAAATACATCACATTATTCTCTATCTACCATAGGATTTTTCATTTTGGAAAACATGGTGTTATATATTAAAACATATTATTTCATTAGCTCATTAGATTTGTGTTTTAGTATTGACAATCTGAGCATAGGAAACCTTCTCATTGATGTTGATTGAAAAGTGTGCTAAAAACATATCATCCAATGTATTAAATGCATGTATTGTTTAGTATGGTAAATCATAGAACCATTATAATTCATAATCCTTGATACTTCTCGAGAATAGATTAGTCAATAATCTATCATTAGAGACATAATCCAAACATGTTACATGAAATGATCTAAGATGTTGTTCAAGATCACCCTTTCCATCACGTAGTGTAATCTTGGGTGCCACAAACCATGTAGGTATATTATATATTTATATATTTTGTGCCAATGGAGTGTGTAATAAAATATGAGAAACTACTAACTTATTAGGTTTTGAATCACCTTGATCCAAATGTAGTACCTTAGTTTGTAGATATTGGATCTCTTTCATAAGGAATTGTACATTGAGAGAAGAGGAATGTGTGATAACTAAAGGTAGTGTTCCCAATGATGGAGTAATAATTGGCCTAGTAATCTATTGAATCCTTTGAGTTACCTCCATTGTGATAGGTGGTACAAACTTTGTATCTAAAAGAGTAGTAATATGAGAAGATAGAGTTGTGTTTACATTATTGATATCTAATAGAGTTTTTGAAATGATAATATGATCAAGAGGTTGGTAATGAAGTATTTATATAAAAATCTACATAACTTCCCCTTAATTGAATTTTATTTTTTCCCCATTTATAGGAGGGAGTAAATCTTGATGTTCATCTTGAGGACCACTATTATCTCAATCATATTGCTCATGTTCAAAACTAGTCCACATGTTATATAACTATAGGCACCTTCCAAGGTGTTTCTGATATATTATTCTTATCATGTTATGAATAATAGGAATTTAAGTATGCTCAAGGGAAATAAGACATAATATAGCACTTTATCTTAAAGGAGTAGAACAAACTTTTTTTAAATGCATATATTATGATATGAAAACTTGAAAATATTATATTATAATAACAAAATATATAAATCCAAAAATAGAAAGTGTAAATAAAAATAAGAAGGATACAAACCCTAGAAACATCTAAATTTAGGGTTAATGACATGCAAATAATAAATGGGTTCATCAATATGTTTTATCAAATTTAGGATTTATATAAAAACTTAAATGATAATACTACTATGTAAAATTGAGATAATAATATAATAATAAATATAATTAACTAATTTGGAACTAATTTACTCTATAAACTTAATAAAAATATCAAAGTATGATGCTAAAATAAATACTTAGCTAAAAACTATATCAACGAGAGGAATAATAAATTGAAACTTATTGTGTATGGAGGTCTGATTATTGGTATTAGGGATCCAAAATTACATCTGGACTTAGACAATAGTGCTAGGAATAGGACACTATAGGGGTGTTTCTCTTGTCTAACCTAGGGTGCTCTTGTCCACTTATAATGAGTAACTCGGGGTTTTTTTGTTCTTTATGTCTTCATCTGTAGAGCCTATATTTGGTCTAGGGGATTATGATCACTTATAGAGACCATTATATGGATAAATTTTAATTCAAACCCCTATTTTCTTGACATATGAGTACCAATAAAAAAATAATGGGGAAATAGGAGTCAATGTTTGAAGTTGGATGAGACCTCAACACTCTATGTGTTGAGAATTGCCTTTTACTCCAAAGAGGGATCAAACTTCATCTAGTTTTCCCATGATCTAGTGGTGTGTGAGTAATTATTTTAATATTATATATTTTGGATAAATATTTATGTGATTAAGTGTCTTAATGGTAAATTTCAACTTGTCATTCAGGGTTGAACTCTAGGCTACTAGGGATATATGCAATCAAAATTGGGAGAAATAGGTATTATAATCTCAAAGTGAATTTATGAGTCTGGTGTTTTTCTAATGTGGAATCCTCCCCTTTTAAAAATGGTTTGAAAAGTGTTTATATAGTCATATATATGAAATTAATTTAAATATGGATCATTTGGGACATAGGTTGACCTTCATATAACTTTTGATTTTGCAAATTAGTCATTATTAGGTGGGAATATAGGAGAGGGGGCAAGGATGCTAGAGAGATGCACTATAGTCCCCTAGGGTTCTCTTTTATAATGGATTATTTCATCATGTTAACATTTATGTTTGGACTAAAGGACATCTAATGTTGATAATAATAGGGATGAGTACATTTGGGAGTGTGCAAGGTGCTCGAAAGTGATCGAAAAAGGCCTTGAGATAGGTCTAGATCTAACTGTGTAAAAGAGTGGTCATAAGTGCATGGTTTTAGCTTAAATGTTAATTTACGTGTCTAAATTTACCTTATATTCATCTTATAATAAGATAAAAATACTATTTCACATATCATTGATTACATGGGCATCATATAGATAGTTGTTTGGCTTTGAAGAAAATAAATATTAAATATATTTTCTAGTGGTGATCTTATAATAGATAAATTAATTAAGAAACACATTTATATTGAATTTCCTAAATATAAAGTGGAAAAATAACAAAAATATAATATATGGATTCAAAATGAAAAATAATAACAAAAAAATATTCAAAAAATTAAAATCAAAACAAGCAAGATTACAAAAAGAACAAGATGAACAAGCAAGACTGCAAAAAGAACAATTAAAAAAAAACTTTGCATGAACAAAGTCAAGATAAGAAAGAAACATAATTTTAAAAATATTTCTCATGAATAAATATCCAAATCAAAAAAAAATTATGAATTTTAATGATACAAATATGGTTGTTAAGGAATAAAGCATAATATCTACTTTACACATAGAGAAAAAAGACAAATTCAAAACACAAATTAGTTTTCTTCTTAATATTCAAGCAATAAAACATGATTCTTATTTAGTTCAAAATGACATAAAAAATCCTAAAAAGGATTCACATATTGAAAAAAAAAATCCAATCTATGTTTTAATAAGTTTCTCGTACCCAAATACAAAATATAATCAAAAAATCATATCACAATTCAATAAATTAGTTCTTTCCCATGATAATGATTACATTAATTATTATAATACATAAAATTGGTATGATTATGATGATACAAAACTTATACAAAGGCATCACCTTGATGAGATCCTTAGCTTATAGTTACATATTTCCCCTTGTATATGGATTATTTGCTTTTAGTTCATTTCTACTTCTTGTTATCCTTACTCTAAGCATTCTTATAGCCCTTGGTTTTATGTTCACTTTTATAACTTTCCATCTTAATTTCCAAAACTTAATTTAATAATCCAAAACAATGATCTTACAATGTTTTCAAGGCACACCCCTTATAACAATCTTCTTGTTTACTATTTCATATCGACCATACTATGTATTTCATTTCACTTCTATGATCATATATTTATCTTACCCATGAGAATCATGTACATTCCTATTTATCTTAATCATTCAAGCTACATTGTTATGAATTATTTACACATGGATTGACTTCCTTCTTACCAATTTACGCTTTAGTACATCGTTGAGGATTATTCGAATCAATTCCTTTTCCACTATTTTCAAAGATTTACTTCTTAAATCTTTTTAAATATTGTATTCAAATATTAAAAACATTCTAATATGGAAAAAAAAATAAAAAAATCATATATGTCAAAAACTCAAAAAAATAAAAATATTTTGAAAAATTCAAAATCAGGACCTAAAATCATTATCAAATATTGTTATCTTAATTGTTTCCATATGGTAATTATTATATGTTTGATAGATAACACATTTCAATTTTTCAATAACATCACTTTTGATGAGGTATTTGAGTGTGATTCAGGACATAATTTTACATTATTTCAATGTCAAGTTTCCCTTATTACCCAAAAACCTTGTTAAGTTAGAGGCATCTCTTCATTCTTTGAATAATTTAATAGGTTATATTTATCCACAACCTTTCTAACATGTTGAATCATATATCATATAATTTTTTTACTATGCACTCATAATTTACATTATTTTACATGAACATGCTATTCTCTAATAATGACATGAACCCATATGATGGATATAGATTGATTTCATTTGTTTTATGCTTCTTTCTTACTTTAATATATGATAAAATGGGCTTTGCTTGATTATTATGTGCATCTATTGGTCTTGTATGTGTAAATTCTTGTTTATATGGCATAATTATGCCATTTTTGTGTTGTCCTTGGTCGTTTGGGCTTATGAAACATTCACATGTCCCTTGTATATGGCCTTTGGGCCTTATATATGGACATTGTGAAAATTGTGTGACATTGCTTATTTGTACATTACCTTTTAATATAGTATCATGATTCCTATCATGTAATACTCTTACTCTTTAATTTAGTTCCATGATACATATCATGCACATGATGCTTATGTACTTCAATGATGTGTAAATCTAATACATGTTCATATGTAAATTCAATTGTTGTATTCAAATATTATGATGTAATAAATTCAAAATTTTAAGTGCTACTACATGATTACATATTTCACATATTACATAATGCTTATTTTAAGCTAAGTGACTTTAAAGATACATCTCTCATCTAAAAAGGGGTGCATCACAATGGTATTATCTTAAGAATTGAAGCCTCATGAGCAAATTTTAGATTTATGGCACTATAAAATTTCAAAAATTATAGAATATTCATAGTTTTAAATATTTTGGGAGCATGTGACATGCATGTGTACTCACTCCTACATTTACAAGTGACAAATATAAAATAGTTACAAGTTTCAATAGTTTCAAATCTCAAATTAAAATTCAATATCAATTAAATATAGTATAGGGGGCATGATACTCATTCATGTTCAAGTTACTACATAGCATTTAAAATTTTCTCAAGTTTAAAAGTTTTAAAGTTTCAATTTTTTTTAAGTTACAAAGTTTCAAATAAAATATAGATCCATTTTTAGTGGTATGATTTATATTTATATTTAAAGTGGGCCACATTAGAGTCTAATGAGGCCCATCCCCATCCCCATCTATATAGATCTGGATCTGGATCTGGAGGGGAGAGCCTTGACTCGATTCATAAATTTCTTATCAATCGAGTGCCCCCATACATAGAGATAGGGGGGAGCCCTCGCGCCGACTTCCCTTCTATATGGGCCGAAGAGGGGGAGGGGACTATCTTCATGTATCTAGTCCTAGTCCTAGTTCTAGTTGACCCTATCTGAACTATGGGGCACTCCCACACCCCACTCTATCTAGGGGAGGCCCGGGTAAGAGGATCCCCTATCTATTATATGGCGTGAGTAGTATGTATATAGTTAGATAGATAGAGGCACTCGATTGATTTCTGCTTATATACCTATCGAGGGCCCCTAGATAGAGTCAGGGCACTTGACTGACGCCCTCTATCCCCCATATACATATATAGAGAGGGGGGGGTCGAGGGATAACTAGAACTTAACTATGGTTACACATTTTCTATGGAGTGATCCACAATTAGTGGTCCCACCCCTTCAAATGTTCTACATAATACTCTACACAGTCAAATAAGAGTTGGAGCATACAATATTTCCAACTCAAGAGCATTCAAAAGTTTTTTAATTTAATACTTGATCACTCTTAATTTTTCATAGATTCAACATTTATCTAAATACCTCAACAAATGGGAAAATAGTTATCCAATTTCAAGTTACAAGGAAATTAGATTGAATATTATTTTAGGTGTATATTCCTTGTTCTCTTTTCAAATTAAAATTTTCAAGTTTCATATTTTAAAATATGGAAAAGAACTACTTTCAATGGAATTGTTGAAAAATTTTCATTAAGCTATTTTAAATGATAAAGATTCACATCAAAATACAAAGTGTGTATACACACTCAAGTTTGCATCTAATTTACTTTAATAATTTCACTTTGTTGCATCACCATAATAAAGTGGGTGAAAATGTCGACATATAAAATGAATCATTGAGTGCTTGACAATGTTTAATATTGACATCCTTACCTCACTTCATCTATTCACCATTTCTCTAACTTTTAATCTATAAAGAAAGCCTTTATTGTCCTAAAAATATCATATAATCATCCTTATTTCTGTAAACACTTAGTTTTGGTCACTTTTGTGACTCAACTAGGATTCAGTTCAATTTATAGCAAATGACATATTTTAAGCCTAGAAATCACCTAAATTACCCAAATTTGTCTACATAAGGGATTTAATTACCCAGAAACATGATGAGGCTAGCTTATTTGGTGTATTACCCTTTATGCATCACTAACATAGTTTAGTTCTACCTTAATCAAATTACAACCTATTAATTTGACACTTTTGGCCTATCAAACTATTATTTGAAGACATTTAAAATAATTTAAAAAATCCAAAAAATCACTAAGAAAGGCTAATTATATTTCAAATCCAAATTAAATTTCTTAAATAAAAATTCCAAATCAAATTAGTGAATTTCATTTACCAAAAAAATAATTTTTAGCCAAATATGAAGTCAAAAGGTAAATTGATTTTTTATCCCCTAAATATTCAAAAATATGAATCACACTTCACAAATATATAAAATGTGTTTTCATGCCTCAAAAATATCTAAAATTGAGGTGTCATGATTTTTTGAATGATTTAACCCAACCAGAGTTAGACTGACTCAACCTAGGTTAATTTAGACTCAACCCAGGTTAGAATTTAACCTAACATACCTAGGGTTACATTTAGTTCTTTGATATATAAATAAAAGTGCCCACACCATATGCTAAAAATATTTTGTGTGTAAGTTTATTCTACTAGAATACCTTATTGAAGTCTTTGAGAGTAGTGTTATAATGTCCAATTTATGTCAAACTACACACCAAGTGACAAGTGACTATTGGAGAGATATTACCACCATAAAGGTTCATTTATAAAAGACTAAAATCATCATAATCCGAGCACGAACATCCTTATAAAAATAAGTAAGCATTAAATTCCATAAAGGAGGTAAAAAATTATATTTTCCTCATCTCTATTTTATGATCTTGTTTATTGTGTTATGTTCCCCTAGTTCTTAGGTAAGAGTGTTTAGTCTCAGTGAATTTTTATGCTTGATTTTTTCTCATTTAGACTAATAAGGGACTAATATACATATATTTTACTCTTTGAACTCCTAAATTACACAATGGCATGCCTGATGGGACCAAGAATCTTATATGGCCTAGGAGATTTATATGCTAGATTTAATTTTTCTAAAAGATGCATTTAAATATTCAAGTTTAGAGTTTTAGCTTTAAATTTTACATCTTTTTTTACAAGGTTGTAGGGATCAACCATAATTGTGTCAAATCATAATCGATTATAGGGATCAATGACAATATCAATTTCAAAATATAGCAATACTAGAACATAGCTAAAATTAATTTTTCTTGATATGCTTGCTTTTAGTTTTGTGCTTAACAACCTATTTATTTCCTTTGTAGCCTTTTTATTATAGAAGCTATGAGAAGTCTGAGTTTTGAACATGTTTATCAATCATTTTTATTTTGAAATGCATTTATTTTTTTGTGTGATTTTAGGAAATGATGATGATTTGATTGAATTGATGTCGATTTCAAGAATCAGCATTGATCTTTGCTATAATCAATGATGATTTTCTCTGAGATAAAAATAGAAACATGAGATATCAAAATAAATTATTGTCTACTCACTTTATTTTGGGCTTATAATCAAGAAAACCCCCTAATATTTTGTAAGACCTAAGGTAGAGAGATAAAATCTTAAGCATTGTTAAAATCTCACATAAATTTTGTTTGGTGCTTAAAATCCACTTAGTTGTATTTGTCTCTTAGTTGTTTTTGAAGTTTTTATAAGTGAAAACAAGGCCACGGGGTAAAATTTTTAATCACACTTCAATTTAGAGGTATTAAAAATAATATACATATTATTTATAGCTCTTAAAAGCCTTTTTACTTTATATTTATTTTTCATTATTAGTTAAATTTCAAAATTCATAGCTAGTTTCTCTATTTGTGGTAAATTAGAAACTATTGCATGTATGCTCTCCCCCCATCCCCTTCAAGAACTTGGGTGACCAAAAGCACTTAGTTTATTTCCATTATTTGAAAATATTGTGTTGAAAATAATGTCACATATGCTCTCCCTAAGATCTAAGTGACTTGGCTAACCCAAAAATGATCGCTAATAATCTGAGCAACATTTTAGGTGACAATTCAGGGGATAATTCTACCTCAAATGGTGGTAGAACTTCTAGTAGCCATAACTTTTACACCATAGCTCCGTTTGACTCCTCGTTGGAACCATTGGAAAGATAAGAATGAGGGGAACATCATGATATGGCACTAAGATCCACTTAGTGGGTTTTGACCCCTAAAAAACAAATGGAATTTCCCTAAATTTTAATTTTAGTAGTGCAATCTAAAAATAGTAAGTTTCTAAAAATAATAATTCCTCAAATTCTGTATTATTGTAAATCATAAAAGTCAAACCACTTAATCTCCCTCAATATTGATGACCTTACACATCCTCCTCATACCTTTAAAACATGTATAAATAAAGATGTAACTTAAAATGGAAATCAGACATCTCTTCTAAGAGATAGGCATATGTTTGGGTCTGCAAATTTGATGAATAAAACATCTCTTCAGAGAGATAGAATTATTGTTATTGTGTTGTTCTTGTTTCTTGAATTATCTTTCAACCAATGTTTTTGAGTTTTGGATCAGCTAAATTTTTTCCTTTTTCATTTATATTTTTTAATGTATTTAGATTGTGAATAGGAGTTCATCACCCCTATGAGTTCTTTATGGGTACGTTGACTTGGGGTTTCATCTCCTAGCATCATACCAACCCCATTGCATAGTGGGGTATATAAATTGGGAAAATCATCAGATGTAATAGTGTTGAGTAGTTAGCTTGACCATCCCAATGGGTATTTGGGCCATGCAATAGCCAAACATTAGACTCCATAAAGTAGTACATGGCTGGAGTCACTATGCAAAGGAATAGACCCTTACATAGTAAGTTAGGTAGTTTGGAATCAATTTATGTGATCATGTCATTTTATTAGCCACACTTGGGACCATTTAGTATGATCAATATTTATAGATTTTATTCAAAACCCCACTTATCATAGAGTTTCTTACCAAATATCGAGTGTTCCTCACTCTAAGTTCATACCATGTATCAATACTTGAGAGACATAAGGGGCATAAAAATTTTACCTATACCTGTACTTTAATTTTTGAACTAACACTTAATTCATCGTAAGAATTTTTATATCAGTAAAAATTTTGATAAAAGCTACACACACCCATGTCAATTTTTAGATATAAGATAAGCCATTAGTGTTACTTCTATTTTCTTTGATTTACATGAGTGTTTTTAGACTAAAACTATTTGTTTGTGTTGTTTCGTCAAAACAAGTCCAAAACATTCACATTATTCTTAAACTCCTTTAGCCTAAGAGGTATTACTTTATCTGAGTGTGTCATACTTTATTGCTATAGAGATTTTTTCTAAAGTCATTTGTGTATCTTTTGTTTGGATAAGGTATAGTTATACTACCCATTTCATCCTAAACTTTTACCTTGGATATTCTATTCCAAAACCATTTTACCATGACATTTGTTTAAAGTAGAATTATTATGCTTCCTAAATCATTTCAATCTCTTGTCACTTTTGAAACCAATTTCCAAGTTATTATTGTACCTCTCTTATTTCAAATGCATAGTCACATTGCCCATTTAGGTCTAGCTCTTTTGTCTTATAACATTAGAGTCTTTTCACATTAAATATGAAACTCAACCTTTCAAAGTGCAAATCTTAAATTATCCATGTTCACACCAAATCCTCATCTATTATGGCCTTAGGTTGTCTACTTTTTTATTTAGATTGTGTTTCTTTGGTTGATTTCATATTTGATCCAAAAGACCCCTTACCTAGACCTAGAACTTGTTGTTTATTTTGTACCTTATATAGATCATCATATTGAGATAAGTTATTGCCACATACTTTGAATTTTTTTGTGCCAAATTTTAGGTGACCTAGTTTCATTATTCTAAATAGTCTCTCATGAACCAAACTCTGAGTCTTAGTGAGCCAATTACCAAGTGTCATCCAAGCTAACTACCTTAGTTTAGATTGATTTTGAGTTCTTATTTGATTTTTTGGTTTCTAATTCTATCCTTGTTTTTAAAATGATTATAATCACCTTTAGTAAAATGATTGTAATCTTTTGATCCTAGTTCATAATTATTCTACTTTATTTAAACACTTTTGTTACTGATTATAACTACCTTTGGGCAAATCATTACTTTAGCCATAAATGAGCTTGAACCTTTGTGTTACTTTTGCTACTGATTATAACCACCTTTGGTAAATTAGTATTGTTTTGTTAAACAAGTCTCATGTTTATTTTGTTATACCCTTGCCTTGTTTAATTATTTATCCCTTTGTGCCTCTTTTATAGAGATAAAGGTCCTTTATTTTTAGACCTCAGTTATTTGTTACCTTTAGACTCTTTGTTTTTCATGTGACCCATCCATGGATCTAAACATGGCTGTTACACATGTAGCATAACCATTTATAATCCAAGTTATGATAACATTGTGACCAATGACCCTTTTATTCAAGAGTCATATGACGATGTAGTTTATGAGATAGATCCTTGTCCATCTTTCTATATGTTTAATAAAAGAATGACCCTTAGCATAGTATTTGGTAATTATGTCTCCTTATATAGGTAAATAATTAGATCAAATGATGAAATACCTTGCTTAAATGATGCCTAACATTAAACAAAACCAATAACAAGAGCCCTACTATGTTACAATGCCAATGCAGATAAGCTATGATCTGTACTCATTTGAATGTCATTTTTTATAAAATAAATATGAAGTGATTGTTAGAGCTATCAAATTAAGGGCTAAATTTCCACTAGACTTCCCACAAGAAACTTTGGGTAGTTTGATCAGATTTATTAATAATTCACTATGAATTTAACTATTTAAATAGACATCAACTAGTTATAGTCAAGCTCTAGTCTAAATTCCATAGTAAAACCATAATACAATTTCAAAAGGGAATGGCATTATGGATTAACAAATGAAACATGTAAATAAAGTGTACCAAAACTATCTAAACTTATCTTGTAACCTCAATTAAAGGGTTATTTATTACACATCGCTTATTGAGATAATTTCATTAATAGGGAAACAAATAGATGCCTCAGGCTACACAAGATAAAATGAGACCCATTTATCTAAAGCACATTAATTGGTGATATTTATACGTTCATATCTCAATAAAAGATAATGTTTCTCAAATGGAAGACCACACCCAAAATATTGTAAAACGCATGCAAGCACATTTTGATTTAAACCAAAGTGGGTCTAATTTACCACCAAGTAATACTTAGAATATTCTTTTAAATAACACCATGAGTGGATTGTAATAATAGGTAATAGGTATGTTTATTTCCTAAAATAAACAAGTAACCTCCACTCCCCAATAATCTACTTCCTCAAATATGCAACAGGGGGAAATAAGACAATAATAGACTAACTTACCACCATAACAATCACAGAACACTATGCCACCTCAATAGGTGATAATGAATGTTCCACCATAATAAGAAAAAACTAATGTACCTTATCAATCATATATATTTCCTAACCAACAATGTATTTTTATTGATCAAAAAGTGTTAGTTGGTCAGCAACAACATATACATAACCCCAATAGTTTCCAAACTAACAAGTGTTATTCTAATAAGTGTCACTTTAATAACAAGTATTATTTTAAAAACAAATACTAATCTAAAAATAGGTATTTATCCAATAACAAGGTTATTACACATAGTAGGTACCAAGTGCTAAGCTATAATTGCCTTTCACCCAATGGGTATTACACATGCAACAAGGATCTAACTACCAAAACCTTTAACATAGGGATCTAGTTAGTAGAGTTTTATTTATATACATAGGTTTCAACAAGTAGGGAGCAAGTTCCCTCCAAATCCTACCAATAACAACATATTCCATAGATTCAAATGTCATTACCATAGCCATAATTCACTATCCAGGGTTATTTTTCCAACTTGAACCAAAATGTCCTTCAACAATAACATTTTTGTACCCATAGTATAATTTCAATGCATGAATATTCATACATGGTTATCCATCCAATTCAACCATCATCCCATAATACACCTATCCTAGTTAGGGTAATCTACCTTTGAGCGTACAACCTCGATAGCAATAGGACACTCCTTTTGATTTCCCTAGATGAAGGATGTAATTCAAGTGATACAAGCTAGAAAATAAATGAATTAATTAAAATTGGATGAGATATGCTCTTTGTAACAACCCCACTGGGTTTTATCATAATATTTAATTAATTTTTTTTAGAATTAAATACATATATTTAACATATAGATTTCACCATGAGAAATCTTAACTAGTGATCTTTAACTAATTGTATTAATTTAGTTAACCATAAAGATTATATCTAATCCACTTAGCTAAAGATCACCATGAATAAATATATAAATCATGAACAATACTAAATAACCATAATTATTTCATCACATCATAAATAAAATAGTAAAAATTTAGCCACAACTGATACAATATTATAGCCTCTATTTTATAATTATAATTTATAAAGATACAATTTCAGTAATACATAATAATATCTCAAATGATAAAACATGATATAAATATCATCTAAGTAGAGTCTCCATGACTCAAGTATCAATATGTAATCTCGAGTGTATTCTCAAATATAGTACTCTAGCTAGGAGGGAAAGCATCATTCAAGTGATTTTTTACACCAACCATAGACCATAGATCCCTCACACTATCTCCCAAACAAAGGGATGTCCTACCCTTCATGGATGGGTAGATAATAATGATATGGGAATCTAGAGTAAAAAACTAGAATCTATGTGTTGAAGATATCTAATACATAACGTGTATCATAAACAAATTTGTTCTAATATGATATTGCACAAATATGAAAACTATATCAATATATGACATTAAAATGTTTATCAAACATTATTTTGACCAACATTTCAATAATAAATTATCTCTAGGATCAATCAAATTCATACACACCACTTTATTGGATTACACCTCATCTTTCATTGATGGTGGTAATTAAGCCTATGTAATCCATCCATTCATTAATTAGGGTCATGAATGTGAGATTTGTTAAAAACATAATAATAATAATAATAATAATAATAATAATAATAATAATAATAATAATAATAATAGATTCATTCAAAAATATTCTTCCTTAGCACATCCATATTAAGCTAAGTATAGAATTTATCATACATTCATTTAGTTCATTGAATGAAGTGAAATGAATCATTTATATAATTGATTACATATAATAAATATAATTGAAAAATAGTCTTAAACATACCACTGGGTATGATCACATCAAAACTATTAGTTACTTATCATACCAAGTAACTCATAATGTTATTTCTCCACAAAACAACAATATATCACAAGCTTATAAATATAGTTTATATTCCACATATAAACAAAGCCATTCCAAACATCATAATTAATTATATTAAATGTCTTAATTATGATATTTTAATGCTTATATCCATAACATTAAAATATAACTCAATCAATCATTACACACCAATGGTAATAATGTTTTCAAGCATAATATAACTAAGTATAATATATACACACACAAACACACACACTCCCTAAAACATTTTTAAGGCAATAGAATTATTTATCATATATGGTACATTCTAAGTAGACATCTTTTATCCATGACTTAGAATATTTTTTATGTTTTAATGTATACATCCAGTCTGTAAAATAGCCCCATAGCCTCTTTTTTAAAAACTAGATAATTTCCCCATATTTTTACTTGTTTAAAACAAACATCCAAACTTTCAAAAAATCCAAATGTAACATACAATTAATCATATATTCCATTCAATTAAATAAAGATAATCCTAATTTAATCATTTTGAAACTTTCATATAATCAAAATTTATAATTAATCTAAAAACACAGTCGACTAAGTCCCATATGGTTCATCCATATAATCATATGAAATAGTTTGTATGCCTTTATTTAAATAATTTCTCATGATCAATCCTCCAATTGACTATATTTAAACTTCCTATTGTATAAAAGACAATTTTAGAATACATAGTCATCTAGGTTTAGACATAGTTCTAACACATAATAAACATTAAATCTTACTAAATCGATAACAATTTTGGGCTTGATCTTTGCATAAAACCACAACACATTCCACATAAAATCATTCCCCTACCCATTCCAAGGTTATATAAAATGACTTACCCTAACTAAATCACAAGGCCATATGAACTAATATATACACTACATAATTTCGTTATATAATTTATAGTATAACTATATGTTTGAACCTTTAGGTGTTTATACCAAAATCAACACAAAGAAATCTTAACCCCCAATTCATATGTATAGGCATGTTCATAATGTAATATAACTTCCCTCTATCAAAGACTGATAAAGTCACAATATAGATTTATATATATATATATATATATGTATGTATGTATGTATGTATGTATGTATACACAATCAAATATCAAAGATATACACATAAATATATGTGTACATAATCAAGAATAGGGTTATACATACAAATGTATATGTATCAGTAATCACATAAAGCCCTTTAAATTGACTTCAAGAATGCATATATATATATATATATATATATATATATATATATATATATATATATATATATATATACTCCTCGGATATAACCATGTATATACTTATGTATGTATGTATGTATGTATCCATAGATCCATTTTATATAATGAAATTCCTCATATTATAGCTAAAGACCAATGGGTGTATACTCAGTCAAACCCAACATTAACCTAAATTTCAATTCATATTCAAATTAATATATACAACTTATTCTAATAATCTATTTCAAGCCATTAAGTATATACCCATCAAAATTAGTTATCTAACTAATGTATAGAGTTTTTTGAACTAAGAGAGCATTTAAAACAAGTTTCGTATAAGCTTAATAGTCATGGAAATTTTATGGATTAACCCACAACCCTAGGTTTTCCCTGAGTTGAATGTGGGATTCTATGGATGTCAAGCCTTCCATAAGGATCCACATACCACTCAAAATCTCTAAATTTTAAAACATAGAAAAACCATTAACCCAATACTTAGTTTGAAAAACCCTTTCATTATTCACACAAGAATTAAAATTTAAAACTTACCTCTGTCTACCAAAGAAACCAACTGAATTCTTTCCTCTTTGCTTCAATCTTTCACCTTCTTCATGTTTTACACCTCTCTCCTTTATGTCATGAGTCATGGGCCTACCCATAGTTTTCATTATCTTATTATTATTATTATTATTATTATTATTATTATTATTATTATTATTCTTTTACTTTCCATCATTAATGGCTGATTTAACTAATTGTTTAAATGCATTCAAAATTTATTCAACAACTTTCCACAGTCTGTCACCATGAAAACATAGTAACCTTCATTTTTTCCTCAAAAGAGAAGCTTAACTAAAATCAATAGATGAATAGTAACCCTAATCATCTTGAGGCTTATATCCATTCCATAAAAATAATTTTATATTCTTTTTAAAATCCACATGATAAAAAACAATCATATACCACTAAACCTTAATCATTTTGTTTCCAATCTCTATTCCATGTAAATTATAACATCTTTTTTATGACCAAAGTATTCCCATGCAATGACATTTGACCAATACTATAGAATATAAATTATATTTCATGATAATACTTTTAGATATTACTTGATTATAGTTCCACATGACTATATTGTCCCCTATCATTTATACAATAATTTTAAATCATTTAACAATAAAAATAATGTATATAATATATTTTTTAAAAAAAACTTGGGTCAATAGTTAATCGAATACAAAGGTAGTTAAAAATAATGATATTTATATCTTTTGAAATATAAATTTAGCATATATAATGATAATCTTTAATTATTATTATCTAAACTCTATAGATAATTAAAAATAATGGAATATGTCATCATATTGTAAAAATATGCAGTCATACTTAATAACACAATAATATAAGTAAAACATAATCGAACTCACTCATTTAGTCAAACAAGTGCATTATATAAGATAAACTAGTATGATCACAAAACTAGTAAAATCACTCAAACAATCATACGATCATCATAAACAATCAAGATTATACCATAAAGAATAATAAAAATCACCTAAAAGAAAAGTACACAATACATGTTATGATATCTATATCAAAATAATTAATTATGAAACATGAGATTTTAATTGGTATGTGCAAAGGTTTATAGATTCATTCTCTATTGACCCCGAACATCTCCATCTCACCACCCTCTCTGATGATACTCTCCCTCCATCATACTCTGAGGAAAAAATTATATTGCATCCACCTCATAAAAATGAAGGTAGTTAGCCTAAAACATCATTATATTCATAAAATAATGTTGTATAAACATGATCACAATATACAGAATATAAAATTATTGCTAACTCATAGCAAACTAATCATGTAAATTAAGCAACACAAATTGTCCCATAATTAGCATATGTCATTAAGTTTAATCAAATATTAGTTAATCAACTAATCAATCATAATAATCTATGGATCAAATTGGTTATTCAACTAGAGAAAAATTTGGATGTGACATTCTTCTCCCTAAATCTGGTCATCATCCTGATGATATTTATTCAACACATAAGTTATGAATTAAAAATATTATTCAGCAAAAAATAATATAGTATGAAAAAACAAATCAAGAAAATAAATGTGAAAATAGCCTATAAAACTCATCATAGTCCTCCCAAGTGGCACTATCCTCATAAAATTGGTCCCACAAGACCTTGGACTATGACACTTCTCTATTACACAAATAGAGTTTGCAAGTGTCAATTAATCTTATTAGTTCTACTATGATCACCTTGAGATCCAAAACTTAAAAATCATTCCAATCCAACACATGTGAAGGATCGGTTATATACTTTAAGACACATGGAAGATATTATGCAAAAGAGATAGAGCTGGTGGTAATGTAATCCTATACATTACATGGTTAACCACTTCCAAAACCTCAAAGGGTCTGACATATCTTCGTGATAGTTTTGCTAACTTCTTGAATTTAATTGAGATTTTATGAGGCTTAACCTATACAAATACTTTATCACCAAAATAAAACTACCTAGCTATTCTCTTCATACTAGCACAACTTTTTTGTCTATTATTAACCTCAGCCAATCTCTACCTGATTATCCTAAATTATTCTTCTATTTTTGAAAGCATATTAGGTCTAAAGACTACCCTATCTTCTAACCTATCACAATGGATTGGTGTCCTACACATCCTTTCATACAATGCCTCAAATGGAGCCATCTTTAATGCTTATCGGTATGAGTTATTTTAAGTAAACTCAACCAATGGAAGGTACTCTTCCCACTTGTATTTTTGATTTATGCAATACATACGAAGATCTTCCAAAATCTAATTAAATCACTATGTTTGTCCATTAGTATGTGGGTGATATGTAGTGTTGAATTTTAATTGTATACCCAGATCTGAATTTAGAGTCAACCAAAATCTAGAATTCATCCTCAGATCATGATCTAAAATAATCTTCTCTATAAAACCATGCAACTAATATGCAACTAATACACTTACTTTATGAATCTCTTAACAATATTAGGTACATCATCAGTTAAATTGCATGGTATAAAATGAGATACCTTGGTTAGTTTTTCAACTACTACCAAGATCATGTCATGTTTGTTTCTTGATAATGGTAAACCTTAGACAAAATCCATACTGATCACCTTCCACTTCCATTTTGTTATGTTATCTAGATACAACAATTAAACTAGATGTACATGTTCAGCTTTCACATGCTCACATTTTAGACAATGAGACACAAAATTTGTTACATTTCTCTTTATTCCTTTCCATAAATAGAGAGGTTTAAGCTCATTTATGAGCTTGGTCCTAGATGTCCTAAATATAGTGAATTATGTAGTTCTTTTAGCACTGTACTCCTCAAATTCTCTCTATCAGGTACATACATCCTATTATTATATTATAGAAGACCATCATTCTCTATCATAAAACCCTTAAACTTAGATTTTGAGCATTTTAAGATAATTCTTTCTTAACATGATCATAGAATTCATCTCCTAATGAGAATTTGATCACTTAATCCCTAAAATTACTCTTGATAGTATCCATGACTACTATGTACCTCTTATGATTTAGAGCATTAGCTACTCGATTCTCCTTGCCTTTGATATAGTTAATATCAAAATCATAATTAGAAAATAACTCTAACCATCATCTTTGATGAGCATTTAGATTAATTTGGGTGAAGATGTACTTGAGTCTCAAGTTATTAGTCTGGAGCTCAAAAGGTTTCCCAATAAATAATACCTATGAACTTACAAATCATGCATAATTACCATAAGTTCTAGGTCATAAGGGGTATAATTCACCTCATATGGATTTAGTTTTATAGAATTATAGGCTACCACTGAACCATCCTACATAATAATTCTCTAAGTCCATACCCATATGCATCAGTGATCACTGAGAATTGACCATTAGGATCATGAACTTTTAGCACTTGTGCTTAAGTAAGCCTCCTTTTCAATTCTTGAAAGGCTACCTCACATTTATCTGACTAGATGAAACTTTGATTCTTTTACTGAAGATAGGTAATTAGATTAGCTATATTAAATAAATTTGGAACAAATTTCTTGTAATAGCCTACTAATCCCATGAAACTTCTTACCTCATGCATATGTTATGGTACCAGCCACTCCATAATAACTCTTATCTTTATTGGATCTACTAAAATACCATCCATAAAGATAATATGTCCTAGATACTACACTTTCTTTTGGAAAAATACACACTTAGACAACTTACCATATAATTTATGCTTTTATAAATATTGTAAAACCAATTCCAAATGTTGTAAGTACTCTTCCTCATCTTTAGAATAAATGAGGATGTCATCAATAAATACCAATACAAAGTGATCTAGGTAATCTCTAAACATATTATTCATAATATTCATGAATTTTTTGGTGTATTCATTAATCCAAATGGTAACACTATAAATTTATAGTGCTCATATTGAGTCCTGAATGTTATTTTTGAGATATCCCCTTCATGAATCCTCAACTAGTGATACCCTTATCTAAGATCAATCTTAGAAAATATGGTTTCCCCTCACATTTGATCAAAGAGATCATAAATACATGGTAAAATATATGTGTTATTGATCATTACTTTATTCAACATCCTATAGTCTATGCATAGGCAAAGAGTTTCATCCTTCTTAGTAAAGACAATTTGGGACACACTCAGTTGAATCAGACCTTTTGACAATAGCTCCTATATTTATGACTTTAACTCAAATAATTTAATGGTTATCATTATATACATTGATTTAGACTGTATTTCTAATCCAAGTATGATATCAATGGATAAATCAAACTCATGCTTAAGTGAAAATCTTGGTAATTCTTTTGTAAATATGTCATGGACATTTCTCAGAAAAGGATAATCTTTGATAGATGGCTCCTTTGATTATTACATCTCACTTATATTAATTATAAATTCCTAACATCCCTTCCTTTGAGCTTTCTTGAGTTGAATTATATAAATCAACCTCAGCTTCAATTCCCTTCTCTCACCCTAAAGTTGTGTCTAATTTTTGAAATCATCTTGATATATAACTTTATTTAGAAAATAATCAGCCTTGGATTTATGCTTCATAAGCCAATTAACTCCTAGGATCACATCATATGATCCCAATGGTGCTACATAAATATGTACTACTATATCAAACTCAAGGTATCTAATTTTTGCTTCAACTAGACACTTGTAAACTTTGACCTTTGACTCATTCCCATATTATCCTGACCATGCACATCTGATTCACTACCTATTTGGGGTTTTAATCCCATGATGAATTTCCTAATTTTGAACATCTCATCTACCTGATACTAAGGTACATACTTAATAAGCTTGGTGAATTACTCATATTATTCATTCACTAGAAAATCCCCTTGCTTAAGACATTAAAAATTCATAATATTTTAGTTGAAGTAAAATTATGGAAGACATCATGACCTAAATAGTTTCATAAATTACTCCCAAGTGGTGGTGGTTGAGTTTAGGTTCATCTCAAGATTCTTATTGTCCCACCAAGTAATTGTTTCACCATCAAGATGATAAGTTCCCTAGACTAATTTTGTAACTTCAAAATAATTTTTTTTGAAATACTTCTCCATTTATGAAAGCCACACTTTAGCTCCATCTCCTAATACATTTACATCAAACTTCAGTGGATTCACCTTTTTCATATCACATGTTAACTCTACAACTACTTGAGCTCTTGCATCTAATGACACCTCCTCATGCCTCTACTCTTAAGTATGTTCCTGATCATAAAGATGTTCTTTAGGTTCTTCTTGAGAATTTTCCTCTTCATGGTCATTCACTTCCTATACTAAGGTCTTCATTCAATCCCTAGTCTCTTATATGGTTATGAGGATTGGTCCAACATCGTAGCTTACTCAATTATAAACTGGTTTGGATTAATAGGGGATTTAGTATTCAAATTACCCTCACTTCTTGGTCCAGTGCACACCATTATTCTTCTTTTTATTAAGAGAATGATTTTGTGTTAGCGAACACATTAAGTCTTAGAGTTTAAACATAGCTCTGATACCACAATGTAACAAACCCATTAGGTTTATCAAAATATTGTAATAATTTTTTTAAAATAAATACACATATTCAGCATATGGATTTCACCTTAATAAATCTTAACTAGTGATATTTAACTAATGATATTAATTTAGTTAACCATAAAGGTTATACCTAATCCACTTAAGTAAAGATCACCATGAACAGATATAGAAATAATTAATAATACTAAATAACCATAATTATTGCATCACATCATAAATAAAATTGTATAAATTTAGCCACAACTGATACAATATTATAGCCTTTTTTGTACAAGTACAATGTATAAAGATATAGTTTCATCAATACATAATAATATCTCAAATAATAAATCATGATACAAATATCCTTTGATTAGAGTCTCCATGACTCAAGTATCAATATGTAATCTTAAGTATAGTACTCTAAATAAGAGGGAGATCATCATTCAAGCACTTTTTCACACCAACCACAAACCATAGATCCCATGTATTATCTCCCAAACAAGGGGATGGCCCTCCCTTTATGTATGGGTAGATAATGATGGTGTAGAAATCTAGAGTAACAAACTAGAACCTATGTGTCGAAAATATCTAATACATGATGTGTACCATAAAGACATTTGTTCTAATATGATATCACACAAATATGAAATATATATATCAACATATGAATGATAATGTTTATCAAACATTATTTTGGCTAAAGTTTTAATAATAAATGGTCTCTAGGATTAGTCAAATTCATACATAATACTTGATTAGATTACACGTCATCTTACATTGATCTAACTAAAAAATCCAATGGAATCCATCCAATGATTAATTAGGGTCATGGATATGAGATTTGGTAAAAACATATAATAATAATAATAATAATAATAATAATATAATAATAATAATAATAATAATAATAATAATAAAACTAATAGATTCATTCAAAAATATTCCTCCATAGCACATCTAAATTAAGCTAAGTATATAATTTATCATACATTCATTTAGTCCATCAATGAAGTCAAATTAATCCATTTATCTAATTTATTACATATAATAAATAAAATTCAAAAACAATCTTAAACATACCATCTGAGTATGATCACATCAAAAATATTAGTTATTTATCATACCAAGTAACTCATAATGTTATTTCTCCATGAAATAATAATATATCATAAGCTTATAAATAAATTTCATATTTCACATATAAACAAAGCTAGTCCAAACATCATAATTGCTTATATTAAATCTCTTAATTATGATATTTTAATTCTTATATCCATAACATTAAAATATAACTCAAGCAATCTAGTAATAATGTTTTCAATCACAATACAACTAAGTATAATATGCATATATATATTTAAATGGTATAATCTATTCAAATGTATTACATAGTTCAAACATTGTGTATTCATACCATGTGTGTGTGTGTGTGTGTGTGTGTGTGTGTGTGTGTGTGTGTGTGTGTGTGTGTGTGTGTGTGTGTGTGTGTGTGTGTGTGTGTGTGTGTGTGTGTGTGTGTGTGTGTGTGTGTGTGTGTGTGTGTGTGTGTAACTCCATAAAACATTTTTAAGTTAATACAATTATTTTTCATATATGGTACATTCTAAGCATACATCTGCTATTTATGACTTAAAATATGAGATTCAAAAAATCTTAACAGTCATGTACATTCTATGGCTTAACCCACAACCCTAGATTTTTCTTAATTCAAATGTGGAATTCTGTGGAGGCCAAGCCTTCGACATGGATCCAAATACCACTCAAAATCTTTAGATTTTAAAACATAGAAAAACCATTAACCCAACACTTAGTTTGAAAAACCTTTTCATTAGTCACATGAGAATTGAAATACAAAACCTACCTTTGTCTACCAAAGAAACCAACTAAATTCCTTCCTCCTTCCTTCAAGTTTTCACCTTATTCACATTATTCAACTCTCTCCTCTATGTTGTGAGTCATGTGTCTGCCCATAGTTCTCATTCTTTTCTTATCATTTTTTTTTCACTCTTTTACTTTCAATCATTAATATCCCCTTTAATTTACTATTTAAAATGCATGCAAAATTTGCTCAACAACTTTCCACAATCTATCACCATGCAAACATAGACCTCCATTTTTTCCTCAAAATAGAAGCTAAACTGAATCCAATGGATTATTAGTAACCCTAATCATCTCAAGGTTTTTATCCATTCTTTAAAAATCATTTAATATTATTTTTAAAATTTTCATGACAACAAACAATCATCAACCTCTAAACTTTAATCATTTAGTTTCTAATCTCTATTCCATGCAAATTCTAACATCTTATCAATGACCAAAGTATTCCCATGTAATGACCTTCAACCAATACAATAGAATATAGATTATATTGCATGATAATACTTTTAGATAATACTTGATTATAGTTCCATGTGACTATATTATCCCCTATCATATATACAATGATTATTAAATAATTTAACAAGAAAAAGAATGTATTCTATATATTTAAAAACAAACCTTTGGTCAATAGTTAATCGAATACAAAGGTATTTAAAAACAATGATATTTATATCTTTTGACATATAGATTTAGCATAATAATAATAATAATAATAATTATTATTATTATTATTATTATTATAATATAAACACTATAAATAATTAACAACACTGGAATATGTCATCATATCATAACATTGTACATCCATACTTAACAACACAATAATGTAATTAAAACATAACCAAATTCACTCATTTAGTCAAACAAGTGAATTATATAAGATAAATTATTATGATCACAAAACTAGTGAAATCAGTCAAACAATCATAGATCATCATCAACATTCAAGATTGTACCAAAAATCATAATAATAATCACCTAAAAGAAAAGTACACAAAACATGCTATGATATCTATATCAAAAAAAAAATTACAAAACATGATATTTTAAGTGATATGTGCAAGGGTTTTTGGATTCATTTTATTTTGACTCCCAATGTCTCCATCTAATCACCATCTTCAATGATACTCTCCCTCCATCATACTCTAAGGGAATAATCTATCCTGCATCCATCTCACAACAACAAAGGTAGTTAGCCTAAAATATCATTATATCCATAATATAATATTGTATAAACATGATCACAATATATAAAATATAAAAGTATTATTAACTCATAACAAACTAATCATGTAAATTAAGCAACACAAATTATCTCATAATTATCATATGTCATTAAGCTTAATCAATATTAGTTAATCAACTAATCAATCATAATAATCTATAGATCAAACTAGTTATTCAGTTAGATATAAATTTGGACGTGACACTCTTACCTATTTAACATGAAGTATTTGAAAATATTATTTCCACTAGGTTATAAGCTACCTTAATTTGATAAATACAAAGACAAATGTGACCCTAGATATCATTTAAAGGAATTCTTTGTTACCTAACATCTAGTGGCCTACAATGATATATACTTACTTTTACTCTTCCCCTAGAGTCTAGCTAGATAAGACTTGGAATGGCTATTGAAATTACCAAAGAAATCTATACCTAACTTCAATGATTTATCAAAGAATTTTGTACAACACTTCTTATATAATCTTGATCATGATATTACTATTATGGATTTAGGCCAAGCTAAATATAATATTGGTCAAAGATTCACTACATACTTGTAACATTGGAGATCCCTAAAAATTTGGTTTACTCAAAATCTACTAGATAAGTAGTTGGCTACAATATTTACTATGATCTCACACAATGATATATCCTACCATATAGAGATGCAATATGTTCATACATTTGAAGAAGTTATAGCAAAAGTAATAAAAATTAAGAAATTTCTTGTCAACAAATGTATAATCAAGTTATCCTCTTCCAATCAGAACCAAAACTAGAATCAAAGATAGAACCATAATTAGAACCAAACTCAAATACTAGATTCAAAGCCACCTCAATCCAACAATAATGAGAGACCTAAACCCCAAAAATATATTAAAAATGTTGTTAGCAATTGGGTTATTAAATCATTCCATATTTAGATGGTACAAACACTGACTATTTGTATATCTCCACCCACTCAAAAACCACTTCCTCCATACATTCAACTAGGACATCCACAAAACCAACCACCTTAAAATCAAAATGAATTATAAGTCGCTCTTTTGAGGAGAATACCACCCATCACCTAATAATTTAGTGACCTTGATGAGCCTATTGATTTTGTATTCCAAAGATTGGTAAAAGAAAATATGATCAATTGGTTGATACTAAAGTTTTTTCTTAAAGGGATTTCATTTCTTTCTTGGTACAAGGAAAATGAATTTTTTGAGTACCACCGTGTTAGATGGAATTACATAATATGGTGTATTAAACTCAAACATCTGATTGAGAACATGATAGAAAATGGAGAGATAGAAAGAGACACCCATTCTCCTATGAATAATCATAACTTGGGCATCTACTAGAATCCATTTTCCCAACACAAAAATAATAACTAGTAGCAATAACAATAATAGAAATAATAGCGATAGAGAACTCCACCACAAAATCATCAATAACAATGCTAGCCACAAAAACAATAGCAAAATGGTTATAACTAAGGGGGAAATGATCAAACTAACCAAGGAGGTCATCATGTCATTATGTATCCCTATATCAATATTGTAGGACACATTTTAGGAAGTCATGTTTCCACCATCACTATCAACCCTAGACCAACTACAAACATACCTAGACCTTCACCCAATTATGCTTATTTATTGAACAATACCCACCAACCTCATTATGTTGATGATTTTTTTATGGGCCATGTTGATAATCATGCACCATGCCATCCAAAAATAATCATTCCAAGCCTCACTACCTATGTAGCCAAGTTCCAAATTGATAACGTGCAATCACATCTTGATAAGCTAAGGTCACTATCAAAGGGCCACATCCAAATAATATAAATGAGCTTTAATCATCCTTCCATGCCTATCATAAATAAATCAACTACTAAAACTGAGGGAAAAACCTATGATATTGTGGAAAATCTTAAGAAGACACCTTCACACATATCCATCATGGATTTCTTACGTATGTCTACCATCCACAAAGACAATCCTAAATGAGTATTTGAACCAATCCATTATGCCAAATGATATCACTTTAAATAAATTCTAAGCCATGGTAAGACAATTGGCCCCTGGCTTATGTCTCACCTTTGACCAAAGTGATATGTATTATTTAGTATCTTTTCATAATAACCTATTGTACATTAAATTTGGTATAAAAAACCATATATTTGAACATTTCCTTGTAGACAATGGTTTGGGTCTCAACATTATATCTCTAAATTTGGTCAAACATCTTGGATATACATTAGCCAACTTGTAGCTAGATACTATCATTATCATGGCATATGATAACAAAAAATAGGAATCTCAAGGTAACATTATCTTTATATTGGTCATTAATCCATTGACCCATGATACTTTGTGCCATGTTTTAGACCTATAATTATCTTAAAATATCTTATTGGTCTAACCTTGGATCTATGAAATCAAGACTATACATTTTACATTACATCAATGTATAAAATTACCGCATTCAAGAATTGAATTTATATGAAAAGGTAAATGCAACTAATCTAATAATCAATGCTAGCTTAGAGAAGATAAATCCTAATTACACTTCTAATTGTTGATACATTAGATATTTGGGTTCATGACCAAGATGGATCTGCTAGACCTAACCAAGGGATCTCATAACACAATAACATCACTAGAGAGGGTTCTAAAACCTATAGTCAAGAAACATTGTTCAATAACCCTAGATAGGTCCTATGTTTTCATATTCACAAAGTAAATGACAAGTAAATTAAAATCTAATATAGTTCTCACCAAAGATTGTGGCATAAAGTGGGGGTAATAAACATAAAAAGTAAACATGTATAGAAAATATATACTCACGTCAATGTATATAAAATTATAATACATGGGAGAGAAGTACAAATTTATATCTATCTACTCTTAAAACTGAGGAACAAAGTTAGGCATGTTTACCTTTAAAGATGAACTTGTTGAGTCTCAATCTCTCCCTTGGCCAAGGTGCTTTGTAAGAGGTTTTTGTGTATGTTTAAGAAACTAAGATGGGTAATGGACTACAATTTAGCCAAACACCTCCTAATGGATCCCAAGTTTTTAAAATACAAGATTTGTATCTCCAAATAAAGTATTAAAACCTTAATCTATGTTCCTTAAGTAGAATGGTAGATAAGCATATGCATAATATAATATTATTATTCTCTTATTCTAAATGATAGAAATGGATGTGTATATATAGTTGAATCTAAACCTAAACCTTTCCAAAATTTTATCCAATAGGGTCAGCCCAATTGAATATGTATCATTATTGATAAAAATAAATTAGGTCTTGGTCTAGGTCTACCAAGGGATGACCTAGATGCTTAACATGTTTACCAATTTGAATATAGGGTCAATGGGGTTGATAGTGTAATGTAAACCATTAAAAAGGGTCTTAGGCTTAGTAAGGGGATAATAAAGGTGGTAAAATATTAGAGTAATGTACAAAAGAGGATACAAGGATTAAATAATTGTTTAGGAGAAGTTTTTGTAGATAGAAAGTGGTGGTATAGGGGACAACAATCCTATGAAGCACCAATGGTATGCCCACCCCTTTCCTAGTGCACCCTTTAAGGCATGTACTCAAAGATATTGAGACTTGATAGGTTATTACAAGAGACAAATCATTAGTAATTGTTAAAGTTTGAAAATATTATGTGTATACATATGCCCCACTCAAATCTCATCATGTTTCATGTAGGTGTAACAGGGGATGGTGCTTTGGGAAAAGAACATAGTAACACATAATGTTGAAACTAAATAAATTAGAGTAAGAAGCAAGTAAGATAAATAAAATTATATAATTAAAAAACACATACATTTACTTACTTTAGTGTTGTAGATAAGGAATGAAGTGTAACAAATGTGAAGGTATTCAATGTAGGGAACATTAGTTGAACCTATAAAAATTAGTGAAAAAGAGCAAAAAATTAATTTTTTTTGCAAAATGTACATGTAATAGGTGAAAATATTCTCTATAAAGTTAGGATTCCATAAAATCTTATAGTTTAGAAAAAAAGATAGTATAAATAAATGTATTATCTAAAAATCAAATTTGGTGGTAAATATTTGACAGGTAAATAATTTGTTATAGTAAATATAAATAAGGTAAAAATAATTCATTTGTTATTTTTACTATTCTTAGAAAATAGAGCTTTGAGAGACCTAGTTTGAGACTAGAGAGCCACCATGGTGAGGAGATGATAGTTGAGATGGGGGGGATGTCTAGAAGCCAAAGTGAGCACTACATAGGTAAGCAATTATGAATTTCAAATTTGTTAAGTAATTTTATTTGAAATTGAGCTAGATATAGAAAGTTGATTGGTAGGCAAAATCTAGACACTAAAATTGACCCTAGGAAATTTTTAACTATATTAAGGGTAGAACGGGTTATTGGGTAGGAAGAATTTAGACCAATAAATGCCTAAGGCATTTATGGTAAATGGTCAAAAAGTCATTGCAGTCAAAGAATAATGTTGACCTTGTTGACTTAGTTCATAAGATGAGTATAAAGTAGATGTTTGACTACGTAGTAGCTAAAGGGGGTTGACTATATAGTATTAGGTTGATGTATTCTAAAAGGAATAGATGGATGACTAAGTACCAGATGGTTGATGTAGTTGGAAATAAATCACTGATATAGTTTGTAAAAGAGGGTCGATTGTGTACCATAGGGCTGATGTAGTATACTAGAACTAGAGGAGCGTTGATTTAGTATAAAATAGGTTGATTTAAATGGAAAATATAAGGGCCAATTTAATATCAGATGGGACAATTATATGCAATAGGATGAGTACATGGCTGATTTAGTATCAAATGGGATGATTATGTAGAAAAAATGGAAAACATAGGAAACTAAATCAAACTAGTTGATGAAGTACTTAATTTGTGATTTTTTAAGAATGTATTTGAAGTATTTATGACATGGATATATTATAAATCATTTTTTGTTTGATATTTTTTAGAGACACTAGAGATATTGGTACTTGGTAGATGCATCTTAGCAACCAAATTTGCTAGATCATTTGATTGACATGGATACAATACAACTAGTCACCCTAGGCTTAGGTAACAACATGGAGATGAGACAGATCCCATTGCGTGTTTATCTCATTGTCATATTCCTAGAATCATGGGAATGATTGACCAACACTTTTATATGGGAGTTGGATGGAAACATTATTAAGGTGGGTATCACTTTGGAGGATGTCCATGCATTACATGGAATTCTTATAGGTAGGACATTGATGATTAAGATTTGGATGAGAGACAAGCATTATCCTAATGGGATACATGCTTAGATAGGAATCACCCTAGGTTGAGGGTGAGTTTACTTTAAATTTATTTTTTATCCATTATAGACATCCATAAGGTGGTGATAGGACTTGTGATAGCATGAGTGATGTGTTACAAGTTAGACAACAAGGTATTGTTGTATGTGATAGCTTTATGTCAGTATATATTAGATCAAGGAGTAATATATGATTTTATGGATATAATCTAGGTTTATCTCATGCATGATATGTATGGGATTTTTTCTATAGGGTATAATACCATGGGGCATGTGGTTTTATTGAGCACATAGATATATGAGAACATTCCCATGTATTGACTAGTTGGGTTGCCCTATGTAGTTTATGATAGGTTGCCTCGAGTATTGAGGTGTAGATATTAAAATATATTAAAGGTCATTCCCTATGTGTTATCATTGTATACTATCACATGAGGGGAGATCATGTTTCATCCCTACATGCACATAGTTGCTACATGGCCTAGTTGGTTTACCATTATGATAGGGTTGACACTAGTGCAGATCATGGGACACTACACATCATTGGTTGAGATTAATATAGTGACATGCTTATGTGGATAGTTTAGACTCCCCCATTTTATGGCCCTTCTAGTAGTGTCTAACATTTTAGAGAGCTAAAAGGGAGGGGAGGCAGAGGGGTGCCTATGGAGATACCAGTGATCAGGCCTCAATGGGATATACCATGGATTGGTTGAGCAAAATAATAGGTGGTAGTATATCTATTAGGGGGAGAGGATATGTATGTGGATGTAACACCATAGTATAGGTAGTAGTGACCACCACATCCTCATTGAAGATAGAGGCACCTTCAATGTAAGGAGATGAAAGCATGAAATAATGCATAAGGGGACCCAATAACTACTCTAGGACATAATTGAACCATATAGTCACCCCTAAGGAGAGTTTCATAGAATGATAGAGTGGTGACACCTAGGTTTTCACTAGTGTATATGTGTTCTACAAAGGAGCTACTCGATAGGTGAATAGATGGATAGATTGTGATCAATGACACTAGCACTGGTGAGAAATGTTTTAATTTTGATTTAATTTTTTGATATAAGATACTAGTTTCATTATGATTATGATATATATATGATTTATATATGTGTGTTTATGTGTATGTGTGTGTGTTATTTTATGTCTATATATTTTGGTTTTATAGGTCTTATGATAGAGGATATTAGATGGGGATCACTAATTATGGTTATGCACCATGATATTTTAGATGGGGTAATGGCACCATACAACTCCACCACATTAGATGATCCTATGGTTCCATCTACCTTAGCTCAAGAGGATTGGTTTAGTCTAGTGGGAGAGGCCTTAAGGCAGCTTCAAGCACATGTTAATGGGATAAATCCATTGGAAGGGGTTAGATAGGGAGAGGCACAAGCTTGGTAGGGCCTAACACAAGAAAGAGTGGCACACATGGTGACTACCATTCATCTTGGATAGGTGTAGGTCTAGGTGGCTAATATATAGGTATACGTGGTTGGCTTGATATCTCAAACTACCTCTTTAAGTGTATTACTCAGAAGGGATAGTTGTAGGCATATATGGGTAGTTTGGCTAGGCCAAAAGACAGACACGATGGAGTTAGCCTTAAAGATATTGTATTTTTTATTTTATATAAAACACATGATGATATATAGATATATTGATTTTGACAATTTTATTTGGATTTGGATGTTGATTCATGGATATATTTCTTTCTAGCACATGCATTTAGCTTGGGTTGTATATGTTATGGGAAATATGTGATGAGTGTTTTCTTTTCTAGAATTATGTGATACACATGCATGGTTAAAAATAAATAGGCAAAAATGACTTGGAAAAGTATAAATAATCAAAAAGAAATGAACTACACACTATATCATGATGGCAAATGTGTAATAACAAAATATGACTAAACATAATAAACCAAATATGGTTAAAAGGGTAATAAATGTTTCTAAACCATGTAAAAGATTTGCACCAAGTTAAAACAAATAAAAATCACACTATATAATGTTGAGAAGCATGAAAATTGTGTAAGAAAAGGGAAGGCATGTGAAAAACCAATGGTATAAACACACAAAAAATTTGTCAATCAATCAAATTAAATCATGTTGGGAAGTATAAAAAGATAGACAAAACTTTAAAATGAAAAAAAATTAATCACACCAATTCAAGATCAGAAGTACAAAAAATCTAATAAAATGGTTGTAGGCATACATACAATCAAAAAATAAGAAGATAAAAGTGAAATATTAATTGAATAAGCATAAAACATTCTAAATCAAGTTTGGAATCATGTCAATGATGTGTAACTCATAATCAATCACTATTTATCTCAAATTTGACATATGTAATTTCATTGTGACTTGGGTATTATAATATTTTATGAGGAGGCAATAGTCTTATCCATGGTCTTACACTAAAAATCATAAAGGAAATACCAATGAGGTGGAAAAAACTTTGGGAATGATTTAAAATATGTTTTTAATGTAGTAATTTGTAAGGAAGGCCTAATCATATCCATGGTCTTACACTACAACTCACAAAGGGAAATCCTAGGGGGAATGATTGGTTAAAAACAATATTTCTCAAGGGAAAATATTATGAATGTTTTAAATGAAAGAGGAAATGTAAAAAGTAGGACACGGGCATCTATGAGAAGACCTTAGGAAATATAAGGCATTCTAAGTACATAGGAAAGACACTAATAGTCTAGTGACCATCAAAATACAAAGGATGCATGTTCAAAATAAACATAAAGTTGTATAGGAAAATAAGTGAGATATTAAGATTGACTCATCTTAGTTAGATGAAAAAGAAAAGTAACATGGACCTACCTTCCCATAACATGTTCCTCATTCTTCAAGACCTCTTATAGATCCATTGGTCTACTATGAAGATCAAGTACTTGTGTGAGAAATTAGGTAGTATTAAAAGATTTTTTATTCTCCTTTCCTAATCTTTTGGCCTATTGCACCCTAATTAACCTTGACTCTATCATAAGGAAAATTATGTATTTTGAGCTTCGATTATAAAAAGGATATGTGTTATGAATCATGTCTTTTATTTTGATTAGAATTTTAAAATTTGTATGTTGCCTTTTGTTTAAATGATTTGGATTTTAAATTTTATGAATTTTAAGATTCCTCCTCATGGATTTGGAATAACCAACATGAGTGATAGAAGTGATACACATGAATGAGATTTATACTTTGGTTAAAAGGATCTAAGTATCCAAAGTTATAATTGGATAAACACTTAGGCTTACCCATGAACTAGTATGCTATATCAAGTTTCAACTATATGTATGCTCAGTATGCTAAAAGAGATAAGGGAATAAAGGAAGATCCAAAGTGGATCAGTAAGATAGGATTACAATGAGATGTCCTATTTTATAATTGATCACATGTTAAACAAGGATTACTAAGGGGAACAAGGTTTTTATAACTATGTCATAATAATTATTATCTGTGTTATTGAGATAAGGTATCAAACAAACATGAGAAAAGGCAAAGACATCCATGAAAAATAAATTAACTTATAATTTAAGTATGCAATCATGGAAAACATGAAAATAAACCATAAGAAAAGATGAAAAATAAATGAAACCATATACAACATATAATTCATATTATAAATATACATGTGAAATAGATAAGTGAAACCAAATTTGACACATAGTCAAATGATATAATATATATAGAAAAGTGGATCACAAGTCCAATCCAAAATCATAATAAAGAATAAATTGAAATAACACCATGTTTTGTTCACAAATATTTATAAATATATCCACAAATATTATCCATGACATCTGAAATATCTCTATGAAGTTAGATCCCCATGGCAACCAGAGTCTCATTGATCCTCACGGAAAGTTATGAAAAGACCTATCATCAAATATCCTCAAAAAATAATTTATGTATAACTAAGGTAACATGATCATGAGGGATCTCATGTGTATAATACCCAAGTATGGGAATAAATTTTAGAATATGAATGTTATTTACAAAACAAGAAGGTGGTACCATTAGTGGGGAAGTAACCATAGGTGGGGGAGAAGTCACAAGTGAAGAAGGAAGAGCCTTCTTACATGGGTGACCTATGGAAGGAGGAATAGCAAGTGTAAGAATCATCATAAGGTGATCATGAAGATGCTACTAGAGAATTTGATAATGATCAGTATGATGTGTACTACACTAGTTCCAAAGATAATATACCTCCCCATATTTTTGGATATACTTAGGTAATAACTTGGAAGGAGGTATAGCCTTGTCTTTGGGCTAGGGAAGGGTAGGATGTAATGTGTCAATATATTATTGAAGATTTCAATAATGAGTGTAAGAATGATTATATGTGCCATGGAATAAATAGATATGCTTGTTAATAGACTATCATAATCTACTAATAGAAGAGGTGAAAGTGGAATCTAGGGAAGGCTGATATAATTGGTAGTTTCTAGTCTAATAGCTAGAAACTTTATGAATATCACAATAAGGTTGATCATCCCATTGGGTGGGAAGGAGATCAAGCTAAAACAAATGAAGAAGGCCATCACCAAGGTAAGGTGGGTATGGTGTAGATATTGGGTTGGGCTCATCTAAAGTAGAAGTAGAATTAGATACAAAATGATGCTCAACTAAAAGTAGATGAGAGTAAGAACTAGACTAGGCTTAGTTGATGGTGAAGAAGGATGTGCAGAGGGATTAAGAGGAGTAGTTATCATCTCTAGAGGAATCAAACTAGAAGGATCCTAGTATCTATCAAAATGATAAGGATTAGTTATAGAATGATCCATGAGCATGCTTCTAAGAGGATACACTAAAACTGGAGGTCTACTATATGATCACTCCATCTCTACCATACAAAAAATAAGAATAATACTAGAAGTAGGAACTATGAAAGAAGGAATATAATAAGATGATTGGAAAGATTGAAATAAATAAGTATGATACCAAGAATCTTGACATCTCTAGTATAGATAAGTCTACCTAGAAATGGATCATCTAAATTATAACCATTATCATAATCAAGTGTATGAAGGTCATTGGTGTAGGTAGGTATGATATTTTTGTCAAAATTTTCATGATGGATGGAATGTCGAGTCTTGGTTAAGAACATGAGTATATTGTCGATAGTGGGTAAACATGAGTGTAGTTTCAAGGATGGTGGAAGTTGGACGATGAGATGAGGGGATAAATCTAAACTTTTGATCTTGATGTTGATCTTGCCTTGCTCATCATCATTAGAATTTAAGAGGTTAGGTGGTATGTTCCCAATGATTTTAGGGTTACCATTATAACCTCAGGTATAATTAAGAGGATAATTAAAATGTTGAGATTCCCTAAATGGGATACTGGACAAGGGTTCAAGGGTTGGAATTTTAAAGACACCATGGTCTTGAAATTATTCAAAATTCCAAGGGTTTGTGTCCCCTTTGAACCAATATATATCACCATTATGGGGTAATTTGATGCATTGGCAAGTAGATGAGGTGACATCCCTCATGTGATGATTCTAAGGTCTACCAAACAAGATGTTATAGGAAAGGGGAAAGTTAAATATCATAAATTTCACTTGAATATTGACAGTAGGGATGGTAATAGGAAGCCACATGCAACCTAAAGGAGGCATTTTCCTTCTATCATAACCTTGACATGTACTACATGTGGACTTAATATTTCACTTGAAATATCCAAGAATTTTAAAAAAATCAAGGGAGGTGATGCAATTTCTAGAACCCTCCTTAATTAAAGTACGCTTAACTTGGATATCACTAATTTGGATGCTAATAAATAGTGGAGGATTAACCATGTGAAGAAAATTTTCATTTGGGATCATGGAAGCAATAAGAAACTTAAGGGAAAGAGAAATGTCTATTATTTCATCAATATGTATAGACATATCTTCACATTTTTGTAATATACTATCTTCAGACCTAGATAAGGTAGCTTCGCATCTTGTTAGGGAAGGATGAGGGATGTTCATTTCAAATAATAATTACATCAGATAGTTACGATGATGGGGGAATTTTGCATGATTTCAATAAAATTTATTTGATATGGGAGATGAGAAAGTTACACTATGGGGTCTAATTCATCAAAACCCATGAAGGAATGATAGATATAGGTGTGTAATGTTGTAAGAGATCCTGGGAAGGAGGATTGGAAGTGTATTCAAACTTATGTTGGTAAGATGTAGTTGGTTTAGTTTGAGGTCAAATTGGTTGATTGTCTTTAAATGGTTAAGGATTGTCTATGGGTGTAGACATTGGAAGAATGGTAGAGATAGTATGAGAGGTATTATCCAGTTGAGATGTTGGAAGTGGTTCTTAGAAAGAGATAAGGTCCTCTTGCCCTAACTCCATTAGATAAGATGGGGAAGAGTCTTGGATGACATAAAATATTTGGGAGGTTTAGTGCATGTGGGTTGGATTAGAATCAATGAAATAAACTATCCTTCATATTTTAGTCATATTTAACACATTTTAATTAATAGTGAGGTCTACAAGACTTTCAATGTTGTTAGTAGAATGAGTAGTCTTATCATTACTATCTTGATGATTAGGAAGATGATATTTATATATGGTAATATGAGCATTAACTTGGTTTAAATACTGATTTTTATGTTGTGTTTCATGATCTTTAAATGATATATCATATGCCTATTGATGCTTTTGAATGAGTGATTTGTGATCAAATTTAGGGATAATAAGAAAATTTAGCTAGATTACGTAATTGTCTACAAGTCTCATGAGAGTGACCCCAACTTGCATGAAACCAAAAAAACTTGTTTGGATCATACCATGATTTCATAGGATGAATGAGGATAATCTCTCATGGTAGATTCCTTGGTAGATTCTTTTGAAGCTCAGTTAAGGATAATGGTTTATGGATGTTGATGTTGTTTGTTTTGGAAAATGTAGGATTATTTATCTGGAGGGGGGGATGCTCCATAATGTTATTTGGAGTGATGACTTGTATATTTTGAATAGTATCATAAGTATTGGTGATACCATCATTGGTAGCATGATTTCTATTTTTAATGAGCATGTGAGTGCCCACAGGAGGTTGGGATGGTTCAAATTGGCACATGAGAAAATCTTGGCATTTAGCTTGGTCAAGGGATTCTTCTAAATTTCTTAGAAAGAGATTCCTAACTCAATATTACAACTTAGGGTAGATATAATTAGTGAATAGATGAAAGATGTTATCATTTACCATGTGATGCTTACACTTATTAGACAATTTCTTCCATCATTTGATGAAATCTTGGACTATTTTGGTTTCAAGTTGCTTACAATTGATGAAGTGAACTAATTTATTCTTTAGGAGATCACTAGTTTGAAAATTTTGTACTAGGGAATTAACTAGATCTTCCAAGCTAGTGATAGAATGGGATTTGAGTTGATTGTACCAATCTAAAGCATATCTAGAGAGTGTTTTGGATAATAGCTTGGTAGAATAAAAGGTATTAAATTTGACCTAATATTTTTAAAGATTACCAAATGTTTTTAAATGTAATGTAGGATCAATGGACCCATTATAATTGATGGTAGGTGTGATACGTCCTATGTCGATATTGACAATTTAAGGTATAAGAGGTTTGTTTTGTGTTAGGTTGTGGAGCTAAAAGCTTCAACTGTTGTAGACATGGAGGAGGTTGCTAAGTTCCATGGATACTGGCATCAGTAGTGGGACCAACGTCGATCATCTACAGTGTAGAAGGGAAACTGACATCGGTAGGAGTCGGCTGACATCAGTCACCTCCAGGCAGATAGGGACCAACGTCGGTCAACTGTGGTGGTTCCAAAACTGTTTGTTGCATGGACAGTTAGTTCATTAAACTGAGTGTTTGCATGTTAAGGGCTAATTATAGTCTCGATCTATGTGTCTAATTATTATAATTAGAGGTCTAATTATTATAATTAGAGGTCTAATTATTGTATGCATGGGATCCTATTTAAAGACCCATGAGGCATGTATTGTAATTAAGGCAAGTAAAGCATTGAAGCAAGAAAGAAAGGTCAAGGAGATCTACAAGGTGTAAGGTCAAGGAGATCAGCTGAAGCATTCAAGGAGGGGATAACAACTCAAGTTGTTGAGTTGGTTGTGGTTGAGCAAGAGAGAGAGGGAAGAAGTCCTTGAGGTGTGGCAAGCCTTAGAGGTGGAAAAAGAAGTGGCATCTTCTTTATTGTATTTTCTTCTGAAGAGTATTTAATACAAGATTGTGTATTGTCTCTCAAATTCTGTGCTATTTTAAGTTTCTAGTTACTTAATCATTTTGGTATAATTTCATGTTTAATTGCTTATAAGAAAAGTAATCAATTGTGCTTCCTTGGAGGGGTTCCTAACAGTTGGTATCAGGGCTAAGGTTGCAGGGAGCAGGTTATTATTTGATTACAGGTCATTCTCAGGGGTTTCTGATTGAGTGGGAGTATAGCAATGGTAGAAGAAAGTAAGCTATGAATGGAGAAGTTAAACAGCAAGAATTATCAACATTGGAGGATGCAGATAGAAGATTATTTGTATCAAAAAGATTTGTACTTACTGTTGGGTGGGGTTGCATGCAAGCCCACAGATATGAAGGATGAAGAATGGAATGTTCTTGATCGGAAGGCTCTGGGATCCATAAGGTTGAGCCTTGCATCATCTGTGATTTCCAACTTATCACAGTATAAGACAATGAAAGAGTTGATAAAATCTTTGGAAAATTTATATAAAAAGCCCTCTGCTTCAAATAAGGTATTTCTTATGAAGCAGTTATTTACTTTGCAAATGTAGGAAGGTGGATCGGTATATACTCATCTTAGTGATTTCCATGGTTTGGTAAACCAGTTAGCTTTAGTCAATATTGTTTTTGATGATGAAGTAAAGGCTCTCTTAATTTTATGCTCTTTACTTGAAAGTTGGGATAGTTTGGTAATGGCAGTAAGTAATTCTGCATCTGCTTCTAAAATATTAAAATTTGATGATGTTGTGAGTGTAATCTTGAATGAAGAAATATGTAGGAAAAGTACAGGTGAGTCATCAGGGAATGCTCTAAGTGTAGAAAGCAGGGGAAGGCAAAGAGAGAAGGTCGAGCAAGGGAAATCAAAGTCAAAGATGGAAAGGAGATCTGAATCCAGAGGTATCACCTACTGGTTTTGTGGAAAGAAAGGACACACAAAGAAAGAGTGTTGATTGAGGGATAAAGAAAATCAACATGAAGGTAAGGAAGTAGCAGATATTACAGGTATTATGGCACAGGATGCTCTCATACTTTCTTTGGATAGTCAGTTAGAATCATGGGTTTTAGATTCTGGTTCTTCTTTTCATGCAACCCCAAATAGAGATTTGTTCCATGAGTATGTCCAGGGAGACTTTGGAGAGCTTTATTTAGGGGATGGTACGCCTTGTCAAATGGTTGGCAAAGGGAAAGTGTAGCTGGAATTGCAGACAGGCAACACATGGGTGTTAAAGGAGGTTATGCATGTCCCAATCTTGAAGTAGAGTTTGGTTTTTGTAGGAAGGTTGGGTGATGAGGGATGCATAGTAACCCTCATAGTGGATTCTTGGAAGGTTACCAAGGGTGCACTTGTTTTAGCAAGAGGTAAGAAAGTAGGTACTCTTTATCTATCTACTTGTATTACTGATTCTACTTTTGGTTTATCTACTTCAGCTGTAGATTCAAAGATGTGGCTTAATAGGCTTGGTCACATGAATAAGAAGGGAATGGACATTCTTGAGTCAAAAGGTATGAGTTTAGATTCGAAAGGCATAGATCAAGTTCATTACAGGAAAAGGAAATTTGATGTCTTTGACAAGAACAGGGAAGCCTTGGTGTTTATGGAGGAGATGATGGACAGAGATCAGTCACAGGGGCTGAATAATTCTGAGCAAGGCAATATGGATAGGGTTATGATCCAAGATGAGCTCATGGATAAAGAAGTCATCACTTACAAGAACACACAGTTACCGACGTTAGTCACATGGAACCAACATTGGTCAGGCAGGTACCGACATCGATCATGTGCAGACCAGTAAAGTCGATAGTTTTAGGTAGGATAAGACTAACATTGGTCAGACAAGAATTGATGTCGGCAGAAGGGACACCAGTGTCAGCTAGGGAAATGACATCGGTAAATAGGGTCAATGCAAGGAACTAACATCGGTTGGGTACAGACTGAGAGATGGCTGAGATCGGTCACTGAAACAGATGTTGGGTGGACAGCAAGCTGTCAAGGAGTCTCAAACACCCATATGGAGGTCAAAAAGGGTAAGTGAAGCTCATATTCATTGTTCACCTTCTTTATATTACTTATTACTTACTGATGGTCGAGAACCAGGAAGATGTGAAGAGGTAATGCAGGTAGAATCTAGAAACAATGGGAGCTAGGCATGGATGAGGAGTGTGAGTCCTTGGATAAGAACCAAATAGGTGTTTGTTGATGGAGTTGTCAGCTAGAAGAAAGCACTAGATGAAGAATGGATTCCTAGGTTAGAGAAGAGAGTGGATGGACATGTGAGACAGAAGGCCAGGGTATATGGTCTTGAGTAGGCTGTAGGACAATGGAGGTTTGACCATTGTATTTCTCTTTACCAAGTTGGATAATATTAGCTACATTATCCTATTACTATATTGTGTGCTTGTTGCAGGGTTACATATACAGGGAGTTTTTGAGCTAAAGGTAAAGTTAGTTCAGATGGGTGTCATGAAGAATTTGGGAGCAGTGAAATTCTTTGTCATAAGAGACATGGAAGATCACAGGTTGATTTTGTCTCCAGTGGGAGTTGTCAGAAAGTTCAGATGTGGCAGGGGACTTGGATGACAGGTATAGCATCACAAGTTTTATTGTGGTTGGTCTTCAAGAGTGATCTTGAAGAGGGATACAAAGCTAAGGGAACAAACTAGATGATGTATAGGTATAGGTACAGTTGCAGCTATTTATCTCCAAGTGGGAGATTGTTAGGTTATGGAGCTAAAAGCTTCAACTGTTGTAGACATGGTGGAGGTTGCTGAGTTCCATGGATACCGGCGTTGGCAGTGGGACCAACGTCGATCATCTATAGTGCAGAAGGGCAATCGACATCGGCAAGAGTCGGCCAACGTTGATCACCTCTAGGTAGACAGGGACTGACGTCGGTCGCCTGTGGCAGTTTCATAACTATTTGTTGCACGGACAGTTAGTTTGTTGAACCGAGTGTTTACATGTTAAGGGCTAATTATAGTCTTGAGCTGCATGTCTAATAATTGTAATTAGAGGTCTAAGTATTGTATGCATGGGATCCTATTTAAAGACCCATGAGGCATGTATTGTAATTAAGGCAAGTAAAGCATTAAAGTAAGAAAGCAAGGTCAAGGAGATCTACAAGGTGTAAGGTCAAGGAGATCAGTTGAAGCATTTAAGGAGGGGATAACAACTCAGGTTGTTGAGTTGGTTTTGGTTGAGCAAGAGAGAGAGGGAAGAAGTCCTTGAGGTGTGGCAAGCCTTAAAGGTGGAAGAAGAAGTGGCATCTTCTTTATTGTATTTTCTTCTGAAGAGTATTTAATACAAGATTGTGTATTGTCTCTAAAATTCTGTGTTGTTTCAAGTTTCTATTTACTTAATCATTCTGGTATAATTATGTGTTTAATTTCTTATAAGAAAAGTAATCAATTGTGCTTCCTTGGAGGGGTTCCTAACATTTTGGAGATGTTTGATTTTTTTATTGATGAGGGGTGGTTGAGAAATAAGTTTTACATGGGAATACCTAAGGGTGGGGTGAGGAGAATTTAGATTTTTCACTTCCCATGGAACCTATTAGGGTTGATTTTGAAGGTGAATGAGATTATTTTACATCTGCATCAATTGATTGGCATTATTAGTTTGAAAAGTGTTCATTTGATTGAGAGTTTGAAATAAAATTTGATGGGTTTGGGGAGTATTTTGAATAGTTTGCATGACATGCAAAGAATTGGTATTGGTGTTAGTGGCTTAGGTTGTAGTATGAGTAGTTACATGCACAACACTAGTGGCATGAGAAGCATTGGTAGAAAATAAAGCATTAGCAACATGATTAGCATGTGTAGCAAAATATGCACTAGTAGGGTGATTAATATTGGAAGAAAAGGAAGAACTAGTAGCATGATTGGCATTGGTATCAAATGATGCACTAGTGGCTAGATTGAAGAGGAGAGGCTTTGGAAAAGGCCCACTAGATATGTAACTTGCCATGTTAGTGGATATACTTAGCATGGAGGTTGAAGAGATCATAGAAAAAGAGGTCATGGTATGGGAAGGAGTCAAAATAAAAGGGAGAGGTTCAGAAGCAAATAAGGTGTCACCCTAAAATCTATGAGATAATGTAGGGGAGGGTGAATGAGGTTCTTCTACTTTACCAGCTATCATTATATGATAGATATTTGAAGGGTCTTTTCCTTTATGTTGAGTAAATTCATTAATAAAGAAGATCATTTTATGTATGTACTCTAGTTCAAACTCATATTTTAAGGAGAAAAGAGGATTACAAACTAATGATGAATGAGGAGGATTCCCATAATTAGTAGTGAGAGTGGCAACATGCACATTTCTATTATCTAAAGTGGAAGCCACAAGCTATTTTTGGGAAACCTATTAGGATGGGTAAAGTTCATTATGTATATTGGATTAAACTCTACATTATCCTAAAACAAGAAATTCATGATGATAAAGGGAGGTGAAAGAGGTGATGAAAATAAAAATATTAGAAAAGAAGATATGGAGTCAAACTAGTCGATTGTGCTCTATAAACTGGGGAACATAATAGATAAAAAGAGAACATAGTCATGCAAGTTGATTGTGTACTGTTGAACAAGGAATAAGATAATAAAATAAGAAGACATAGTCAGATAGGTCAAATTTGTGCTACTTAGACAAGAGACTAAATAAAAAGATAAAGAGACACAGTTAGATAGGTTGATTATGTACTAAAAGCAGATAGGTTAAATAGTCTATAAGAGACTATGTCGATAGAAATGACAGTGTTCTAAAACAAATAAAAGTTTTACAAGATAATATACAATCAAATTAGTTTAATTACACAATTATTTGGATAAATATGACTGGTCCAATTGGAACACATAGCACAAATCTTACACCAATGTTGTCTAATGTAAGTTTTACAATACAACATACAATGATCAAATAGCAAGCAGTAACTTGAAAGTAAATTATAACTAATTGGTCATCTTAAGTTTTATTAAGATATAATGAAGTTTAACTTTAATGTGATTGGGAAGTTAGTTGTAATGAGGAACTAGAAAGCAATCTAAGGCTAGTTTTAGGAATTTTAGGCTAAAATGGATCTGCATTGGTGGTGGTACTAGATTGGTATCAAGGCCTACCCCTTTACTTCATAATCCTATAGCAATAATGGTGTCTAGTGCTTTGCAAATATATACCATAACCACATGTTTATACTTAGATAGAAAACCAAATCAACTTCCCCCTTGGTGATTAAATCCAAGCAGGTAAACCTTGGGAAGAATAATGGTTAATGTTTTTTGAATGTAAAGTGATTTTAAAATGTGTGTAAAAGAGAAAAAAGTGTAATTAAATTGGTAATTTAAAAAATTGCCTAATAAATTTATCTTTTATACTCTAAGCATGCATGTGACTAAAAGGAAATGTGAATTAATTACTAGAAAAAAGAGGTTAATTCCTTGATTGTGAAGAGTATATAGTTAGTTTAGGAAACATCTATTCAAATATTGCAGAACAGACTATTACTCTATAGAAGCAATATATATAAGAACATAGTTAAATAGGTTGACTATGTCTTCAAGATAGAAGACAGACTATAGAACTATGTCGATCAGGTTAACCTAGTTGGCTATAGGGTTTTAGTTTTATAAACTAAAAACTTGTGAAAATATTACTGAAAAGTAAAAATTGAAATGATAGAGAAGAGAAGAATGAACCTTGATGGGATTGAATACATTTAGGTTACAAATTTTATGTTGTGATGCTCAAAATCTAATTCAAAATTTTTGCTAATATGGTCTACTAGTTCAGTGGAGTTTTAAAAACCTATGTGTTGAAGAATATGTTGAAAATAGAGTTTATTGGCTCAATTATGTTTGCATAATTATATGTTGGAAGAAGATAATTGTCCATAAATTTGACTAGTTAGACTGTATTCAAATCTGGAGATGAAAAAAATGCTATACTAAACTAATCAATTAATTCACCTATGTTTAGAGAAGACCTTCACAAATAGAACAAAGTTATTTTAGAGTGACTTTGTGTTAAACTTGCTCATATACTGTTAGAACTGTATTGACTAGTTTGATATAGTACTTCATAAATATTAAAATATAATATGATGACCAAATGAGAGCATGAAAAAAACCTACAAGGGTTTGGTTCACATGGGGTTCATTATAATTTATGCCAATGGAAATGCAACTAATCTATTAATCAATCCTAGCTCAAAGAAGATAAATCCTACTTAAACTTCCAATTATTGATACATTAGATAATTTAGGTCATGACCAAGATGGATCCGCTAGACCTAACCAAGGGATCGCTTACCATAATAACATCACTAGAGAGGGTTACAAAGCCTCTAGTCAAGCAACACTATGCAATAAAAGTTGATAGGTCTTAAATTTTCATATTCATAAAGTAAATTATAAGTAAATAAAAATATAATCTAGTGCTCACCAAATCTTGTGGCACAAAGTGGGGGTAATAAACATAAAATGTAAACATGCATAGAAAATCTATACTTATGTCAATGTATACAAAATCTTAATGCATGGGAGATAAGTACAAATGAAAATATATCTACTCTTACAAAGGAGTAATAAATTTGGAATACTTAACTCTGAAGACAAACCTAATGACCCTTAATCTCTCCCTTATCCAAGGTGCTTCACAAGAGGTTTTTGTGTATGTTGAAGAAACTAAGAATAGAAAATAGACTATGTTTTAGCTAAAGACCTCCTAGTGGATCCCAAGTTTTCACAAGACAAGATTTATATCTCTAAAGAAAGTATTAAAACCCTATGTTATGTTCTTTAAGTAGAATGGTAGATAAGCAGATGCATAGTATAATATTATTCTTCTTCTCTTCTTCTAAATGATGGAAATAGATGTGCAGATATAGTTGAATCTAGCCCTAAACCTTTTTGAAAGTTTAGTCAAGTAGGTCCATCTAGTAGAATCTATATCAATATTTATAAAAATAAATTAGGTCTTAGTCTATGTCATCCAGGGGCCAACCTAGACCCTTAACATGTTTCACCAATATAGATACAGGGTCGATGGGGCCAAAAGGGTGATGTAATCCATCAAAAAGGGATTTAGGCTTAGGAAGGGTCTAATGAAGGTAGTAAAATCTTGGAGGATTGTGCAAGAGAGGAGACAAGGTTTAGGGATCTGTGTAGGATAAGCTTGTTAGATAACAAGTGGTGGTATAAGGGATAACAATCTTTTGAAACACCAATGGTCTACCCACCCCTTTCCTGATGTACCCTTTAAGGCATGCACTCAGAGAGATTAAGACTCAATGGGTTCTTACAAGAGAGAAAACATTAGTAATTGATAAAGTTTGAAAATATTATGTGTATATAGAAGTAACTATCCCTATTGATCTTCAGCCATACCAATAATGTAAATGCCTTGAGGCTAAGTATAAAAGATACAACTACCATTTTGGCATGAATCTTATGCCCAAAGTAAATAGAGAAAAATCTAAAAAAGGAAAAGGCATTAAATTAGACCTAAAAGCTAATTACATTTACCCAAATAGCTTAGCCTCTACCTTCACCATGCTTCCACTATAAATTTCCAACCATTTTTATGTCACTAAGAAAGGTCTAGGAAAATATAACACTTGTAATGCATTCCATATTTCTAAATTGCCTAAAAATCCTAAAGCTTATGGGAGACCTAAGGCCAAGACCACTCATATGGCTTGGGAAACAAAAGGAAAATCTTAGCTAAACAATCCCATTGTCTTTAAACTAGCCTCTAGCCTAGAATAAGACCCTTTAGTAGAGGATAATTCATGGCTCTACACTAATAAATCAGTTGACTATTACCAGAGTGCAAAGTATCTTATTCCCAACCAGATTATAGATCACCTAGTTTATGAAGGTAGAGGCCTTAGGCTACATAAATAAGGTAAATTCAAACCATTCTCAATGACTAAGTATAAGGGAACTAATGGTACATGATTTAAACCACCTAGGGGTGACCCCACATACCTAATTCATGTTTTAACACCAATGACTAGCAATGATGATGCCAACAGTGATGTACGGTTCAATTATAACATCTATAATAACTTTAATGCTACAAATTTATTTAATCCCCATACCATTTGCATTGTTATCCCTATTTATCAACCTTCACATTCAACCCTTTACCATCTACAATTGATAGACTGAGACCATCAAGAGTCAACAATGCCATTAAAAAAGTTTAAAAATTATGAGGCCATATATGACATTTTGGGTTTGAGGAATCACATTCCTCTTGAAGAAAAAAGTAGGGATTTACTATTAGATTGGATCCTACTACCTAATTTAGAGAACCTATGAAATTCCCTAGCCAAAAACAAAAATAAAATCAAACATTGAGGTTTGAAAGTGAAAACCTCTTTGGGGCACTTTCTGACTAGGGAAAAAGTAAAGAAAAAGGAAAGTCTCTTGGTGAAAACCAATTTCCAATGCTATTAGATATGGATGTTCACCACTCTTCCTATGAATCATAGGAGACCTATATCCCACAATCCATTTATGGATCAAATATTAATACTAAGAAGTAATAGGCTTTTGTATAGATTATTTAAGAATGCCCTGAGGTGTTTGTATCATGGCCAATGCCTGCATTAGGAGATTCGAATGCTTCTTGTTTAGGATAATTAAATGAGATATTCTATCTAGAAGACTTTGTCATTTCCAATAATTTAAACTCCTTGCCAACTATTCTAGATGATGGTTCCACACTTCTTGTGGAGGACACTTCTGAGTTGAATATTGGGACTCCAAAGGACCCAAAGTGGATTAAACTAGGTACATCCTTCATTAAGGAGGAATGTAAAGTTTTTACATACCTTTTGAGGTAATTTGTTGACATATTACCTCTGGCCTATTTATACATTCCAATTTTGGACCCTACCTTGGTTTTACACCATCTCATTATACATCCTGATGTCAAGCTTGCTAAACAAAAGTTATGTAAGATGCATCATTGCATTGTTGTGCTAGTAAAGAAAGAGTTGGAAAAACTCCTAGACATGAAATGTATCAGGCCAATTGACTATTCATAGTGGATTTTGAATACTATCTAGTGAGTAAGAAACCAAAAGGTATTATGATCTAATTTTAGAGACATCAACAAAGCTTTCCTAAAAGATTTCTTCCCTTTGCCTAATATTGACATGATATGCAATTCAATGGTTGGTTATGAAATGCTCTCTGTAATGGATGGTTTTTTAGGATTTAATCATATCAGTATTTCACTAGAAGACTAGCATAATATAGCATTCACAACTTTGTGGGGAACATTTTGTTTTCAATTAATGTCATTTAGACTTAAGAATGTTGGAGCCACTTATCAAAGAGTCATGATAGTGATTTTCCATGACATGATGCATGACATTATTGAGGACTATATTGATGATATATTAGGTAAATTAAATACCTATGTCAATCACCTAATCATGCTACAAAGAATCCTTGAGGGACTTCATGAATACAACATCAAGCTTAATTTGAATAAATGTGTATTTGGTGTCATTATTGGCAAATTATTGGGTTTCATTATCTCTCACAGGGGCATTGAAGTTAACCCAGCTAAAGTTTGTGTAATTATAAATATTCCACCACCATCTAACTTGAGTCAACTTTGTATTTTATAGGGAAATATTCAATCTATCATATGCTTCATCTCACAATTATCCAATAAATGTCATCTATTTATGCACTTATTGAAGAAAGGTATTACATTGCCCTAGAATGAGGAGTGTTAAAAATAATTTGATCAGCTTAAATAATATCTTTCCAAACCCCTTGTTTTTTTTCCACTAATTCCAAATAAGCCATTACTTCTTTAACTATCAGTAATTGAGAATGCCCTGGGGGCACTTTTGGCATAGCACGATGAATAGGGAAATGAGTATGTTGTGTATTATCTAAGCTAAATATTGGTCATGTATGAGTAAAACTATATGCCAATTAAAAATAAATGTTTCTTAATGGTGTTCATAGCCCAAAAATTACATCATTATATGCTAAACAACAAGATGATTATTATCACCAAAGTAGATCCACTTAAGTATCTACTATCCAAATCAGATCTATAGGGTTGCATGAAAAATGGATCATGATATTAAATGAGTTTGAAATTGAATATGTCAACCAAAAATCCATTTAGGGGAAAGTAATCATAAATTAGCTTGTTGAAGATCCTCTTCAAGATACTCAACCTCTTACATTTGGATTTATAGATGAAGCTATTATGATTGTTAAAAAAGTAGATACACCACTTGAGGTTGATTGATGGAAGATATAATTTTATGTATCATTTTCAACTTGTGGATCAAGGGCTAAAATATTATTTATTATGACATAATGGGATCTCATTCGCAAAAATTTTAATATTAGATTTCTTTGTACCAATTATATGGCCAAGTATTAAGTACTCATTGCAGGGCTTCATCAAGTAGTATAGTGGAACATTCAACATTTAATGGTGTATGGTGATTCTTAATTAATCACCAATAAGGTCACAGATCAATACCAAACCAAGGAAGATAAGTTGGTACCCTATAAATAAATTGTCTATTCTCTCAAGAAGAATATTTCCAACATCCAATTTGAGAAAATACCTCAGGATAATAACAAAATAGTAGATGTTATGGCCATTATAGGTTCCATGATTTAGATCAACAAAAGAGATAGGGATTATCAATTTCTTATGGAACATCTCTTAGCATTGGCACATGAAAAATCATCCATCATGATGATTTGTGGCATTACTGGTCCCACATCTCCCTGGTACTCAGATATATATGCCTATCTTCAAGACCAAACCATGACTCCTAATTTATCACATAAAAAACAAAAATCCTTCACCCATAAATCCTCTTTCTATACCATACTTGGAAAATCCTTGTATCATAGAAGCTATGATGTAACTTTGCTTCATTGTTTACCTTTGATCAAATCTAGACTAGTATTGAGGGAAGTCCACAAAGGAGTGTGTGGAGCCCACACTAGTGGGGAAATCTTAGCCAAAAATTTACTACGTAATAGTTATTACTCTTCAACGATATAAATAGACATAGATGCATATGTGAAGAGGTGTGTCAAGTTTTAAAATCATGCCAATATGAATCATGCTCTATCCAAAACACACAAACCATTGACAACACTATGGTCATTCTAAATGTGGGGAATTGACCTTGTCAAGAATATCAATCCAACATCTTCAGATAGTCATAAACACATCCTAAATGCTATTGAATACTTCACTAAGTGGGTGGAATCTATTCCCCTCATGTCACTAGTAATAAAATCTCCAAGTTCATATTAAACCATCTCATTTACCATTATGACATCCCCTTTGAAATTATATCTGATAATGGTAGATAATTCAAGAATATATGAAAGAACTTTGTTCTCAATACCACATCAAACAACATTTTTATACTGCTTATTATCTGTAAAGAAATAGCAAAGTTGAGGCTTCTAATAAAACCATTATTAATATTCTAAATAAGTTTACTAAGGACATTGGTCATAATTGGCACTTGCAGCTATTTAACACCCTTTAGGCATATTGTACCACATTCCCTACTCCAGCAAGAGCCACACCATATTTAATTGTTTATGAAACTGAAGCCATTTTTCCCATTGAGTTCAATTTGTCTTCCCTCTAAATTTTTTTGTAGCATATCATTGACAATGAAGACTATAGAGTGGCACACTTGCAAGAGCTAGACCTACTTGATGGAAAATGCTTGGCCACCTTGAATAATCTTCACGCTTATCATAATGTATTATAAGGCTAATATAGTAGGTACATTAAGCATCATAAATTTAAGCTCGGTGACCTAGTACTAGAAGAAAATCATTAAAATGTAAATGCTAAAACTAGAAAAAAGGGAAAGTTTTAACCAAACTAGTTAGGGCCTATGTAATTGTTGACAACTACAATTATGGTGCATATAGGCTTGCTACAATAGAAAGAGAATAACTTGATGAACCAATTAACATAATGCACTTCAAATGTTTATACACTTGAGGGATTTGGATTATTGTCTACAAGGATCATCTAAGTTATGCCACATTATACCTATTATTTGCACTATAATCCTTTCCATTCTACCATAACCTTAACCCTTTGCTAATCAATTCTTTTTACCTAATGCCACCTATCACATTTGGCCTTGGTTTTGATTCATATGTACTTCAGGCACATTTATAAGTTGATGACAAATTTATTTCCAATATTTTTTTCAAACCTACATGTTCAAATGGTAGTATATGCAAGTAGTATGATAGTGGTCCTAGCAATTGCATCCTTCATTTGGTTTTTTTGTTTGATTGGTGCCACTGATTATGATTGCCTTTAGGCAAATCATTATCCCACCTTGTGCCACTAAATATAACTACTTATGGTAAAATTAGTACCACTGATCCTTTTCCATTGTTTCTTAATTATAACCACCTATGGGAATATTAGGGACAAACCTTTACCATTCATTACTGTATCACCTTGCCATTATTATTATCATTTTTCATTTTGACTTGAATTTATTTGGAACTTGTTGGTACTTAATTGGATTCCTATTGTGTAGGCATAATTACAGTGACTTAAGGTCCTAAATTACTATATAGGCATCACTTGATCCACATTGAGGTCAACTTAGTCATCCCTTTTCCACACAATTGTCATTTAACAAGCAATGTAATTTTGAATGCTCTCATTATTTTATGAGAAACCTAAGCCACACTCTCACCATTTTGTGAGTTGGACCATTTTGTGTCTCATAATTCTAGATTGAGTTGAGATGCCTAGAAAATTCTAAAAACATTTGAAACAGTTTCAAAACCACTAAAAATTTATAAAAGATCTAGAAAATCATAAAATCATGAAAATTGTCTTAGAATTTCCATGCGAGATATAAAGCCATCAAAAAAAATTAGGATGGGCCATCTATTCTATTCAGTTTATTTCTATACCACCTTGGTCTTTTTCTTCCCATTTCTAGGATAATTACATTGACTTGAGGTCTGTATAGACTATGTAGGTAGCACTTGGATACATGGGGTATCTTGGGTTAGTTTGGTTGTACTTTCCTTTCTTTTTTGACCACTTCTTTTCCTTAAGGATCTTGGGAACCCTAACTATTTCATGAGTAACCACTTATTATTTAGTTTTCCCATCCTTATTTGGCCTTAGCCATATACTCTCACCATTTTTCAAGTTCATGTTGTGAGCATTATGTATTTAAATTTGATACACTATTGACCACTTGGATCCATCTTATGCTATGACTATTTTATGAGTGACCATTGCCTACACTCTCACCATTTTACAAGTTGATTCTCTTCCCAAGCCTTAGATGTAGTAGACACTATGAATTACCAATTCAGTCCATTAGTAGATACTCATATCTTAATGGTTAGTGTGGTTTTAGCCTAAACCATGCTCTCAAACTTGTGTGATTTATTTTTGTTGATGTTTTCATGATTTTGAAACATCATCCCCTCTTATCTCATGTACTCACTATTTTACGAGATCATTTCTCTTTTTTTGTAAATGTCAATCATGTTTTCTTATCATCCATTTTCTTTTATCCTATATCTTGGCAGAACTATATTTGGCTTAAAGTTGGTATTGGATCTTGTGTCCATAGAACTATGTAGGTAGTGTCCACTTGCCTAGTGCATCTGGTGTCAACTCAACTACCCCTTCATTTTTTCTATTCCCCCTCATTTTTTTTGTCTTGTTTGTGTCATTGTTTCCCTATAGTCCAAGGGTAACTTTATGCTAATTATTCTTGTGTTGTTGTATCTATGACATTGCCACCTAGTTTAGGGGTCACCCTATCATTGAGAGTAACACCTCTACTATACATACATGAAAAATTTGTTTTCTATTTGTATTAACATTATGATTAACCATTGTCCATGTCTTATTGTTTGTTTAGCTTAGTTTGTTTTTATGTGTCTAGACTAGTTTGTTTACTGCATTTTTCCTTGTTTTGGATTGTTTAGTTGTTTTGATTATTTTGTTTAGTTTGTTTATTTGTTTGTGTGTTTTATTTATTTTTTATTGGTGTTTTGTTTTTTGTTTTTATTAATGTTTTGTTATGTTTTTATTAGTGTGTTTTTTTAATCTTTTTATTTGTTTGTTTTTTATTTACGTCTTAGTTATCGTAAGATTAGTGCATTTTATTTACACTTAAGTGTTGATTATCCATATCATGTACTTTGATTGTGAATTATTGTATTTAGTCTTACACTTGATTTATTTTTTATATTTTCACTTGAGATTGATTATTTATATCTTATTCCCAATTTGTTTATATTTACTTTTAAATTAAGTTTTCCATGCTTAGGATATGAATTGTCATTTTATTTATCCATAACTATTATTCATAATATCACAAGTTAAATTAAAACCATGCTCACATGAGTTTATTCAAGAAATTCAATGGCATTATCTCTCTAATATATCAAAAACTAGCCAACTACCCTAACACATGCCTGAATCCATGAATAATAACTAAGAGCAATAAATGATTTATTACATGTTTATATAGATGAACATATTTTAATAAGCATCTATATATGTCATAAAACATAATCTAATGATAAACAACACAACATCTCATAAACTAAACCATCTTTTTAGGCATCCCCTAAGACCCATTTAACAACATGATTTTTAAACCTATATCATGTGTTTGTTCAAACATTCATCTTTGAACTCACATTTAGGACATAATTGAGTTGTTATCCTTTGTCATCTCATCGTAAATCCATTTTATATATTTTTTGTGTAAGCTAGCTTGCCAATTTGCCATGTTATGATAAATTTTGTTTTTGACCAATTTATTGATTATAACCACCTATGGGAAAATCATTATTTTTGTGTCTTATGCTAATGATTATAACCACCTTAGGGTAAATCAATGTTTTTCACATTTTCCATTCCTAATTATAATTGTCTTTAGGCAAATTAGTCTTTTCTATTTTGTTATTAATTATAACCACCTATGGGAAAATCAATGTTTCCTATTATGTTCCTAATTATAACCACCTTTGGGCAAATCAATGTTTCCAATATGGTTACTAATTCTAACCACCTTTTGTAAAATTAGTATCTATCCCATCACCCTACCAGTGCATCTACCTATGCCACTGTTTATAACCTTCTTTGGTCAAATCAATGTCATACACCTCATTATTGATTATAACTACCTTTGGGCAAATTAGGAATCCATCACTATTTTTGTTTATAACCACCTTTGGAAAATTTAGTAATCACACCCTCATTACCACTAGATTATGTTATTTTATTCATTTTGAGGAAATGTTTGATGATTCTATTTTTTCAACCCACTCCCTCGATGGGGCATCAAAACTTTATCAATTAGCCTTTGGGGCATGAATGATTTTGAACAACAACTTTTTCATTATTTGAAAATATGTTACTATGATTGTGTCTCTCAGTGCCTTCTCAAATAGAGGTAAATTGTAGATACTTAGTTCTAGCTAGTTTTGTGCCTAAACTGGGATTCAATTCAATTTCTAGTAAATGACACATCTTAAGCCTAAAAATCACCTAAAATGCCCAAATTCATCCATATAAGGGATTAATTACCTATAAATGTGATGAGGATAGCTTATTTGGTGTATTATCCTATATGCATGACTAACCTAGTTCAGTTCTAACCTTAGTCAAATTGTAACCTAGTAATTTGACACTTCAGGCCTATCAAGCTATTAATTTAAGACATTTAACATAATTTTCAAAATCCAAAAATCACTAAGCAAGATTAATTATATTTTAAATCCTAATTAACTTTCCTAAACAAAAATTTCAAATCAAATTAGTGAATTCCATTTACTAAAAAGGAATTTTTAGCCAAACATGAAGTCAAAAGGTCAAATGGGTTAATAAAGTGATTTATTATCTCTTAAATATTCAAAAATATGACTCACACCTCACAAATATATAAAGTGAGTTTTCATGCCTCACAAATATATGAAATAGAGGTGTCAAGATTTCATGAGTGCTTTAACCCAACCCAAATTTTGACTCAACCTAGGTTAATTTAGACTCAACCTAAATTAGAATTTAGCCTAACCTACCTAGGGTTAAAGTTAGTTATTTGAGCTATAAATTCAAATGACTAAAACATATGCCAACAAGATTTTGTGTGTAATGTTATTCTTTTATAATAGCTTCTCGAAGTATTTGAGAGTAGTGTTATAATTCCCAATCTATGTCATGCTTCACACCAAGCCACAAGTGATTGTTGGAGAGAAGCTACCACCATGGAAGGTCATTGCTAAAAGGCTGAAATCATCATAGGCCAAGAATGAACATACTTATGCCAAAAAGTAAGCATAAAATTAAAAAAATGATACAATAAATTTTTGTTGTATTCATCTTTATTTTGTGATCTTACTTTTTGTGTTATGTTCCCCCTAGTTCTTAGGCAAGAGTGTTTAGTCATAGTGAATTGTTATGCTTGATGTTTTCTCATTTGGAATAACAAGAGAATAATTTACATATAATTTACTATTTGAAATCCTAAGGTGTAATTTTAACCCCATTCATCCATATTCATCTTAAAAATTCCTTTCAAAACTTTTATATCAATATTTGTCCTTCTAAGACAAGTCTGCACTATGTCAGAGACAGTTGCACTGTAGCTTGTCCACTAATGCAGCCTTATACCCCATAATATAATGGTTAATTTTTTGAATTTATACATTTAAAAATATATTTCTCATGCCTATTGTAAATTTTGTTAGTGAAAATATTATAAATATTTTCTTATATAAGCACATCAAGGCTTCTCCAAGCATAATCTAGTAATCACTTGGCAATCTTATTACACATTGAACAAAATAGTACTATTCCTTCCACTTTAAATTATGTTTTTTTATAATAACCACATGAAAAGTATAAAAATATTATATTTTATGTTAAATACATTAATCTTAAATCATTTCAATCAATATTTTAGATACATTCATATAGCTTCACAATCACGGATCACACAATCACCCTAAGAGGAAGAAATACATCAGTTTGAGGCCCATTTGGGTTATGTAGGTAGTAATAAAATTACATTTGGTTTTATGATGATAGTTTATATATTCCCCTTACATGTTTCCCCCCTTTTCATTTGATCTCCTATAGTTTTTATTCAAGAATAAGAGTTTGTCTATTGCAGGTATTTTTTACAGCATATCAACATACATAATCATCATACCCTAGTAAATAATTGAAAAAACCCAAATTGAAAAATTAAGTTCACTATAAACCAAGATGTATCCATAGTTATAAAACAAGGCTACAATGTGACCCTATCCTCCTATCCCAATGCAGTTTAAATTCTTGCATTCGGTCACAACATAGTACACATATTTTTTCAAGTAATTTTTAATTACAGTTAGTCTACATATTTAACATAAATTTTATTTTAGGGAGGTTTTCATATTCATATGTATATTTAAAAAATTTATTTGATTTCCAATTCTTTAAAATTATGTATTATACTGTATTTCACTATTAGATCTATATATTCTTGAATTTTAATTTCAATAGTTTAGTTATATTAATTTGATTCAACTCAATTAAAAATAGAATAAATAGTATCAATACCATATCATAGCTAAGTATAATATTAATGTATAATAATGTAAAATTTAAGTTATTAACAAGACTATTGTAAGATATGTATCTCATCATGTTAGAGAGGTCATATATAAATCTATCCTATTATAATGTAACTTATAGAAGTAGATGCCCATAATATAGACATAGCTACTGGGTAGAATGGAATCCAACATATAATAATCCATGTATATATGTATTCCCCACATCATACTCATATACCTATGAAATTCATGTTCATATAGAAAATAATATGCTATGGTAAATAAAATATGTAAAGAAGTAAACTAGCAACTCATGTCTTGCTCAGGTCCTGATTTTTTTTTTTTTTTTTGAGAATTTTTTGAATGTTTTAACATTTTTTAGATATATTATTTTTTAGTTTTTGGCATATTTTAATGTTTTTAATTTGTTTAAATATATGTAAAAGGCAACTAGTTAGGGTTTAAAAATAGAAGAAAGGGATGGATCTAAATGGTCCATAACATGTGTCAAGGCATAGTGTACACTAAATGTGATAGAATGGAAATATGGAGAGAGTGAAGTCACATAATATGGCCCTAATTTATGTGTATCAAAACAATTTAACTTAATATCATAAATGGAAATAAATATTTACATGCTACTAGTGGGAAATAATCAATGTGTGCTTATGTAGTATGTAGGAGTAAGTGTATGTAATTATTTTAACCTTTTAGGACTTAGTGAGAGTGTAAATACTATGCTTGATTAAATGGCTGAGTAAACTAAATCAGATAAATAATATGAAATAAATACAACCACTAATTTTTTATAAAAATTACTAGCTTTAACTTTTTTTTAAATAGTAATAAATAGTATAAATAAAGACTTAGCAAAAAAACACTTGATATTGATAATCTGAGTGTTGGAAACTAAGATGGAAGTTGTTTTGAGTGTCATAAACTAGATCCCTATGTCATAAACCCTCCTATAAAATAGTTCCACAATTGAACAATAATGCCATTATTGGTAAAGTGGTGGTAATATCCTGATATTGGTAGTAGTGTCTTTTATGCAAGACTATCCCAAACTTTTGGGGCACCTGTGTCTGGATCTCTGGGTTCTATTCCTATGTGCACAAGTTATAGAACCCTGTATTGTGCTTGTAATGACTAATTTATTATGTAAACCCTAATCCTCTATATAATTAGGGATGAGCTAAAAAGTGTGTTTATTAGTAGGGTAGGATGGACATCCTCAACACTCTGATGTGAAGAGAGTTCCCTACATATCAATACTCTAAGGAGGGATCAATATAGATTTAGTTCTCCCCACCTAAGTGTTGGTCGAAGTGTAAGTGATGATATTATAATAATGGAATTGAGTTCCTTGAGTGTGTTTGAGATTGGAAATCTAGAAAATACGAGCTTAGGGCTGTTATAGATGGTAGTATGCAAAATTAAGGTAGAATAAGGATTGATAACCTTAATTTTGCTCAACTTGTTCATGTTTTAATGTGTATTTTGTATCTAATTTTCATTAGTGGTTATAGTGCAAAAAGTCATGTGTTTATACCATTATTTTACTTGTGTGGATGATAAAAGATGTCTAGGCTAACCTTAGGCAATTTTTGAAAAGATCTTCATTCAAAAAATCTAGGGCAAAGGAAATTAACACCATTTTGGGGACACTAATGCCATGTGGCACTAGTGTCCTTATTATGGTGCTAGTGTCCACTTGGAAAAACACTAGGCACAAAAGGCTAAGATCAAAATATGAGGGTATGGGACTACTTTTCGACTGATCAGGGATGCATGTGACCCACACAAAGGCTATATAAGTATGATAATAAGCTTTATGATAGGTATAGGGATAAGTTATGGATATGTAGTCTCAAGTATCACTCTTATCACTCAAATACAACTTTTAGGTGATTACAATAATCATGTAAGCTCAAATGGAAGTCAAAGTATGTGTAGAAATTTTATATTCAATATTTCTTAAGGACCATGCTACAAAAGATATTCACTATAGTCATTATGATATGAGTGTCATAGATGTTTGGATCAGGATGGATAATCAAAAGGCAAGTGTAAAATGAAACAAAGTTAATGGCTAGAATAATATAAGGATAAAGAGGATGAGTATATATGAGCAAGCTATGTGTGTAAAGTATTACAACATAACCAATGGCATATGTAATCATTGTCTAAATTCTATATTAAACAACCAATTGAGATGGGACAGTTGTTGTGTGGGTCATGTATCATTGAAAGTATCATAATAATATTCTGCATAATCATAGTCATGATCATAATAATCTTATTGGTCCTGAGATTATAGGTATGTCACTCTAATCATTATTTATGTAAATCCAATTGCATGATAATGTGTTATTTATTTTTTTTATGTCTTTTATTTTTCCAAATGTGTTGTATCATGTGCTTCTATTGTGATTAAATTAGATACATTTTCTATAATGAAAGTTGGAGAATTTTTTATTTTGTCTACACTTGCTTGATGGATTCATCCTCTCTTTATATTGTAACCATTATAGTTTCATGCTCAAATGTGATGTAGTCATGATCTTTACCCATTATTTCCCTCATTGTTCTCAGCCATGATTTTCCTAGTTTAGAATTACATTGATCCAAGATACAAATTTAATGTGAAATATAAAGGGTCGTATTTTTTATCATAATGTTACTAATAGCTCAATAGATCCAATGCAACATTAAGGCCTAATAATATTACTCAAGTGTTTTCTATTTTAATCACTTAAGAATGTGTCACTTTATTTAACCTATCACCAGGCTTTCCATAGACCTATTATAGATCCTTAGACTTACATTTCTAGCCATTTAGTAGACCATAATCACCTATAACTAGTCAAGACATAGTCCATAAACTATCACCTATGATCCCAATCCAACTTTCTTAGCATTCTACCAAAAGGACATTAACACCACATTTGGGACAATATAGCCACATGATGTTAGTGTCCCCAATTGGGCACTATTGTCCTTAGCCCCAACTCTTCCCAATGAGTACTTTTTCAAATGTGTGCCCCTCCTAAGGTTAGCCTAAGCTCATTTTATTATTTTCATAATCAATAGAACCCTATAAATACAAGTATAATCCACCTTTATTCACTAGATGGAAAATAAATGCAAAAGATATTCAAACCAAAGACAAAGTTGTGTAAAATCAAGGTACATTATCCCTTTTCTACCCTATTTCCTATATACTACCATCTACAACATCCTTAAATCTAGTTTTTAAGCATTATAAATATCAAATACATTCAAGGAATCCAAGGCCACTCTCATTATATCATTCAATTACACATAAATCAAGCACTAAGAGGGAGAACTACATTGGACTTGATCTCTCTTTGAAGTATTGGTATGTAGGCAACTCTCTACATAGTGGGTTGTTAAGGATGTCTAGTCTGTATACACATAATATTTTCAAATTTTATCAATTATTGATGCTTTCTAACTTGTAGGAGCCTATCGAGTCTCAACCCTTTTGAGTGCATACCTTAAGGGGTATAATAGGAAAGGGGTGGCCACACTATTGGTGTTTCTCAAGATTGTTTTCCTTTTACTACCACTTACTATCAATCCAACCATCTCCTAAAAACATTCCCCTAAGCTTTGTCTCCTCTTTTTCACCTTATTTTAGTCATTTTTTGCCTTCATTATCCCCTCCCTCACCTAAATTCCTTTTTTATTATTTAAAATATAATATCAACCCATTTTACCCTATACTCTAATTGATAAAACTCATTTAGGGTCTAGGTCAGCACCTTTTCAACCTAAAACAAGACCTAAATTTTTTTTGCCAATAATGATATAGAGCCGATTAGGGTGAACTTATTAACTAAAATTTTGGAAAGGACTAGGGTTAGAATCAACTATATAAACACATCCATTTCATCATTTCTTAGAGACAGTAAGTGTTAATTATTCATTTACACTTTTTAATAATCTACTCTTCTTCCATTCTACTTGAGGAGTCTTAGCTTAGGGTTTCTACTTGGAGAAAAATCTTATCTTGTCTTATATGCTTTGGATTTCCTTAGTGATCCTTATAAACCACAAAAACCACTTGAGAAACACCTTTGGTAAAGGGAGATATTTAGTCTTGATGATTCATCTTCAAGGTAAGTATCTCTAACTTTGTTCCTCTCTTTTAGTAGATATAGGGAGCATATGTAATTGCTTCTAAATATATTGCTCTTTCCATGCATTAGGGTCTTACCTATACTTAAATAAAATAGAATAATCTTGTGCATGTTTAATTTTATGTTTACTAACCCAGATTTGTACCACAATCTTTGGTGAGCAATAGATTAAAATTTACTTTGATTTTGTCATTTACTTATATTAGTGAATATGAAAACATAGGACCTAGTTATGGTTATTACATAGTTTTGGTTGAGTAGAGGTTTTGAAACCCTCCCCAGTGATATTATTATGGTAAGAGATCCCTTATCTAGGTCTAGTAGATCCATATTGGTCATGACCCTGAATATCTAATGTATCAACAATCGAATTGGTAAGTAAGATTTATATTCTCTAAGCTAGGATTGATTTATAGATCAGTTGCATTTCCCTTTGCATACATTCTGGTGAATTTGATGTGAATCTAACCCTTGAAATTTTTCTTTCATGCCATCATTCTATCTTCATTTATATTTGTATATATTTGGAGTACTGTATAGAATCATTTGGTATAGTTCTAACTTTTTGTGTGCAATTTTAAAACATAGTCACTTCAAAAAAACTTTGTTTATTTGTGTAGGTCTTCATTAGTTATAGGTTACTAGATTGAGAAGCTTGACACAATATTATTCTTTAGTTATAGCTTAGCATACACTATCAAATAGATTAACTTGGTCTGATATTTTCTTCTACCAACATATAGTTCAACAAAAATTGTCAAATAGGTCAGATTTATTCATTATTCCTCTTCAACACACATGGTCTTGTAGAACTTGGTTGAACCAATCAACCTAGTTGGAAAAATTTAAAAGAAATAATTAAGCACTACAACATAAAATTTTCAATCTAAATCATCTTCAAACCCACTAAGGTTCCTTTTTCATCTCTCTATCATTTCATTTCTTCCTTTAGTTCTATTTTTCACAAGTTGGTAGTCTTCAAAATTGTAACCTTACAACTAACTAGGTCGACCTGGTCAACTTAGTTTTGTAGTTTGCCTTCTATCTAAGAAACATTTTATTAAAGACCTTGATTTTTTATAATAGTAGTGACCCAGTCAACTCTATTCTATACTATTTGTAAATAGTGTCACTTAAATCAACTCTATACTATTATCAATCAATGAATTAACATGTATTTGCTAGTAATTAATTGACATTTCCTTTTCAGTTATTTGCATGCTTAGAATAACTCACATAGTCTAATTAGGTAGTTTTATTTACACTATTTTATTCTTACCAAACCACTTAACATTAAAAAATCATTAAATATTTATCTTCTTAAGGCCTACTTACTTGGATGTCATCACCAAGGGGGAAACTGACTTGGTTTTATGACCAAGTATAAATACATGGTTAATGGTATATATTGTAAAATCACCCAACATCCTTATCACTATATAATTATGAGTGATGGCATAAGCACCAATATCAATCCATTACCATTTCCAATATAGATCCCTTTTAGCCCAAACATCCTAAAACCAACCATAGATTATTTTTAAGTTCCCTATTTCAACCAACATTCCTATCACATTAAAATAAAAATGTCTAATAATATAATAACACTTAGGGTAACCAATTAGTTAGAATTTAATATTCAATTAATTTCTTGTTCTTTGATCATTGTGTGTTTTATTGCAAAACTTGCATTGGCTAGCATTGGTGTAGGGTTTGTGTTGTGTGCCCTAATTGGATCAATCACATTAATCTAATTGTTAATGTGTTTGCTTTTACTATTTATTCAAACTATCTTAAAAAACATTTTCCTATTTCATTACACTATTATCTTGTTTGATACAGTCTCTTACAAACTATTTTCCTCCTTATTATCTATAGTGGCAGTCGACCTACATAACTGTGTATTCATATCTCTCTATTCTATCCCTTATCTAGTAGTACATATTAGACCTATACAATTGTGTATTCTTTTTATCTTGTATCTTAGTAGTACCCTATTGATCTAGTTGGTTCATACCTATTGGTTGACCTTATTTTTTATGGGTTGACCATGTTCTTTGTCTAGCTGACTCTATTCTTTATCTAGTCGATTATGTCCATAATTCTCTTTCTCCTTTCCTAAATTCTATTTTCTTATCAAGCATCATGAAATACCCTACCATAATCTTCTTGGATAACCTAAATCCATTTAGACACAATATGGGGTGCTCCTTTCTTCCTTTCTTTACCCCTTAAGAGAATTCTCACTCTTGGAGTACTTCTTCCCCTCCCTCATTTTTGGATTGCAACATAGTTCAAATCATGTAACAATATGAGATAGGTCAATCTGATCCTTTTCATACCTATCAATAAAATTTCTATCTTCAAGCATCTCATCACAATATAGAGGCAATTGACATAAGTTTATCTAACAACCCCACTAGTAATCCACCACCTAATAACCCTCCCCCTAATACCAATTTGGGGAATCCTCCTATAAAAAACAACCCACCAATTGACACCACTCAAATTCTTGAAAAAATAGTGTAACAAATAAACATAATGCAAATTTCTAAAACCTCCCAAATGATGCAACTACAACATCATTTGATCAATATGGTTAATGAACCTCCCATTGTCCTCCCTCAAAATAATCAAAATTTTATTGCATGTCACATGAAATGTCATCCCCCAACCTATCATGAATAAAAAATTGCTTAAAAACATTCAAAATTAGCCTTTAGCCTTGTTCATTATTTATATTGATATTGGTAACATATCTCCAAATATTAAGTATGATGGGGTTAAAGACCCTAGATATTTCCTTGAGGCACTCAATAATATTTATAAGGAATGGATCCAAACCATTAATTTTTCCAAAACTAAACTCTTAGTCAAAAACTTCACTGGTGATGTACTAGAATGGTGCAACCAACTTCCCCAACATTCCATATGGAAACTAGAAGATTTAGTCAATCCTCTAGTTAAAGAGTGTCAACACAATGATATTCCCAAAAAATGCCTTAGCCATTTCATCAATGCTATGTAATCTCCCACTAAATTAGCTCATGATTTTATCAAGTGATGGAAATATTTGGCCCATAAGGCCAACCATAACATGACTGATGATAATTTTTTAAAACTCTTTAAAACTACCTTAACTCCTCTTCAGTATAAGGTTCAATTTTTTTCCTCAAAAGCTCAACAAAGATCTTGACCAAGCCAAGCATCAATACTTCTTAATTAAATATATTGAACCTAATACCAAATTCATTAAAGAGTATTTTCAACATTTTACTAATGCAATCACTAGTAATACTTCTCAAACCAAGATAGGAGTTGCCAAAGCTGACAATCCCCTATCTTCTCACACACCTTTAATTGTGCAAAAAATGAAACAATTTTTAGCACCCTCTAAACCATTTACTTATCCCAATAATCCTCCTAAATGGTATTACCTTAATTAATTTTTTGGGTTCCACATCGACATCGATCATTCCCATGAAACTTGTAGAGGGCTTACCAAATTTGTTGTCTCTTATATTCTTGGTGATTCATTCAATCATAAAGCCATGATTCAACTCCATTATCAAGATTACAACACTGGTTCTCAAAAAAGATAAACTCCCAAAGATTCTTCTTATAATTACCAAAAATCTTTTTCCACAGGTAATACTCAACAAGCTACCAAGGATGTTTATGCGATTGACACCAACTATGACCAATATTACAATAATTCTCAATATGTTAATGTTGCTAAGGTCAATTATCATTGTAAAATGGATCACAAAGATCCTATTACCAAACCTAAGAAACCATATTTGGAAGAAAAACTCCTCAAAGATACTACAACCACTCACCTAGTTTTGGAAACTAATGAGGAACCATCTCTTTCTTCTGAACTACCAACCACTTCTATTCCTCCAAAATCTAATTTACCTTCTAGACCTCATATTGGTTCTTCTTCCAAAATCCATTGAAGCTTCTTAGAATATCTCAACTTAATGCCTTGTAAAATTAATCTTATGGAGTTGGTTCTTACCTCCCCTTATCATCTCAAGTTCCTCATGCAAAAACTTTAATAAATTGAAGATCCATCTTTCATAGAAGAAGAATCACCTTTTCATGAGCCTCAACCAACCGAAGTGCATACCATTGAATCCATTTGCCCTTCTTCAAAACACTCCAAAGAGTTCCTTTAATAAGACATGATTAATGATGAGATCTTCTTTTGAGTTGATGATCCACCCTTATTCATTAAAATCACCATTAATACTACCCTCATTCATAAATTATTAGTCGACAAAGTGTTCGATATTAATGTGACATATTTGTGTCTCATCTAACAATTTGGCTATAATAAAGATCATCTCAAGCAAACCCACCTCACATGTTGTGGATTTGACAAGACTAATCAAAATACACTTGGTTGTATTTGGCTCCCTATTAAAATTGGACCTAAGACCACTCAAACTATGCTTATGGTCCTCAATTTGCCCTTATCTTACAACATAACCCTAGGATGCCCATGGACTCATTGAATGAGGGATATCATCTCTTTTGGTAGAAAATGTATCAATTTCTTTCATAATGGAAAAAAATATAAACATGAGGCTAATCTTAACCCTTGGAGTATTCAACTTATGAATCCCAAATCTCAATATCACATTCCCACCATCCCAATGATCAATAGTGTTCCCTTTCTTGAATTCATTAACATGAATATGGATTTACATGTTACTATTATTGATTCTAATTATGATGAGTCTAGTGATCTAAACAATATTCCTAACACTACCAAGATACCTCCTTACATATCGAAGTGGATTCCTCCTTCTTTATTACTTCACGATCACACCATTCCTCTCATAGATGAGATCACTAATTTCCCCCTTCCATGCAATACTCAAGAAGACTCTTATACATAATATGACTTCACATTCAATGATTCTGGAATTGCCAAATTATTCCAAGATCCTTTAATCATATCTCCACATAAATTCAGTGATCTAGGCATATTCCCTTCTAAAATTTCTCTTGAATCTAAAGCATGTATAATTTCTCCAATATATATGATAATTACATCCTGGCCCAACATCAATCATGAGACTTGGATGTTCAACATTACCAAAAAACTCTATCCTAAATACATGCTTTTGATTGTGATGTTCATATCATTTTCACTAATTTTGAATTACCACTTGAAGTCATGTACCTCCTACTAATTCTCTACTCATCGATACTCCTTGGTTGGTAGATAAAATCTTATCTTCTGAACCTTTATAACTTCTTATATCTCCCATACCTCTTATTAAACTAATCTTTCCATCTAATTCTCTCACCATCAATGATGGTAATGAAAAACTAATTGAATCTGATCAATTTTCTTCCCCTACTTCACCTACTCTTAAGATTACATTAGACGTAAAGGCTTACATCCAAAAATGTATGTCAAATACACTATGAATATGATCACCATGGTAATAAAACTATTTATCTTGAAATAGATGTCAACTATTATGGTCCTCTTCCCACCTTGCCTAGTGATGAATCCATTTTTGAACTACTTCATGCCTAAGAACCCAAACTCCCTCGACACCATCACAAACTTGGGAATTTAAAGGAGGTGCCTTATTTCAACAAATTTACCACTGTCATTGATCCTAAATCAAATCCCATTTCTTCTGTACCTAATGCATCATATCATTTCCAAGATGGAAATGTTATGCTTAATGAGGAAGCTACCCAATTTAAATATGGTACCCTATCATGCCCTCAACTAATTATAGTCTTTCAATAACTTGCACTAGCTAAACATTATAATTTTATCTTATTATTTGATAAATATTATAAGACTTTTTATTTGTCCTATGAGGACATGTCCAATATTGAGCCCGCATCATGGTGCACAATATTATCACCTATCCAAACACCAAACCTGTATGACATAAGTAGTGAAAATTTCCACCTGAAGTTTCTAATTTATGCCATAAAGAAATAATTAAACTTATTTATGCTAATATTATCAATCATGTGGACTATTTATAATGGGTTTCAAACATTATCCCTATTTGGAAGGAAGTTAGCATGGTCATTCACATTTGTATTGATTTTTTTAATCTCAATCTTGCTTGTCTTATGGTTAACTTCCCTTTACCCTCTATAGATGCCATTGATTCCATTGTTGGTTATGAAAATTTTTCCCTTACAGATGTTTTATTGGGTTATAATCAAATTCACATTACCCCTTAAGACCAACATAAGACAACTTTCACCATGGAATGGGGTACTTACTATTACATTAAAATGCCCTTTGGCCTCAAAAATGTTGGAGCTGCCTATCAGTAGGAGATGACCCACATTTTCCATGATCTTGTCCATAATATTGTGTAAACCTATGTAGATGACCTCATTTTTAAGTTTAAAATCTACAAGACTCATCTTTCTGATCTTGCTATCATCTTTGATCACCTTATCAAATACATACTTAGACTAAATCCCTAAAAAGTGTTTTTGGTGTCACATATGGAAAAATTTTGGGCTTCTTAGTCTCTCTTCATGGAATTGATGTTGATATCACCAATATCAATTTTATTATCAACATTCCCATCCCTCGTTCCCTTCTAAATATTCTCACTTACCTTGGTAAACTTGGGGAAATAATATGGTTTGTCCTCAAAATGGTTTACCATATATTATGTTAATTATCTTTTAAAGAAAGGTAATGCCCTCCAATGGATGGATCCTTGTCAAAAATAATTTGACAATATGAAATAATCTTTGCTTCACCCACCCACTCTTCATCCACCTACTAATGATGGTCCTTTAATCTTATATACTTCTTCCACACCTATATCAATTGGGGTAATGCTTGCCCAACAAGATGATATCAGAAGGGAATATGCCATCTATTATATCAGTCAAGGCCTCATTGACTATGAAAAATGTTATACAGAAGTATAATGTGATTGCCTTGCCATATATTTTGTAGCTAAAAATCTCTAGCATTATATGCTTTATCAAACCACTTATGTTATAGTTCATTATGATCTACTCCATCAATTCTTCTTTAGAGCCTGTATTTTAGGAGATAGAATTGGAAAGTGGATGGTATTCCTCATGGAATTTAATCTATGAATTATTATTCAAAAACTTGTCAAAGTAAAAACCATTGTTGATCAAATCATAGCAATTCCCATCCCATCTTTTGACCACCTTCAAGATAGTTTTCCTGATAATAATATTTTCTATATTAAAGGTCTTAATCAAGCCATCTCTCTTATATATTACTTCCATAATTTTACTGTTGATCTTAAATCAATTAATATTGAAGAATATTCTATCCTCCTAGATAATAAGCCAAAAGTAGTCATCAAATAAATTCCGTAAATTAATGTCAATTTACATGAAGATACTTAGACCCTTCATTTCAATGGTGCCAAGTGACTTCAAAGAGTTGGGGTGGGTTGTATCCTCACTATTCCTCTTGGTAAAATTATCCCTTTGGCATTTTTCCTTACATTCAATGTCACTAATAACATGATAGAATATGAGGCCTTAATCCTAGGCATGAGAGCATCCCTTGATTTATGCTTCGGGTGATTCCCAACACATCTACTGCCAGATTAACGATGATTATCAATAAAAAAGTGAAAATGTTCTTATTTATCATCGAATAAACACTACCCTTTCCATGTAATTCACTTATTTTACCATCGATCCTATCCCCTGAGATCAAAACTCTATTATTAATTCATTTTCTTCTTCAACATCTCTTTTTCACCTATGCCAAGTTCTTATTGATTCCACATTTCTTATCCAAATAAGAAAGTCCCCATCTTCCATTCAATCACAAGATACACTTATCTATAACATTGAGGCTATCACCATTCAACAAATTCCATGGTATAAATACATCATTAAATTACTTGAATACCAAACCTATCCTCCAAGCATCGATTCTCATGAAAAGAATTACATTCATAAACAAACTTTCAAATGTCTTTTGATATAATATCCTTTATTATCACAATGTTGAATGTACCTTACTATGTTTTTTTATGAAATAAGAATTTCCTCATCTTATTAAACAAGAACATGGGGGCATTTACAATGGCCATTTTAGTGAACATGCTATAGCTCAAAAATGCTTATGTATGGGATACTTTTAGCCCACTCTTTAAAAGTATGCCATTAAATTTACTAAAAATTGTATTCCTTGACAACTTCATGATGATCTCATCCATTCACCCCCAATCAATCTTCAAATTATGGATTATCCCTAGCCATTCTCCATGTGGGGACTAGATATCATAGGCAAGCTACTTAGATCCTAGGATGGTCATGTCTTCATCATCATGGCCATCAAATATTTTACCAAATAGGTCAAGGCCATACCCCTTGTCAATGTCATTGGTACCACCATTGTTTAATTTATCCTCAACCAACTCATTTTCCACTTTGACGTTCCTCATACTATCATTTTAGATAATGGTGATAAAAAAAAATAAAGACATTAAATAGTCGTGTTAAATTCAAAATCAATCACAAATTTTCCATTCCCTACCATCCCAAATGTAATGGCCAAGCTGTGGTTAATGATGAAATTCTTAATAAAAATCTCCAAATTACAATTCATGATACTGACATAGATTAGCATATTCATCTATATCCATCTCTTTGGGCCTATCACACTAGCATACACACTACAACTAGGGTAATATCATTTTCACTAGTCTATAGTTTTGAATTAGTTCTCCCATTAGAAGTTGATATTCCCTCTCTACATATCTCTCTTCAAGGTATCATACCCAGTGAATAATTACATGAAGTTCACCTTAATACTCTTGATCTCCTTGGAGAACACCGTCTTTCCTCTCCACAACACAATCACTAATACAAGGCTTGCATTGCCAAACAACATAACAAAAGAGTTAAAGTTCACACTTTTAATGTTGGTGATCTTATCCTTAAACTAGACTAAACAGATGATAAAGAAGGTAAATACACCCAAAAATGGTGGGGCCCTTATTTATTTAAAGATATCCTTGGTCGTATTACTTATCACCTTCAAACTAATGAAGACCATGTTTTCAAAGAGCCCATCAATGGAACATTCTTTAAAAAGTAGTTTTCCTATATATTTATTTTTTTATCATAAATTATATGTGTTATCCTTCTAACACTTTTTTCAAGATACTTACATGGGTCTCACCCTTTGCCTTAGTCTCTCTTTTCACAAACCTTAGTTTCTTCTTTTGGTCCTATGGTTTCTATTTTCTCATGAGTTGCATTGTAAAACCATGGATAGGACCCAGTCTTCCTCATGATTTTCCTTTTGTTCTCACTATTTATCTACTTTCCACTAATTTATACACCCCTTGGGTTTTTCTTTTGTCATTTGTAGTTTAAGACCATGGATAGGACCTAGTCTTCCTCAGAAATACCATCTTTCTCATTCATTTTCACATGCTTTAAATACCCTAATGGGTTTTTCTTTTATGAGTTGCAGTGTAAGACCATGGATATGACTAGGCCTTCCTCATAAAATTACCATCTTTAATTCAGTGTTCCTTCTCTAAAATTTTTTTCAATGGTTACAAGTTTTTAAACCCTTGTTCTTAGTTTTAGCTTTTTCTTCTTTTGTACATAAAATTTTCACAATAAGAAGATGTTAACATATTTTCCTACACTTCCCTCATTATTATGATAAGTAATCACACTTCACTATCATTGTATCCCCTTTTTTCACCATTTATCACATTTTTTTGTGATTTGAAGTAATTCAAATTATTTCATATTTCATTCCTCTTGATTACCTTTCCTTTCACTCTATATTGGATAAACTAAGGTTGAAGTCAAGATAACATTATCATTTTATCTAAATTAATGAGACTTTTAGACACCATGATTTCTAAAATTTTGTCTATTATCAACTAAGTCCAAAGTCTTCAAATAATAGTCATATTTAGCACCCATGTTTGGTTTTCCAAATTCATATGGAGGAATAGAAAAATCCATAAAAAAAATTAAAAGATAAATCATTTGAAACAAGAGGAAATGATACCAAAGGAAACATACAAATCCCAAAGTCAAAATCACATCAAAAGATGTGATTATTAATACATCTCCTATCTCCAATCAAAGATCAAACTCCACAATTGGCCTCACGATAGAGATAAGGTCCATTGGGGTATGGTAGGCTAGTAGATTGGGATAGGAGCATTCAAAATAATCTATGGTGCTACCTACTTTTTCATGTAAATAGCCAATCTTTGTAATAGACCAATGAATCTATAAGGGTTCCTAAAGAATGGGGAACACATTGTCATTATGTAGGTCCATTATATTTTTCATGCATATAGCATTCATGGGATGATCTACATACTTCATTTATTAACCTAAAATTTGTGTGGCTAGGATAAGTTCTTCAGAGTCCTTAATGTCAAAAAATTTCTTGTTTTAGCAAACCTAATTTGAGTGTCTTGACTTCAATAAAGAGTTTCTCTACCTTGGTTTTTCCTTCATTACCCCTCCACCCATTTCATTTCCCCCTTGATCAGCAATTGTGACTCTAAATCTATTTTCCCACTTCTATATTCCCTCTTCTTCACATTCTTAAAAACATTCTAGCACTATTTTGTTTCAATTGTATCTATCCTTAGAACAAAACAATATGCTTAAGTAACTAGGGATTAATTTATTTATACTAGAGCTCTACATTTCTAGATGTGTTTTACTCTCTTTTTCCATTTTCCATTATTGTACTTCCTTTTTTTGGACACCTGAGTCCATTTCTACTTTCATGTTATTTTTACATTGTTAAGTGAGGTTGGCTTGTTACTTCTCACTCACCAATGTTTTTTCTCTTTCATGCACTTTTTCCATTGATGACTGAGTAAATATTGTCATTGCTCACTCTTCATTGTTTTTTTACCATATTGCTTCCTCATCTTTATTTAAGTAAGCACATTTAATACTTTCACATTGATGTTTGATTACCATCCTTTTTGACAAGTATCCTTGGTTTGATTTGGTGATTTTGCCTTTTTTACTTAAGGTTTACTTGTTTGAGTTTTTTAGTCTTTAGTAGCCTTGGATTTTTAGTTACCTAATTTACTTCATTTTTGAATTGGGCATTGGTCTAACTTAGAATTTATCTCCCTAACTTCCCAAATTTCCAAGTATGTCTCATCCATATAACATCAATTATCTTGGCTTTCATGTGTTTGTTTGGTTTTTATCTTTAGTTTTGTGTCCTTGGGTTTGTCAAAAGTAGTCTTTGTGCCCTCCATGATCAAAACTATAAATATAATAGACAACCATCTAATGATAAATGTATGTCAAGGTATGCACACATTTACATTTTTAATTATTTCCCTTTCAATCATTTAATTTTATTTTTTTTAATTTAAAATACTACAATTTTTTTTGCTTCAGTGTTGTGTGTTACTATGTTCTTTCCTTGAAGTACCATCCCCTATTACACCTAATTGACACGTGATGAGTTTTGAGTGGGGAATATGTATACACATAATATTTTCAAATTTTATCAATTACTGATGCTTTCTATCTTGTAGTTACTTATCAAGTCTCAATATCTTTGAGTGCATGCATTAAGGGGTGCATGAGGAAAGGGGTGGGTAGACCATTAGTGATTCACATGATTGTTTTCCCCTTACTACCACTTGATATCAATCCAACCATCTCCTAAAAACATTCCCCTAAGCTTTGCCTCTTATTTTTCACCCTCTTATAGTCATTTTCTTCCTTCATTATCCCTTCCCTGACCTAAATTCATTTTTGATGGTTTACGATATAATACCAACCCCATCAACCCTGTACTCTAATTGACAAAACTCATTTAGGGTATAGGTTGTCCCCTAGCCAACCTAGACCAAGACCTTTTTTTTTTATCAATAATGATACAGAGTCGATTGGGTTGACCCTATCAACTAAACTTTCAAAAAGGAATAGGGTTAGATTCATCTATATCAAGACATCCATTTCATAATTTTTTAGAGACAACAAGATTTAATTATTCATTTGCATTTCTTTACAATCTACTCTTTCATCATTCTAATTGAGGAGTCTTAGCTTAGGGAATCTTGTATTATGGAAAAGTCTTGGATGTTTTTGCCTTTCTTAGTGATCCTTACAAACCAAAACAACCTCTTGCAAAACTACTTTGGATAAGGGAGAGATTGAATCTTAATGGGTTTATCTTCAAGGTAAGTATCTCTATTTTGTTCCTCTCTTTTAGTAGATAGAAGTAACATAAGTAATGTTTTTGAATATATTTCTCTCTTCATGAATTAGGGTCTTACCTATACTTATCTTAAATAGGATTCTCTTATGCCTATTTACTTTTATGTTTACTAACCTCCATTTGTGACACAAGATTTGGTGAGCACTAGTTAGAATTTACTTTACTTTTGTCATTTATTTACATTAGTGAATATGAAAACATAAGACCTAGTTAGGGTTACTGTATAGTTTTGCTTGACTAGAGGCTTTGGAACCCTCCCTTGTGATATTATTGTAGTAAGATATCCCTTGGTTAGGTCTATTAGATCCATCTTAGTCATGACCATGAATATATAATGTATCAACAATCAAAAGTGTAAGTAGGATTTATCTTTTCTAGGCTATGATTTATTTATAGATCAGTTGCATTTCCCTTTGCATACACAATCCATCTTATTAACACACTTAATTCTTACTCATATCACACTTACAAAGAGAACTAAGGTTTTAAAATAAAATCAAGATTTCTAGGTGCAATACACAGCTACAGGCTTTGTTCATGTAATAACATAACATACAGACACAAGTGCAGGTGCTTACCAAAAATAAGAGTAGTCCCATAAAGGGGAAATTAGTGCCAATTTGAGGACTCTACACATGGATGGCACTACTATCTAAACTGGGTGCTACTATCCATTAAACAAATAAACATCATAATCCTATTGATGACATAGACTACTACTCATATATCTAGTTTTAGAACCCATATCATTCATGACAATTAGTTTATAGCTAAGTCTCTATTTATCCCAATTTATTGATATTATTAGAAAGTCAAACAAGGTCAAAATCATAAAAAATTAGTAGGTTAATTATTTAAATTTATTTAACTAATTTAGTAATCTCATCCCCTTAAAGTAAACATAGGTAATTACACATTTTAAAAGCCTAAAAGGTTAAATCATTTAGTGAACCCATCTTACTTTGAGCATTGCATACAACCCTAGCTTGCATTTATTCCTATTTTTGTACAATAAATTTAGGGCTAAATAAATTTAAATTCTCTAATATTATTTAGAAAACCTATCTAAATAAAATCAAATTTTCATTAGGATTTCAATTTACTTTACATCTAATTTAAATTGTTGTAAAGAAACCTGAGCTTCCAAAAACCTTAAATCTAGATGCTCTTAGGGTTTGTATCATTTTTCCTCCTATTCTCATTAGCTACTATTAATTATTTATAATTCATATATTCTCTTGTATTATCTCTATTTCAATTTTTTTTCTATATGTCATGTAAAAAATCTACCTCTCTTCCCTTAAGAAGAAGTGCTAGACTAGGTGGTAATCCTATACATCATATTAAGATTTTAGCTATCTAAAACTATAATAAGGACAAGGAATCTATTACAATTATAGATATGGATCCTTCACATCTTAATTAAAGGGAATTCAATGACAATGCATCCAAGGATGAACAATATAAGTAAGAACAAAATCAAGTCCATATTGAGGATCAAGACACAATACCTCCACTTAATGATAATGATATAGTTGTGAACAAAGATGAGGTATTATAGGGATTAAGAGATATAATTCAATAATATCCCCATGATCATGCATAAATTTTATAGGCCACATTATAAATCAAGAATAAGGACAATAATGGTTAATCTTCCACCATTCCAGTTAATGATGTTGTTACACACCTTTAGTGTGGCCCACTCAACCAACTCATATAGCATAACCCAAGATTGTTTTTCAAACATTAGTGATATATAATCCACTTTTGGATATTTCTTGTTCTCTTAATGTATAATATCTTATTCATCAGGTTCTTTCTCTACAATTTAAGGTGTTACATATTGAGCAGGGAGCAACTAAGCCTTCATATGATTTGGATTCCAAAGTTTTATTTCATACACCATTAGATCATCACATTGTGGTAACTCCTTTGACATCTATTTTCATAACACCCAAGCTCACATTATATTATGGCAAGGGTGATCCATAGCATCATTTTAGAGCCTTTCATGTAGCATGTTTAGACTATGTGTCAAATGATTGGCTTCTTATAAATCTCCTTCCATGCAGTCTCAAAGATTATGTCTTATAGTGGTTATATTATTTGCCTAACCAATCTATTACAACATTTAATAATTTATAAGATATGTTCCTAACACACCTTTCTATCAAAATAAGGGACAAGATATCATATACGCAAGTGGCACAGCTAAAGCAAAGGTCAAATGAGCCCATCGCCAATTTTTTCTTATGGTACATGACAATCTTATCAAAATTGAATAGCCCCATGGTAGATAGAGAGATTAAATATATATTCAAACAAATTACATTACTATCGCTTCATGAATCAATATTATTCAAAAAGTTTCCCACATTTACAAATATGTACCACACAATTGAGGAAAGAGAGGTTAAGTTCTTAGCAATGGGAAAACTCAAATACACAAATGGATAAGATTCAAATATTAAGAGTTCAAGAAAACCTCCATACAAGGTTAGGACCATAGAGAATAAACAAATCAAAAGACAATTCAACTAGCTTTAGAATCTTCTCCCAGATTGGTTTTATCTTCTTAATGTAGATATTCACTAATTTATCAAATTCACCTGCATGACTTCTACAAAAACTATTAGAATGTAATGTCATATCTCTCCCTCCCATTAAATAGGTTGATATTACATGGCCTCTTCCAAAGAGTTATCATTAAAATGAATTATATGAGTATCATAGGGCACTAGGCCACACCACAAACATATGTATTAGCTTGAAGCACAAGATATAAGATTTCATTGAGGCCAACATTTTTGGTATGGACACACCCACAAAGGCACCAAAATAGAAAATAGAGGAAAAGGAACTTAAAATATTTTTGGAACCTTTTCCTAAGCATATAGCTAATAAGGCAGGGGGCACATCATGTGTTCATTATACATAACAAGCTCATCCACCGTCAACTTCCTATCACATAGTTATAGAGGAGACACATCCCCTACATAATATTATTGGCATGTATCACACTACAGTGACACCTAGACCACTTATCAAATTTTTAGAATAATATATTATGGATGATGACACAAACTTACATGTTCTCTTCATACAATTATATATATATATACCACCATCTTATTCATAGTGTTATGGTTGAAAGTAAGTCAAGCATAATCATGTGCACCATGACACTCTTAAAACATTTGGGCTACATGGATTGGGATATATTCCCCATAGATATATTCATTAGTAGTTTCAATGGCCACATTCAAATATCTATTGGGGAGATTGTGCTTTCATTACAGGCTTGACCAACACATATAGCCACTCGATTCCTAGTAGTACCTAGTGCAGGTGTATTTGACATATTATTGGGTAGGCTATGGTTACATCAAATAAAATCCATCCCATATAAATTACATTGATACTTAAAGTATGTACATCCTAAATAGGTGGTTAGGATTGATTGTGTTTCATATGAGTATCATCTTAATATCCCACAAGCAGTTCTAACGTAGATTCTAGTCACACTTCCAAATCTGACACTAGTTGTAGTTATAGTTATACTACTAGATATTGCATGGCTATCCACTATAGTAGAGAATACATCTCCTATAAATACATAATAGTGTATATCAAATTCCTCAGAGTAGTCCAAGTCTACTTGTATAGTGTCTACATGCATGTATACTCTCCCTCAAAGGCCACTATTAAAGAGACCATTGCATTAAAAATATGTCACATATTCTAGAGGACCTTCATAGACATAGCTTACATTGAGATCAATTATATTTTGGTATAGGGGTTATAAATATAGTGCACCTACATTACCTATAGATTTTACATCTACCAAATGGGTCCCCAAGACTACTACAGTTCACAGGGCATCACAGTTAGTACCACAACATCATAGCATCACTACTCAAGCAGCTTTAGGTTCAAATTATATAGCACACTAGATCATGGGATCATAGTTACCCTTTCACACTAAATGCATGATCACTATTCCAATATTTTACATAGGTCACAATGATGGTGAGTCTCCCATGAGACTCATAGGTTAGTATGGTTCCTACCATTGTACATACTTCCTTCTCTCTCTCATTCCTTGTATATAGTTTACTTTCCTATACTTGTACATAGTTTATACTCAATATATATATATATATATATATATATATATATATTATGTCAAAATATGTCAAAATATAAAAACATTCATATATTTCAAAGATCTAACTTTTTTTTATAGATTATATGCATTACTTTGTTTACATTTCTACTACTTGTTAAATGTTGCATATTACTAGTTATCCTAGTTTAGTTGGTTTTATCATACATATATTCTTCACTTGTTCTTGTTGAGTGCTTATAGATTTTAGATAGGACTCCAGTCCATTACACTAATCTAGACTAGATATCATCTACCAATTGGGGGCATTTACACCAATCCAAGTTTATACATTACTTCATCTGCCCACTTGGGGGCATCTCCTATATTATTTTTATAACCAAGTTCTATCTTACATACTATACATTCTAATTACGCATTGATTTATCTTGATATTGATCATTCCTATTCATTACTCAAATTTTTTTATGACTTTCATTAGTTAGCTTTAGTATATATGTGATTTAACAATTTTGGGAATATTAGAGTTTTATTCCTAATTTAGTTAAAGGGTCTAGGTAGTAAAATCAATCAATAATTATGCCATAATTAACCTACTAATTTTTTAATTCTTATTGTTGTTTAGAATTTTTTAAAATAGCAAGTGAATAGAGAGAAATCAAACTTAGCTTATAACTATGTTGATCTGACTGAGATAGAGGCTAATATCAACTGTGCAGGACTAGGAGACTATCACAAACTAAGATCTGAACTTCATTTTATCATTGGATAAGAGCACCAAAAATGGATAAGAGTGGTATCAATGCTATAGTCCACCTCTACCACTATTGTTCTAAGGATCTGAGTTTTCTAGGTTTTGTTCATTAGGTCTATGTGACCTTATATTTGAAGTTTAAATAGTCAAAATCTACGAATCTCTTTATAGAGTAGATTTTATCTTCAAACCCTATATTATATTGGAATTTAACTAACTTCAAACAAGAGGGGGGGTAGTGTGTGTAAGATGCAATGGACATGCTTCACACCCTATGTGTGGGCATGTTACATACATACCAATACTCTAAAGATGAATCAAGCCATATGTAGTTCTCCCTTTGAAAGTGCTTGGTGTAATTATGATATGAGAATGTCAGGAAATGCTAAATTGGGTGTACTTGAGATGACTAGGGACTGGTGTAAGGATTTGAATACACTAGAAATAGTATTGGATGGTTGTATGTAGAGAATAGGGAAATGTGCTTGAGTAGTCTTGCTTGTATTCTTGCTTGCTTTGTGATATTTTCTAACCCTTTCCAAATGATCTTTGAATGGGCTTTTATAGGGATCTATTGGTCATGGATTAAATTTGATCACATTAGGCTAATAAGGATAAGGGTGGAAAACCAAAAGGCATTGACCATTGGGGCTAGAAATGAGTTTGGAAAATAGTGTCAAAAATAGACAAGAGTGGCATTGGTATTATAGTCCTAGTGTGGTGATATTATCTTGAGTAGACGGGACCTGAGGGGATGGATTGGTCATATAAAGAGGGTCCTATCCTAGTTAGGATCAAGTTTCGAAGGTTACATATGACTGGGAATCAGTGAAAATAATCTTAAGAGGGTCATGAGAGTAATCAAAAGGGACCTATGGGCTGGGTGTCATTATCCACACCCAAATTACCAATTTTGCATTTTTATATGATTACATTTGCCCCCCCCCTTTATTCTAGTGATACAGTAAAGCAAAATACTAGGATAAAGGAAAAATAGAAAGCATACCTAAACTTACCTTCAAGGGTGAATTTCATGATGTTGTTTTGATGATGGGTTGTGCATAGAGAGAGCATGTTGTGAAGTGTAAATCTACAAGAAAAAATAAAGAGTAAATCAGTTCTTACTAGATACACTATATCTAAAATAAGAATGTATAAAATTTAGGTAAGAGAGAAATAAAAAGGAATGAATATACCTTACTGAGTACGTGGGCCAATACAAAACCTATTATGATGCTAAGTAATGTTGAGTAATATTGGATCATGTTGTACCAAGAGTAATGTCACAAATGGAGCTGAGTGCTCAATTCCTTGGAAAGTGGCTCAAGAATGCAAAGGGTATCCCTTTGGCTCCATTATCACCCACTAAGTGAAGCTAGGTCATCATGCATGTGTTGATTGATGTTTGGACTGTGTGTCCAATCCCTCTAAGTAGGTGGCTCAAAAATACAAAGGCTAGTTAGACCTTTGGCTCCATCATTGCTCCGTGAAGTGAAGTTATGAATTGATATTAGTATGAAATATATGTCATATGAGATGGATCCTAAATCCAATGAATGTACTATGATCTTAAAATGTTGGCATGGATACTTGAATGTATATAGGAAACTAGACCATTCTTGGCCACTCTAAAAGATGGAGATTAGGCTTATATGAAAGCCACTCCAAAATTGGGAGTCTAGCTTATGTTGAATCCACTCAGAAACTTAAGAAATTGAGAATGTGGAGGGTAGGATTGTATGAAAGCCACTCCAAAATGATGCCAACCACCTACAGATGGAATAAGGCACATAAATACTAAGAATGTCTGGACAATGTTGAACTAGGAAGGAAAAGAAACAAATGTGCCACATACATTGCTCCCAATCACTAATGTCTGGGACATGGATTCTAATCTAGAATTTATACCAACTGTCATATCTAAAACTTGGAAGTGAGATCCATCATGTTGTGCATTATGCCCCCTATATCTAGATTCTCTAAGCAAAATATGTATTGAAACTACTGATTCTAAACTGGTTTGGTTATGTAAATCTATAGTTGAACCTACTTTTCTACCTACTAAAAATTTTGATTTTTTTGCTATTTATATAGGAGTGTTAGGAATGGATAGTAGCACCATTGGCACCATAGTCTAATCTTGGCATTGTTCTCCTAGGCCAAATCTAATGGTTGTTCTAGATTTTTAACTGTCTGTCTAGTTTGTTTTGACTAGTTTGATGTCTGGTTATGATTTTGAGTGTTCTAAAACTAGATTTTTTGGTTGATAAGAGCTTTAATCTCTATGATAAAACCCCTATTTATTTCCTCCTATTATGAGAGTAGGGATGAAGACCCTGCAATGACCACCCTCAGAATAAATATCCCTATAAGTGTGTTATGTTGCAAAATATATCATATAGCAATCATAATTGACAAGATATCTCAAGATATATCATGGTTTGTATTGAGATATTGTTAGATCAATAGGGGTATGCCTAGATAGATATAAAAATATAAAAACATGTACAATACACTAAACTAGAAATGAAAATTTGATTAGTTTTTAGTTGTTAGTTATTAGTTGTTAGTTGTTAGTTGTTAGTTGTTAGTTGTTAGTTGTTAGTTGTTATTTGTTAGTTGTTAGTTGTTAGTTGTTAGTTTTTAGTTGTTAGTTGGAGGGATGGACCATGATGTCTATCATGGCATCTAAGAAAGTAAGATAAATGCATGATGTGAATCATGGCATTACAAATAATGAGAACCAAACAAGCAACAAGCACACAAGGCAAGAAGCAAGAATCATACAAGGGTGGCCAAGGGGCCAAGCAAACAAGGGACATGGGCACATGTCAGTCAAACTACAAATCAAGCATACAAGATATGTTCAAATGCCACATATACATACAACTGAAACAAGCAAGTTGGCATGAAATCCATAATCAAATAGAGGAGTAGAAACAAAGGACATTGACAAATGTCCAAGGCTCACACTTGAATAAAAACAAAGGGCATTATCAAATGTCTTAAGTCACACACAAGACATAGAAGCAAAGGACATTAGGAAATGTCCTAAGGCACATATAGGAGACAAAAAAGAACTAGGAATGCAAACACATCAAACTATGCTAAGTAATAAAATAAGGCATGCAAAGATTGTAAAATACAAGCACATCTAACTAATCAAAGCAAGAGTATGAAAGTATACAAGACATGTGAGTACAAGACTATGTATATGCAAATAAATACACAAGTGATAAAAACTAGTTAATGTCGATAGAGTAATCTGTGTAAACTAGTAAATAATGTATGTCAACATGATAACTAGACTTTGTGGTTTAGGAATGACATAACCTAGATGGTGTAGTCATGTAAAATATGCCCCTAGTGGGTATATGTATCGATGTATGTCTTGATGTAGAAGTAGGATGCCCCTTCAATGGGTAGAGTGAAGCAATCAAAGAGTTGGATGTCATTGCACACACTCAAAGAAGATCAAGTGAAGCATGGTAATGTAGATAAATTGACAATAAATAACATAGAATAGAAAATATAAGTATAGCATAGTATTAGTAATGTAAAGCATGGATAATGCATACAATTGGAATATTTTTGGTGTTTTGACATATTTGAATGTTTTTGTCTTTTTTGATATGTTGTATTATTTTTTATATTTTTGGTATAAGTTATGAACAATCAAGCATAAAAAACTATGTACATATAAGCTGGTAAATGATGATACTAATCGATGAGTCTCATGGAAAACTCCCTATCATGGTGTCATGTATCAAGGAGAGGAATTGTACATGATCAAGAAGCATGATGGAGATGCTAAGACTATGGCTCTAAAAGTCATATATGTTATAAATGCTCTGAAATCTCTGAAGTGGGAACTAACTATGGGGTCCCCCTATAACTCTAAGAAGTGGATGCAACTGTAGGGCTCTTAGGTACCCATCTGGTAGTATGAAAATCACTCTAAACATGTGTTATATGTGTAGATTCATGAGATCTCAATGAGACTACCCTAGGTGTGAATAATTTAGCTAGAAGTTGTCTAGAATTATAAAGTTGTGGAGGTGTATGAACCTTATATGTTTTTGATGGATGCCTCAACTATGTTTGAATCTATACTAGAAGAAAAAATGGAGCTGGTGGAGATATTATAACTAGTGGAGAAATTGGAACTGAAAACTAAACTAGAATTGGTGTCTGTATTGTCAATGAATCTGAAGTGGGGAGTGGTAACTCATATGGAACTTCACCAAATATAATAACTTGATTAGCATGAATGAATTTCATGCATCTATAAACTATAGAAGGTACTATACAAAGTTTTCGAATCCATGGTTAACCAAGTAACATATCAAAAACTCCTGCACTAGAAACTATAGTGAATGGTGTGGCCACATGTGTTGGACCAACCTATAGAGGAAGTACAATCTCACCTAATGAAATCTATATATGCCCACTAAATCTATTGATAACTATCTCCATCGGGGTAATATCCTACTCTAAATATCTTAAATGTTGTAATAATTTCATAGTGCATATGTTTACACTAGATCCATTATCGATAAGAATATTATGAATAAGATGATTATGAATATAAACTCTAATAAAGAGTGCATGATAATCTGAATCTTTCTCGATGATCTCCTGCTCTAAGAAGGAGATGAAAGGTCTAGCTAGAACTCTAGAATTGTATACACCAATCATGTTTCTCAAAGGATGTAACTCAACTGAAGGTGCCCTATATATATCTAGTGGGAAATGTGCATGATATGCATGGTGAACCCCTTATGTATCCCCTATGTCCTATTTGGAATGTTGTAGAAAAGGATCTAAAAATATTTTCAAAGCTTTATCTTGTGTTTGCTTTGTTTGAGGAGGCTCAACTGAAGTGTTAAGATCAATATGATTACCATCTATTAAATTATGTATCCTGTGTCTCAAATTGATGCATCTCTTTGTTATATGGCCTAGTGCCCTGTGAAACTCACAAAATACATGTTGATCATATCCTCATAGAAGATGCTTTATTGAGTCAACTTATTGAATAGGAGGGAGAGATATGATGTTACATTCCAATAACTATTGTAAAACTCTGGCTGGAGAAACTGGTAGATTAGTAAATATACGCCGAGAAGGTGATGATAAAACCACACACTAAGGGGGATCTAAATTTTCATTAACTATCAGTTAATTTTGAGTCTTGTTATCATTGACCTTGATCTTATATGGGACTTTAATATTACTCTTGCTGGTTAATTCTGAGATACTTGTGTACTTGAGTTTGCCCATTGAAATTAACTTGACTTCTCTTTCCTTTAGTGTGTGACACAATTCAGTGAAGGAAGAGAATATTTTGAGCATAATTGATTTGTGCAAAGCTAGTAAGAGACTCTGTTTGAAGAGATACACACACACACACACACACACACACACATATAATTCTTGATCGGCCATGGGTCTAGTCATCTTAGACAAGATAGTTTTATATCAAAGAACATAATCTATGAGATGCTCATTTGACCTTTTTTCTATTATGCAACTTGGGCATACAAAAATTTGTCACCAATGTTAATGTTGAAATAGGCTAGGAACATGTTAGCTAAAGGATTGAATGCACTAATTGACTGATTTGGTAAACTATAGAAACATTATAAAGCATAATCCTTTAGGCTCCATAGAAAGAGCTTGGTAAGTAGCCAGTCATTTGGTATATAGTCCAAGCATGTTATGTTAAGGCTCTTAAATGTGTCCTCTAGATCACCCTTGCCATCATAAAGAGTAAGCTTGGGTTAAACAAAACCTTATGGCAAGGGTGTCAAAGCAATGTGATGTGTCAATGGTGTATGTAGAAGAGCAAAAGAATCCAAAGCCTATGTAGGTCTAGAGGCACCTTGCTCAAGATGTAGCACCTTGGATTGAAGAGATTTTATCTCTTGCACAAGGGCTGCCATATTAGGAGACAAAGATGTACTAGCTATAGTTGGTGGCATAGAAGAAGGTTGGGTTGCTATAAGAGGTTGTTGAGATATAGGTTCCCCTATAGTGTCATTTGTAACTGGCTACTCTGTAGGAATAGAAAACTCAACTTGTTTAGCCTTTTGATTTCCATGAGAGATTGTAATATAAGAGTATGATCTGAAGGCTATTCCCTGAGTCTTTCTCTAAAACTTTGGAGGATCAAATATTTGTTTAGTATAACTTCATTATCAATAATGGGTGGAAGTGGATCAGTAGTCCAATGTGGTGGAGCATGAGCATTAGTATGTACATCATCATTGATATTCTCAAATTGTTCATTGTTTGACTCATTCTCATTGAAATTGGTGTAATCTAGATGTGTAGAATCTATAGCTAGAGTCTGAACTAGTTGTTTATCCATAGTATATGGTCAAGTTGAAGGAATTTGGGTGAATTCAAGAGGATTGCCATTAAGTCTTGCACTTCGTCTCGAAGGAAGAGATGCAAGGAACTTAGGTGGCATAAGAAAAACAAATTGGATAATAGTAAAAAAGATTAAATGGATATAATCTAAACAAGGAATTGGAATGTGCATAAAAAGGATACAAAGCTTCTAAACATATAAGGTGATACCTCAAGAAGCAATGGGACCTAGTATATGTAACTAGGGTTTGACATATAATTATTTTTAAAATGTACTATGAAATTTTGAAATTGAAAGTGAATTTATGAGTTAGATATGCAAGTATAAAAAATTTGAAATTTATAGGGAAATGTGTCATTTAATGGGACTTAGTATATGCAACTAGGGTTTGGAAAAATAATTTTTTTGAATTACTATTAAATTTTGAATTCTTAAGGGATTTTATGATTTTAATATGCTAGTAAAAATTCAAAAAAATGTTGGAAAAATATTGGGACCTAGTATGGACAACTAGGGTTTTGATAATGATATTTTTGAAAAATACTATGGAATTTTGAAAATGAAATTGGATTTTTGATTTAAATATGCAACTTAAAATTTTAGAAAATTATTAGAAATGCTAGATTGAATAGGACCTAGTATGTGTAACTAGGGTTTTGAGAAATTTTTTTTGAAATTATTATTGAATTTTGAATAGATCTTCTGATTTTAATATGCTAGGAAAAAATACAAAAAAATATTGGAAAATTACTAAAAAAATAATGGGACCTAGTATGGGCAACTAGGGTTTGAAAGAAAATTATTTCAAAATTTACTACTAAATTTTAAAATTTGAAATGAATTTTTAATTTAAAAATTCAGGTAAAAATTCAAAAATTTATAGGAAAAATTAGTAAGAATTTTATCCTAGAGTTTCTAGGGGTTTTGTGCACAAATGAAGTAAGTCAGGTTCACCAAATGATATAACAATTTTGGGAATATTAGGGTTTTATTCCTAATTTAGTTAAAGGGTCTAAGTAGTAAAATCAATCAATAATTTTACCATAATTAACCTATTGATTTATTAATTCTGATTATTGTTTAGACTTTCTAAAAATAGCAAGTGAATATAGAGAAATCAAACTTAGCTTAAAACTATATTGATCCAAATAAGACAGAGGATGATATTGACTATGCAAGACTAGTAGACTGTCACAAATTGAGATTTAAAATTTATTTTTTGATTGGATAAGAGCGTCAAAACTTGATAGGAGTGGCATCAGTGTTATAGTCCACCTCTGCCACTATTTTCCTAAGGATATAAGCTTTCTAGATTTTGTTCGATAGGTCTGTGAGACCTTGTCTCTAAAGTTTTGATAGCCAGAAGTCTATAGAGCTCCTTGTAGAGTAGATTTTATCTTCAAACCCTATCTTCCATTGTACTTTGACTAACTTCAAACAAGAGGGAGGGGTTAGTGTGTGTAAGGTGCACTTGACGTGTTTCACACCCTATGTGTGGGCACGCTGCCTACATACCAATACTTTGAAGAGGGATCAAGCCATATGTAGTTCTCCCTTTGAAAGTGCTTAGTGTAATTGTGAATGAGAATATAAGGAAATGTTAAAATGGGTGTGTTTGAGATGACTAGGGACTGGTGTAAGGATTTGAATATGTTGGAAATAGTATTGGATGGTTGTATGCAAAGAATATATAAATGTGCTTGAGTATCCTTGCTTGCTTTATGATATTTTCCAACCCTTTCCAAATGTTTTTTGAATGGGATTTTATAGGGATCTATTGGTCATGGATTGAATTTTCTTGTGTTAGGCTAACAAGGATAAGGATGGAAAATCGAAAGGAATTAATCATTGGGGCCATAAATAAGCTTGGACAACAACATCTAAAGTGGATAGGAGTGGCATTGGTGTTATAGTCCTAGTGCAGTGCTATTGTCCTAGGTAGATGGAACCTAGAGGGATGGATTGGTCATGAAAAGAGGGTCTTGGCCCAGCTGGGATCAAGTTCAAAAGGCTACGAATGATTGAGAATCAATGAAAATAAGCCTAAGAGGGTCATGAGAGAAATCAAGAGGGACCTATGGGTTGGGTGTCATTAACCACACTCAAGTTATCAATTTTACATTTTTATACGACTATAATATGAAGCCTAGTATCTAAATAGATTTATATTACATAGTTATACATACTTTCATTTTTAGTTCCTAGATTAGACTTGATTATGTTAATATGCTTCTTACATCTTTGAGGGAATTTGAATATTTCATTGTTCCTTGGATTTTATGCCACTTCTTTGTTTGTATACCTTGGACATGTGCCCATGTCCCTTGTGTGTGCTCTTTTATGCTTCTATATGCGAACATTTGAACATGTATTTCTTTGTGTCTCTACACCACTATTGTTTATTGTTTGTGTATGTGGACATTTGAACATGTCCTTGTATGTATTCATTATCATAATTAGTGACATGTGCCCATGTCCCTTATATTGTGTCTCCTTAGCCTAATTTTTGTGTGCCTCATATGCTTGTATTTTTTATTCCTTGTATGCTTCTACACCATGACACTTGTATTTTCTTTTACACACACACACACACACACCAATTTTTGATGCCATAAGGGATCTCATGAATCTACCCTTCCTACTTGGGATCCTTGATGGACATCATGCCCCATCCCCCTAGGTAGTGACTCAAATTTTAATGCAATACACATTGATTACATCTATCTTAACACCCTTTTGCAATGCTAGACTGCAACATACATCATACATTTCCTACTTATGCTCACATACATTTACATTATGATGATATGTTTTTACATTATATTGGAATATCATGCTCCATCTAACACATTTTGCAGAGCTGCTTCTTTAGAGGGTAGTTCTTCCACAAGTTTCACAACTAACATCAAAAGAGGGGGCATTTACAAGGGTTCTTAAAGAGATCAAGCTCTTGTTTTTTATTTTCACAGATACATTTTAGCACATAAGCTTAGTTATAAAAATTAGACTCAAGGCAGAACATAACATAATAGAGGTTTAACAATCAATCTAGAACACATAGAGATCAGAGTAGGCAGTCATTAACACCTACATTGGGACACTAGCACCATATGGCACTATTATCCACTATAGGGTGATACTATCTTGTAGCCTTAGTTTTAGGATAGTCTATATCATTTAGACTAGTATAGGTATAATATAGATTTGCATAGATACAATCATAAGTTTGGTAGTTATGTTCAGATTAAGCTTAGATTTAGTCATTTTAATTCAAATTCATACTAGTTACTCAGATTTGGGGGTATTATGCATGACATGATAACTCATACATTTAGATTAGTTACACAAATTTAGTTATTACATACTTGATTTAGATTCAACATACTTAGGTACCAAATTAGGGGCATGTGCACATCACATAGTTTCCATATACTCAGCTTCAAACAGGTTGATAGATAGAATGGAAAACTCCATGTCATTCTCTTTATTGTATACACTTGCTATCACATTCCAAGTTGTCACCAAATTCATGCCTTACTTCATATGTAGTGGTTTTCATTCCTGAGTGGCCTAGAGCTACATAATATATTGAGTGGTTGTGGAGTCAAATACATAGTTAGATTACTCAGTTAATACTTTCAACACTTTGTGTAGTATAGTTATAGATGCATCTAATTCACACAGGAGGAAATGATGGAGTCATGACCTACTTGAGTTCTTAATCCACCCACATGAGAGGGTTAGACACACTTACAATATTATCCAAGATATTCATAGAGATCAGGATCCACCAGCGCAGGGGTTGACAATAATGGAATTAAACTCAGATTGAGTTGTTGAGCTACCCATATGAAGATTAAGAAAGCCATTAACTCTGTTTAAGTTATTCAATGATATCATCACTATGTACATTCACACACATAGGTTATCTCTAGGTTCATGCATTGGCTCATGTACCCAATGAGGTGTATTCCTTCTTTCCCTCTCTCTTTACTTAGTTATTTCATTTTAGTATAGTCTTTTATTTTTGATTATCTCATTATTATGGATTTATTTTTGCATGTTTCATTGTAGGCCATTGATTTGGATCATGTTTCACATACGTAGACCCATATTCTCATATTCAAACTCAGTTACATGGGCTTCACTTCCAAGGTAAGTCCATGTATGCTTCTTTTTCATTTATAATAGTGATTTTGTTTTGTTTCATTACTAGCATAAATTGGGGGGTAAATGTAATCCCTTAAAAGTGGTAATTGGAAGCTCAGAGTGTCATTTGAGTCACCCTATCTCTAGGCGTCACCCTATCTCGAGGCTTGACATAGACCTATTTCAAAGCCTTAGACTTATATTTCCATCCATTCACCAGACCACAGTCACCTACAGCCAGTCAAGACATAGTCCCTGAGCTATCACCTCTGACCCCAATCTAACTTTTGTAATAGTATGCTAAAAGGACATTACCACCACATTTGGGGCACTATAGCCACATGGCGCTAGGTCCCCAATCGAGTGCTACTGTCCTTAGCCCTAACTCTTCTCAATAGATACATTTTCAAATGTGTGCCCCTCATAAGGTCAGTCTAAGCTCATTTTCTTATCCACACAAGCAACAAAACCCTATAAATAAAATTCTAATCCACCTCTATTCACTAGATGGAAAATAGATGAAAAACTATTCAAATCAAAGATAAAATTATGCAACATCAAGGTACATTATCCTTATTTTGCCCTACTTTTTAAATACTATCATCTACAGCAGCCCTAAGTTCAATTTTCAAGAATTCTAAAGCTCAAGCACATTCAAGACATTGGAGGCCACTCTCATTCTAACATTCACTTTCACATACATTAAGCACTAGGTGGGAGAACTACATTGGACTTGATCCCTCTTCGAAGTATTGGTATGTAGTAAACTCTCTACATAGTGGGGTGTTGAGGATGTTCATTCCATCCTACTAACACACTCAATTCTTTATCACACTTGAAAAGAGAACTAGGGTTTGCAAATCAAATCAAAATTTCCAGGTGTAATACACAACTACAGGTTTTGGTCATATACGAATAAAACATATAGACACATGTGTAGGTGCTCCCTGAAAATAGGAACAATCCTGCAAAGGAGACATTAGTGTCACATTGAGAACACTACACACGAATGGTGTTATTGTCCAAACTGGGCACTACTATCCAGTAAATAGATGAATATTAGAATCCTATTGACAACATAGACTACTGCTCATAGCTCCAGTTTCAGAACCTAGATCATTCATGATAGTCAGTTTTTAGCTAAATCTTTATTTATCCTAATTTATTTTTATTATTAAAAAGTCAAACAAGGTTAATATCATAAAAAATTAGTAGGTTAATTATTGTAATTTATTTAACTGATTTAGGCATCTCATCCCCTTTAACTAAACATATGTAATTACATATTTTAAAACCCTACAAGGTTAAATTATCTATCATACCCAAGATATTGGAGAAGTGTCATGCTACATATATTGGTTTCATGAAAAGATGCAATCTCAACCTCAGTACATTTCTTGCCATCGATGTGAAAACTAAGAATCAAAGGCTCTATATATGATGAATGATTTTTAATTGTTTCCTTTAGAACCATAAAGTATCATGCTACATATATTAGCTCATGAAAAAAGGCAATATCTACCTCAGTACATTTCTTGCCATCGATATGAAAACTAAGAATCAAAGGCTCTACATATGATGAATGTTTTTAAATTGTTTCCTTTAAAACCATACTATCCTTATTTGGTATGACTTATTTTTGAATTGCCTTTATGAGAAACTCTTTCTTGAGGATGTTGTCTTGCCTAGCTTGAGTTTTTTTTTTAGAGTTTCTCTTTTTGTTCTTTCTTTTGTAGTAACATCTCCGTTTCTATTTTTTATTTTGATATTATTTTAATTTTCAATTGTTCATTTTGTTCTGCTTTTACTTTTTCTTTAGAAGATGTGACATTGACTATAGCGTGTTGAGGGTTGTATGTATGCAGAATCTTGGATTCAAGTGATGTTAATATTGCAATAAGTGTTTTCACTCTGATTATGATGATTAGCATGAACTATAGCATTTACTTTGTCTATGGAAGATTATGTCTCCATAGTAGTTTATGATTCATCTATGTCTGTTGATTAGGATAGAATAGCTAAATTCATATTGTGTCACATGAAATTCATTTTTTTCCTTTACTTTGAAACCCTAGGGGTCTTCTTGAGAGCTAGAAACATTTAAAAAAGGGATTGGGGGTGTAGGAGGAGTTGGGGGGTGCAGGAGGAGGAGTGTAATGGGTTGAGCTAACTTCAATCATCCCTTGACGATTGACCATTGCCTACGTATCCAAATACTCTAAAGGAAAAAATCAAGCCACACGTAGTTCTCCCACCTAAAATGATTGTGCAATTGTTTTCTTTGACTATATTTATGTAGCTAAAAATATGGTTTTGATACTTGACAATTATAGGTTTTGACCTACTTTGGGATGTTTTAGACTTGACTCATGTTATAGGTTTTGACCTACTTTGGGATGTTTTAGACTTAACTCATGGCTGCTCCTTGTGAATGATCTTGAATTTGAGAGGAGTAGAGCATATTTTCTCAATGTGTAATAGTGTGTAAGTGCTCAATAGATAATGACAAGCTAGGAATAATGAATGGCCTTTGAATTGTATTTAGAGCAAAACCTTTTGATAATTTTCTTTATTCAACCTTATAAAATGTGCTTAGAAAGATCCAAAAGAGTATTTCAAAATTTAAAAACTAGTATTTATTTGGCATGGGATGTGACTACTCCAGGTGGACATGTCCATGACAATGGACCTGACCCAAAAAATCAATGACAATCGTCTTGAGTTGGAGACAATCTGAAGGTAACATAAAGCAGTTTGAGCATTTGACTTGGAAAGTTTTGTATAGTAGTAATGACAAACAAAGGGTTAAGCCCACATATAGATAAGTGGCTTCGAGGAATGGTGAATAAATGTTATGTATTTGGGTGCAAGTCATGTGGTTTGGGACGTGCCCAAAATTAACATTGTCAAATACCTATGACCAAATTTATGTGTCTATAGGGTCCAACAAGGTAATAACTGGCAGGAAGAGGGGGTAAAAGAATCTTATAAATAGACCCTTGAGTTCTCATTTGACACAGTGTTTAAATCATAAGTTTGTAGATGTAGAGTTAGAATTCAAGATTGAAGAAGCAACCTAGGGTTCAAGAGAGTAACTAATAGATTTAGGTCTTGGGAGAATTATAAGATTGTATATCATATAATTAATAGAAATCATTATAATGTGATCTACTATGTGCTTGTTGATGAATGACTATAAACGTAGACCATTGATTCTATGATAAGTGTCGTTGTGGTAGTGTATGCATTTACTTATCTTTAGAGTTTGAATTCTTTATTCTCTATGTTGTGGATGCATGCAGTTTATTTCATGAACTTTTCTCATAATGGGATTCTTATTGATCTCTTGATGTGCCTTAGGTGAGTGCTTGAGTGTTTGAATCAATAGATAGGCCAATATATGAGTATTTTATTTGTTGCATGTGATCATGTCTATGCAGGACATAAGGGTTGACTAGAAAAAGCACAAAAACATGTATTTAGAGGCATTTGAATGAATCTTCTTAGGATTATGAAGCCACAAATGAAAAGAGGGGAAGAATGAACAAACAAATATACTTGTCTCATAACCAATCAACTATTATGTTAATAAGATTATCATTTTAATTTAACATCATGCTATTGGAATAAAGATCACAGGTTATATAAAAATATACTTGTCCTACAAGCAATCAACTAAGTAAGAGTATCATTTTTATAATCACATCATCCCATTAAAATCAAGATCATAATACATTAGGTTTTTATATTACCAGCGAACCAAATCTACCAACCAATATAGAATTAATATTTTTGAATAAAAGAAAATTTAGAAGTTAGAGAAACGATTCCAAAATGGAGTGAAGACACATATTGAAGTTGGTATGACGGAGAGAAATGAAGGTCGAAATAGGTTTTAGAGAGAGTGGAATCTTCATGATTTGGGCATTACCGTTGAGGTGCAGCATCCGTTAGGATTATCGAAATTCAAAACACAAAATACAAAATACGACCGTTGCACTCACACCCTCCTTTCTTGTACTCACTCATTCGTGGGGTTTTACAATCTGCCCACTGCCCACTGCCCACAAATGAAGATTTTCTTCAGATATCGAGATTCCATTTTATTTTGAGGAATCTAATTGTATTGAGAGAGGCCCTCGCCCTCGCCCTCGCCCTCGCCCTGTGAATTCTTGTTGAGCTCGATCTCTAAACTAAATTATGAGGCGGCACGGGTGGCAGCGCCCTCTACACATGTTGCAGGTGGGCAGTTTCTAAAACTTCATAATCTCAACAATTTGGTTATCAAAAATTTTAATGTACTTATGCTCCATATCTCTTTCAGAATTCAGGAGAATTTCAGAGAGATATGGGGGTTTTCTGCAAATTCTATTGATTTCTTTGGCATTTTCTGTGGTTGACAGCTACTGGGAATAGGGATATTTGTGGTATTGGTAATGGCATTTTACCTGTTTTTGGGCTTGTTTCTGGGAAACAATGCTTTGGAGACAAGTGCAATTAGTATCTTCTCGTTTGTGGTATGATATAACTTTAACTGCTCACTGCCTTTTTGGAGCTTATTTGAGGAATTCCGGTATCATTCATAGTATGCTGTAGCCTGTTCCTAAAATTGTTACACTAAATGTTTCCCTTGTAGGTAGTTGCTGCATTGTATGTTTATTTTCTGCCATCTAGACTTCCAGTGATGTGCAAATACTCTTCAAGCTTTTTCTATATGCATGCATGCATTGCATAATCTTTTGCCTTCCAGATACAGATATTGTACGGAAATACTTTGTATTGGCATTCATTAATTTTCAAAGTGCTAATGCCTATTTACGCCAAATAAACTATGAGGACATGTGGGGACAATAGGGTAAAGGGACAAGATTTAGTCTAGGGCGTATTCTATTTTTCGGTTTCCTTTGTATGCAAGCTAACCAGGATCCTTGGCAGGCCTTTTCTGTGATGGTTCTATTTATGAGGTGTTCCAGCATAGACCCAGTAGACAAAAGTTCTTTGAAAAACTTGGGAACAAAAACTTCAGTGACTTATTCTGGGCAGAAAGCTGGTGTCCTTGTAGCTGAGTCAGTTGTCAGGTATGTGAAAAAGACTGTACGGTGTGTGAAGAAGATAGAGAAAAAGATTCTCCGTTCATGTATGAGGAGAAGATATACAGGTCCATGGAAAACCACTGCTGAGATGAAACTCAATTTGCCTTCTATTGTTACCCAGGAGGAGGGTATTTCACCTGGGGTCACACATGATGACATCACATTCTGCTCACTCTGCAACCGAAAGGTTCTTTTACTTTCATGCTATTTTTTTTTTAATTTAGTACAGGATTTTCCACAACTCGAGGGTTCCAGATAGGAATCTCAACTTCAATTCCCATCTGAAACCTTATCTTGACTTCCTATACAAACAGGTGAAAAAATGGAGCAAACATTGTAAGAGTTGTGATAAGTGTGTTGATGGATTTGACCATCATTGCCGGGTAAATTCTGTGCTCTGATCAGGTCCCTTTGTTTTGAAGCGTAACCAAAATGTGAGGAAATCTGAAAATTTGTTATTAATTTCAGCATTTAGCCCATATGACCACCTCTTTTATTCTTCACGAATCTATAAATATGTTTGATGCCAAAACTAATATTTGCTTTGCAGTGGTTAAACAACTGTGTTGGAAGGAGGAATTACACTACATTTATGCTGCTTATGGCTTCGATCCTCATTATGGTTAGTGATAAATACTTTGCAGCTGAATTAAGTAGGCCTAGATGGGGCTGCTATTTTGGATCACTAGTTGTGTCAAGGAGGTGGCTACAGTGGTTCTCACATTTTAGGAATGGAATCCTTCAGATGGGGCTCCTCTGGAAAACCAGATTATTTTAAGACTTTTAATCCAAGATTTAGATTATATTTTCCTGTAGTGTGACTCACAAGCAGTTAATAAAAATTCGGTTGAATGAGGAATCTTACCAATATATTTCCATCTTGAAAATGAATATGGTGCTCATTTTCAGCTCTTACTGGAGGGTGGAGCAGGACTTGTGGTTTTTATTCGATGCCTTGCAAATAAGAGAGACGTAATGCATGAACTTGTGTTTATGTATGGACACAGATTCCCAAGATGGGCATTTGCAGCTGTGGTGGTATATTACTCCTCAAATTATCAAGCATGTTTCCCTTTCAATGTTTCATTAGTTGGTTCAGAAAGGAACTGCTCAAGTAATGAAAAGCTAATATTAACTCAACATTTTAACTTGGTGCAGTTTTCCCTCATTTTAATTTCAGCATATGCCTCTGCAGCCATAGGACAACTCTTTTTCTTCCATATAGTCCTTGTAAAGAAGGTATGTGAATGCAACTTAAAAAAGAGCTTTCACTATGAGGGAAAGTGTAGATATAGTTTGCTAGAGAATTATAATTATAAGTAGCTGGTAGTGTGCGCAATTTATCTGAGAATGCAACATTCCAAATGTTATGTGCAGGGAATTCGAACCTATGATTACATTTTAGCCATGAGAGAAGAGTGCAGTACAGAAGATTTCCTGGATGAATCTGATATTTTGAGTATTCCATCATCTCCTGCTTCCTCCGTGGAAAGTTTTGATGACAGCCACGAAAAGCCAAATTTCTTTGCAAAGTTCAGTTGCCTCTCCAAGCCTCAGGTTCGCATTCTTTTGTGTTTTCTTCTGTTGGGCCCTCTTCAAAAGATGCGCTTATATGGATTCTTGTTTATTTATATTTAGAACAATGTTTTTCTTGGAATGCATGGAACAGGAAAATTCTGAAGGGAAAAGGCGTTTGTCTTTTGAGCATGACCTGGAGTCTGAATTGCCTAAAAACCAAAAGCCAGCTGATGCAAATATAAATCCTTGGAGACTAATAAAATTGACAAAAGATGGAGCACTGAAAGCAGCAGAGAGGGCCAGAGAAAGATCGTCCATGTTCAATAGGCCATTAGTGACCGAGACTGACAGAGTAGGGTATGCAAGCAATACAGTTACTAGCAGTAGAAACACCACTAAAGAGAGCCAGAGTGAGACTGTAAATATTACGAGTGACCCTAAACCATCACCACCACTGTTAATGCCTCTGCCGCAAGAGAGGAAACGTGGTCCATCCATTAACGCTTCATATGTTGCAGCCCCTGCTGCAGGTGAAATGGAAGCCTTGCCCCTTCTACTGCAGAACTTGCCCAAACCCAAAACTCGGTTTGGTCTGGGAAGACAACACAAGGCTGATTCATACACATCTGTTTCCCTCCCAGTATTCTCCTTAACATCCATTGCATCCCCAAGACTGCCATGCTCCAAAGATAGAGCTTATTTGGCAACAAGTAAGAGCTTATCTTTCACAAGTCCACTCCCATTGTACAACAGGACAAACTTTGACCTGGGCCTCACAGAGGTTTCAACTCAACTTGAAACCTACATTTCAAAGCAGGTTGTCAGCTCTCTGTTCAGGCAAACAAAGGAAGAGGGATCCCCTGTTCAATAAAACACATTTATTGAAACACAGCATTGTTCTCAGTCTGAGAAGCTGAAGATATCTGCTGTGCTTTTTCTTCAAAATTGGATTTATTTTTTTGTACATTTTGGATTAGGCAGACTGGGATTTGGGCTTTTGAATGTTCATTTATACAAGGGATGTAAGTAAATTCTGAGATTCTCTGTTGAGAATGTAGTATATAACTTTATTATTTTTTATTCTTCATAATCTGCTATATTCAAATATCAAAATTTTATTTATCTTGTTAAAGAAAACAGAATAGATACGAGAGATATTTTTCTATTGTAAATCTTTTATATTTCAAAGTTACATTATAACATTAAATCTGAGTACCAAATTAGGAATTTGCAAACAATTCATTTTTGAGGTTGAATTTACAAGAATCACATATTTTTGAAGAATTCATGGCTAATCAGACTACAAAATCAATATCCAGTAAACCAGATTGTTACAAAAAGCGCTGTCAGGACATCCGGGTGAAGATGGCACAAGAAGCGAAGCTAGATTTGAGTCCATATAAAATTAAAAAATACAATTAAATTAATTTCTTTTTGACCAATTTTAAGAGTATTCATTAGATGTAAACATCCCTATCTTTGTTCAAAGTTTGTCTTGGTTTAGTATTTAATAATTCTGATTACAAATATATCAAAGATTTTCCAGATAATGTGTAGATCAATGTTTGGGTGCACACTCCATGAGCCTTCATCACGAAAAGAGAATATATGAGCCTTCATCAGGGAAGAGAATAGTCAATTCTATTATCTTCCCTGATGAAGGCTCATATATTCTCTTTTTGTGATGAAGGCTCATGGAGTGTGCGCCGAAAGGCTGATCTAAAAATCTGACATGGTTAATCCAAAAAATCTATTTTTACTTCATGGACCGTGGAAACACCATCAATATGATAAGTTTAATAAGGACCGTGGATATGAATTTACTGGTAAATCCCATTATTCAATTACAGTTAATTTATATCAGTTTTGCATCTACGCGCGACAATCGGTTAGGCATATGCAATTGAAACTGGAAGGTATGCAACTCACAGAGAAATTAGGACAAGTTAGTCTCATCATGTCATAAGTCCTACAAAGTAGTAGTTTGGGTAATCTTGTGTGAAACCCAAATCAGCATTAAAAATAGATAAAGACTATAACTATAAAACTCCTTTGATTATCTTCTACTTCCATTACAAATATTTACTGACCTGTAATTTAAAAGACCAGGAAACAAGTGAAATTATTTAAATAGTATAAGGCCCTCTTGGTAGATATGGTGGGAGAGGAAAGTACATTCAATGCAATTTGGAAAGCCATGTTCCTAAATGTTGCACAATACCTTTAAGGCAGATTTTGAGCTCATTGTGTTGAGTCTCTTGATGTATTCTACTTCAATTCGAGCTATGGAGGTTTCCTCAAGATAGATGTATTGCTTTGGGGCTCTATAAATATTCCCTTATGCTCCAATTAATTCCAAGGTGCAACCAATACCATTGTTGAATTTTTGCCTTGTCCAAGAGTTTGCATAAAATTGGATTTTAGCAAGCCACTACATGAAAATGTGACTTTTTGTAAAGGTATTAATAATTGGAAGCAATCCATAGACGACAAAACAATTTCTCCAAAATTTTGCATGAATAAAACTACTAAAAAATGATAATTTTTTATAGAATGTATAATGCACAAACAAAGAGGCATGTGACACTCTGCACATCAACCAAAGCATGCCCTGTACACAAACATGGGTTATTTATCAATGTATATGCAATTGCATGGTTGTTGTAACACTCATATTGCCTTTACCTACACCAATTGACCCTTTGTGACCCAAATTGTTTGCACAACCTCCCAATGGCATTGAGGACTCAAACCAGAATCACAAATGAAACGAATATGCTTCCAATGTCGACTAAGTGATTTCACTGAAATGAATCTTAGGGAAAATAACCTAATATATGCTTAGTTAATTGGAGAGCAATGAGGTATATAGATTAACACAATCTAAAAGATTAAATTCAAAGCCCTAAGTGTGCTTATAAAAATATAACAAACAGAACAAGAAATAACAATAACTAGCCAATATCAATAAAATGACAAAGGAGATAGAAACTTGACACGTTGGGATAACTATTGAGATTATGAAGCTAGAACAATGATCTAGAAGTGATGATGTAAGTCTATGTCAAATCCAAATCTTTGATTTTCAAAGGATGGAATCAACACTTCAACAAGAATCATCAAATATGCTCTGGGTGGATTTAACAAACCACCTTTTTAACCATTGAATATGTTATAATATGTTATATGCTATTGAATCTATATTCTGCTACTTTTCAAGTTATATATTTTTTTGTGCAAGTGCATTGACAACAGGTGTCATAAAGTGTTAAGCAATCGCAATGTAGAATAAATGAGAAAATCTATATGATTTGTCTTCTTTCCTCTCCTTGACCCAACCCTTTGAAATCACAGTAAAAAAAGTGTGTGCAAAGTTAGTTGACTCAAGCTAACCCTAAAGGAGTTGCAATTATGTATCCCACATGTTGGGACTCAGAGGCAATGTAGTTGGAATTTTGAGTGAGAGCTTTATCTCTTCTCCCTAGTGAAGTGCAATGCAAACTACATGAACATTTGCCTAAACCTTTTTCGGTACAAGTGGATGATATCATAATGGCTTGAAGAAGATTGAATTATCAAGGTGCTAACTATGTTACAACTATAGCAATAGACATGATCAATGAACATTGTAACTTGTATGGTGGAGAAGAGTTTCTCCATTCATTCAATACTTGATAAATGACTAAGGTTGATATTGTATATATGTGGTTCTTTGGGGCATGACACACATATTGGTTGACCATGAAAAACAACAATGAGCAAAATCAAAGGCATAGGAAATCTTTTGTGATCCATACTTATAATAATTATAAATATGTAGAATATAATGTAGATCAACACAACATAATAGATATTAGTGGGCTAAGATGCCCAAATACTCAATATATGTAGAAATAGAATAATACCCTTCTAGTAGGGCAACACCATACAATACTCTTTTATGAAGGAATAACTCCACAATGCCACTTCGAAGGGGACAACCTCCAATATCCTTATTTCAAATAGAAGACTCAACACTTGATTGATTGATATCCTTTACAATGATATTCATCTCTTTTATATAGACCTCTATCTAACTAACAATGGATGAATAACTTCCTAATCCCAATGTAGGCCAACCATTACCCAATGCACTAATTCCACAAGTTACTTATTTATCCTAATAAATTGAACCCATATAACTAAGGGGGATGTGTGCCACATGTTGGCATTTTCATCAACCCATACATTAATATATCATATCCCTAAGTGCATAGCATTACTTCCCTCCTTGACATGTTTTGTCTGTGAAACATAAGAAGAAACCAAATAATGAGTGTGTTTCTAATTGTTGCACACTTGTCTCCAAGCTCAATCATCCAACCACTTGTATGTGATTTTGGTAGGCGATAGCTCTCCAACCTTGTTTCCAAATTCCATTGTGCTACTTTGATTGCATTCATGATCATAATTATATTGCATTAGTGTCCATGCATGATGATTCCTCATTTGATTCCATGTACCATATTCTGTTGCACTACTTTGATTCCATGCAGGATCATAATAGTTATTTTTCCATGCATAGTCATAGTGATTTTCCCACTGATTCCACATTTCATATGCTGTTGCATTACTCTGATTCATACTTGACCTTTGTAGTTATTCTCTAGCTTACGTGCATAGCCATATGGATTATTTCACTAATTCCTTTTATAGCCATAGTGATTGGTAATCTTAGTTCTTGTATAAACAAAGTGATTGTTGTTATGACACTCCCTCACATGGATTCATGATTGTTTCCTCTCATGATGATATGGGTGTCTATATACCTCAATTTTTTCTTATACATTTACCTTATCAACCTTTTCTTCTACCTCTCCCACCTTTTCCTTTGGTGGTTCCTTTGTCTCTTGAGTAGATGAAATGTTCTTTTTTTCTTGTATTTTTTCTCCATCGATGTGTTCATCTAAATCTTCCTCATGCTCTTCTTCTCCTACTTCAATCTCATCCTCATGCTCTATCTTGATTGTTCTTTGTGCCTTTCTACCTATGATATCTTGTAAAATAGTAACCTTCCTTTGCTTGTACCAAAACTTCATGAAATGCTTTTGCACATTAATATTTATTATTCCCAATGTCTCTAACCAAGGATATCCATGTACCATATCCACACCATTCATATTCAAAGCATAAAAATATGAATTTAAATCATATTTATACATAGTGAGCTTCAAATCTTCAAAAAATTGAATATTCTTACCATTTACTTGAACTTTCTTGATATTATTTGCTTGAACATGTAGATTTTGAGTGACATCAATATTCTCGACGTTATACTTGCTACTAGGGTTTATGGACATAATTACCTTATTCCATTGAATGCATCCAAAAAACTATAAAATTATCTCTATTTTTTCAGAGGCAAATTATTTGAACCCTTATCATTCAATCCTTCTTCTTCCTCTTTGAGATCCATTATCTCTCCTTTTGTACCATATGCAGTCTCCTCATCATCATTATGCTCAATTTCTTCTTCTTCGTCATGACTTGCATGTTCTTCCTCATTGTCATTATTTTCTTTCAGTCATTTTTATTCTTCATCATCTTTATTCTCTCTTCATTAACATCATCATCATTTTATTCCTCGTCTTCCTCTTGTGTATTTTCTTTTTCTTTTATACCCCATCGATCTACGAAAAATTGTTACATTACTTCCCATGTAAACTTCCATTTTTTTACTCCTAGCTAAACCCATCAAAGTTGTGCTAGACCCCTTAAATGATGTGACAAAGCATTTTTACATGTTCTTATTTCACAATAATCTTCTTAAAAAGTATCCACCATTCTCTAACATCAATTTCCTCTTCTCCATAAAAAAAATATAACTCCATGATCCACACATAAACTAGAGTTAATGAACAAACCCTAAAATTTCAATAACTCATGTGAAACTAATCAAAACAATCTAAAATTTTGATTGTAGCTTCCATGTATGATAGTGGAACTTTAGTGAAAATTTGGTGGATTTTTTAAATAAAATTTCAGCCCTTAGAATGAATCTATGAAAATAATAAAATCATAATAACTCACTTAAAACTTATAAAAAAACTCAGATTTTGATTGTAGCTTTTCTATATGATGATATCGTGTCAGTGATTTAACTTATTTGGAAATAATGGAGTTTTATTCCTATTTTAGTTAAGGGTTTGGATTAATAAATTAGTATAAAATAAGCAATAATTACAGTCCTGATTTGTGCAACTATTTGTCTTTTTCATCTTTTTGAAAATAGTAATAAATAGGAAGAAATATAACTTAGCTGGAAAATAGACTCTTACATTCTTGCATTACATTTGATATGAGACCCTAGCTTGAGGATTAATGTAGGCAATGATCAGGACAACATGGAATCTATATCGTGCGATCATAATTCCCCTAACCCAATTTTTTTTTCACTTTTGGATTTTGATATGTTTATTATTTTGTGTGTGTAGATAAACTTAGGGTTTGAGAAGAAAATATGTCATACAAAAACACAGGCAAGTGATTGAAAAAAAACCAAGACACCTATAGGACCCTAAGATCAAACCACACTAGAATCTAGAACCAAAAATCAAAACGAACAACAACACCAGAATTGGAAAATAGTGCTGGACACCAAAGTATCCACTTTTTGGTGCTCCTATCCTTTCATTGAATGAAATCTAGATTTTGATTTATGACACCTTCCCAGTCCTGCACAACCATTTTATCTTTCTAAAAATAGTAATATAAAGAAATATTCTTGCATCTTTTTCATCTTGCAAGTAAAATCTATCATGCCTCCACTCTGAATATCTGAACTAGATCTGAGAAGTGCTCGGAGGCCCAAAACCAATGTCTATCCTTTGTCCTGCACAAACTCATGCAGTTTGGATTTGAGTAATACAATAAACCAACCACTACAGATGGTCATACGGTCCAACCTGGTGACAACCTGGGTACAACTGGGTGTAATAAAAAAATTGTTCAATATGCAAGAAGAAAATGACATGTCTTACCATTCCATCTATATAATCTTGAGTGATGAAGAACATGAAGATTTGTGCCATGCTCCCAAATCTATTATGTGAGTGATGTATATGCATAATCTGGTAATTTATATAACCACATATGATATGGCATATCTTACCATGCCTCATGTGCAAAACTAGAGCCCACATCACTATGTTATGCATTATGCCTATACTCTGCTATCTGATTCTATAATTGTGTCATGTTGTATGTATGAGATGTGTAACATGTACATGCCCCCAAATTTGGTATTTGAGTCTGTATCTAAATCAAAATCATTGTGAATCCATATGATTTGAACCAATGTATATGAATAGTCTATGTATGTATAAACTAAAGGTATATCCCTTTGAATGTCCTAAGTAATGCCGAGTGACCTACATAATCTGAGTCACTGTATATCTCGACCAATCTAAACTCAATCTAATAATATGAATGTTGGATGTGTAAGAACCATGGTGTATCCACTTATGAGAGTGGATGGGTATGATGGGTAAGTGTATAAATAGGAATAGTATGAATGATGCCCCCCTTTTGGGGAGAGGGACAAAATCTATGATCAAGGAAGTTGAGCCAAAAGTGATAACTATTAACATAGTAATAGAAACAAGGTTGGTATGTTGTGAATAGATTGAAAGTTTGTTTGATTGATTAGATTGTGTTGTTGAGAGTATAACATGTTTTGATTGGTGATGACCAAGGTACATGTTTGGGTATAAGAGAAATATAGAAATGCTCATTCCATAATAGGCAGACATGGTATTAAGAAAGCGAAGCTTGAGTGATGTCGAAGGTATCATTATCATGATTTTATGGAAGGAAATGTTTTTAAAAATAGAGTTATGGGCAAAATGGTGTTTCATTTTGAATGAAAAAATTGGTTAACATAGGAAATTGGATTGATTCTTGATTCATTTGTGCATTAAATAGGTTGAGATTTTTGAGCTTTGGAGCAAGAAAAATGTCAAGGAGACAAGCACCTAGTGCAACCCATTTCAAGCAGTTGGTAGCCCAAGTTTAGGATGGTGGTGATGTGACCTTGGTAAGCATCTCAAATGCTTGGTTTTTATCAGCTTTTAGGCCTATTTTGGTTTTCGTAAGGGTTTAAAAGTAACTTAGGAATTTTTTTCTATTTTTGATGCTCCTATCCTATAGTCCAACACTCCTATCTAGGGTTCAGCTCTCCTGTCTAGGGTTCATTACTCTTGTCCAACATTTTTGTCCTTACTAAATTGCTATTATCTAAGAGGCAACATTTTTCTATGATGTTACTTTACTATTTACTATTGTTCTGGCTTGGCTTTTGATTTGGTATTGTTGATTGATAGATGTGTTATTTTTGGTGTTTACAGTGTGAGGTGTGGATGAGAGAGTTTCATAGGGTCTGAGTGATGGAGACATTAAGGCTACCACTGCTATCTATTGATGAGAGAGTAGTTATGGGTAGGGTAGGGTTGGGTCACATGTGTGACCTAGGTACATTGTAGTGGGACAAATATCTTATGACTACCTTATGTGAGAGGTGGAACACAAATATATGTACTTTTTGGCTTCCTACAGGGGAGATGACTGTGACTTTGGAGGATGTGTATTGTATACTACATTTATCTATTAGTGGGTGGTGAGTGATAGTACAAAATGACATGGGTGCCAATGTGATTGATTGTGCATCTTTATATTTTACTAGTGTGCCTTTGGGTATACATTTGATAGGTAGTGATAGTGATGTGCTACTATCAGTCATTGAGAAATCTACTGTTCTATGCTTGCAAAAGTGGTTGGTTATTTTATTGGCATCCTTTTGTTATTATGGATGGGAACAAGGTATCTATTGCATATAGGATGCACAAGATTGTGCACAATGTGGAGGTATATGGAACTATATTCTCATGGGGGAGGACTATGCTAGCCCACCTATATAGGGATCTCTACAGGTTTAAATAAGATTCATTCAATGGTAGGGTGAGCACGACAACCTTATTGCATTATTGGGCTTATGAGCACATAGTAGTTATGCATTTGATTGGATTACTAAGGGCAGAGTGGGCACCTCCACAACCATTTGGGGAGTGATGGATGAGCATAGTGGCTATTCGATCCCATGGGATGGAAAATTATAGGTAGGTTTTAGATGGATTGGTGGCTGGAGATATCATATGGAGGCATTACAAAGGATTTCTTGGGTTGATCCAGACAACACTTCAGGTAATGATCTAGGTAACACTTTGGACGATAGACCTACTCCAATTGGTGGGAAGTGTACAAGAAGAGATTCAATACGGATGATATTGTCCTTGAGGTAGAACCTACTTGGGACAATTTCATAGAAGTTATAAAGGAAGAATACTACCCCATTAGAGCATATGATGATCTGTACATAGAGTGGCAACAACTTTGCCAAGGTAAAGAACAATTTGTTCAAGATTACACTAACATTTTTCATTCTCTATCTTTGATATTGGGCATCCAAGAAAGCGAGAAACATAAGGTTCTAAAATATCATGGTGGCCTACAATGGTATATATGTGGGGAAATGGAACTCTTCAATTTGGAGACCCTTGGTGAGGCATACAAGTTCATGGTGAAAATTGAGTAGAAGCATGGAAGAATGAATATGTAGAATCAACCTTTAAAATGGAAAAGTGATAAAGAAGGCCAAAATTAGAATAAAAAGGAAGGGAAGACTAGGAAATGGTGTGATTAACAAAAATTTGGAACTCACTCCAAAGAAGAATGTCAAGCCATCAAGTCCCTGCTTTTTGAGTCACTATCCTCAACATCTACTACTCTGCCTCATACAAACCCTACAATTGAAGAGGATGAAGAAGAGATTGTAGATGTTAAGCTTGATGCCATCATTACTTCATCATAGACCCACAAGGAAAGAGTAAATGATAAGGAAAGGTTATTTCACTCTAAGTTATGGGTGAAAGGTAAGCCTCTACATTTCATTCTTGATAGTGGGAGTCAAAATAATTTAATCTCTGCTAATGTTGTGAAAATTCTAAATCTATCCATGAAACCTCACCTAAAGCTATACAATATTGGATGGTTGAGTCCAGGGAGAAACCTCTATGTCACCCACCAGTGTCTTCTTTCATATGAAATAAAACCTTTTGAAGATGAGTTCTTGTGTGATGTGGTCAATCTGGATGTTTGCAATGTATTCCTTGGTCAACCATCCATGTATGATTGAAATGGCATCTATGAATCAAGAACCTAAAGGATCACCCTCACTCTTAGAACACAGTGCTACAGGGTACCTGAGGTACCACCTTCCATATATATCTCCTTGATTAGTGCCAATAAATTCATTCTCATGGTGGTAAAGCCACATAAATACAAAAGGGATGATGTTTCAACACTAACTACACAATCAACACAACAACAAAAGCAAATGGATACCAAGCTGAGGAAGTTCATGACCTTCCATCCACAGATTGATGGTCAGATAAAAATGGTGAACAATCAGGCCCTACATAGCTCCACAAAACATAGTCCATTTCAAGTATGCATTAGGTTCGAACCCATGACACCAAATGATGTATCCATTCCATATCATCCACCTCTATTGAACACTTCAGTCATAATAGAACAACTAGACATTGGTGAGCTTGATCTGCAGAGTTTTACTCTAGTGGATGAGAATTAGATCAAGACACAACTTCCACACTTGATAAATACTCTTGATGCAATGGGGACCATTGATTCTCAAGGAGGGAGGAATGATTTGGATAACACTTCAGGCAATGATTCAGGCAACACTTCAGGCGACAATTTGGGTGACGATCCTACCCTAATTAGTGGTAGAAGTTATGGGAGCCATAACTTTTACACCATAGCTTTGTTTGACTCCCCACTTGAATCATTGGAAAGATAAGAATGAGGGGAACACCATGAGATGGAACCAAGATTTGATTGATGGGTTTTGACCCTTGAAAACCAAATGGAAGTGCCCCAAATTTTAATTTTAGTAGTGTAGTCTAAAAATAGTAATTTCTCAAATTTTGTATTATTGTAAGTCATAGAAGTCAAACCATTTCATATCCATTGAGATTGGTGACCTTCCACATCATCTTCCTACCTTAAAAAATAGGTATAAGTAGATATGTATCCTAAAAAAGAAAACATGCATCTCTTCCTAGAGATAGGCATATGTTGTATCTACAATTTTGAGCAATAAAACATATCTTCTTAGAGATAACATTATTATTTGTGTATTCTTGAAATATTCTTCAACCAAGAATTTTGAGTTTTGGATCATGGGTGAGTAGAGGATGAAGTACATATATGATACATGGGGGTCAATTATTGGATACACAACCATTGGGGTGGATTATATAATCACTTTCAATATGAGCACATTACTAGATAGTTTGGGGTGCCATAGAATGTGCCCCCAATAGCATAGGTTTGGGTGAGGAGTGCACGAGCATCTATGAGGGAAGGAGGTCATGTGAGGCCTACTGAGGCTAAGCTTACACCCATACCTTTGGATGTGAGGGATGAGGTCATAGATATTTAAGATGTGGATGACATTAGATGCATAGATGCATATACCACATGGTGGGTTAGGCATCAGTGGGCTCTGTTGTACCCTATTGATGTAGGGGATGATCTAGAGTATGAGGATCTTGAGCTGATCTAGATGATGGGAGGTAATCAGTGATTATATTTGAACTATATATAAATTTGTGATTTTAGTTTTATTTGAAAGTATATATCTAACATAGTGTCATACTTTATTTGTAGGTGAAGTGATAGGTGCTCAAGATGAAACATAGGTTGGGGTAAGAGGTGGAGATGATGATAACTAGGAGATAATAATCGAGTTGAAACTCTGAGAGCTCACATGACATGTACCTAAAAATGTGATGGAAGGATTGATAAAATGAGTGATGGTCATGGTTGGTATCCATGCCCATCTATTCTATAGGGCTATTATAGTGATAGCTACATATGTTAGGGCAATAGGAGAGAGAGTTGAGCTGAATAGACATATGATGCCCCCACCTAATTTTGGATTTGTTACTATGAGGATTATGGATGAGTATACAGATCTTTAGAGATCATATATAGACTTGCATGAGGATCATGGTTCGCTACTAGAGTGAGAGAGTCATCGCAAGAGGCATGTGACATCTTGAGGAGGTGCGGGGTCATCAAGTGCTAGGGTAGATTATGGGACTAACATTGGTGGAGAGAGTGAGGGATTGATTCCCATTTCTAACTAATTATACTTGATACTGGTGTATATGTATTGAAAACTCACTATATATATGGATACTTGTTTGATTTTGACTCATGCATATTATGTAATGGAATATAGAGCATATTGGTATATCTGTTGCAAATGGTTGATTATAAATAGTTGATTTGGCATTGATGTTGAGGTTGCATATGTTTGGTAAAATGGTATTTGGGATGTGATTTGATTATTGTTGATAGGTTCAAGTGTGATTCTATTTTTGACTTTGAATCACATATGAGTAAAAAATTTTGTTGTTTTATAATTGGTAAATTGTTTTGATAAAGTGAACTAATTTAATATTAGTAAAATAGGATATCGGTAAGATCAGGATTTAGATAATTTTGTTTAGTTAGGGATGGTTATTTTGAACTAGGAATGTTAGTTTTTAGTATAAGGGGATGTAAGATATCACTATGTGCATATCATCCCCATAGATGCTATATCACTATCTGAACCTTGATGGCTAACTAAAAAAGTGGCCATATTGCTCATGTTATGTAAAAACATGCCCTGTATCTGATGTTGTCTATGGTGTACTAACTGTAGATGTACATGGATACTATATAATACATAACCTCAATAGATGCACAAATAAAACTATGTGCTATGAAGAAGTCTCATCTATCTATAATCATAGTGGATTTCTATGTGAAATAACACCTTGTGGCCTCTGTTGTGATGTGTATGCCTGAGAAATAGATAGAGATGGAACTATAACCTATGATGGGGGCTCATCTAATCTCAATCATAGCAAGTTTCTATGTGAAATAGGTCCTTAAAAACTTGGCTATATTATATGTCTATCTGGATCAGTACTCTATGATGTGGGTTTATCTAATCTTAACCATAGCGAGTTATTACATGAGATAAGACCCTAACAACTCTACAGTGGTGCATGTGACTATGCTAGATATGTATATGGAACTACACTATATACTCCATAGACTAAACTGCTATATGTAGGTTGTTCTAATTTTACTAGTCTCCAAACCCTTTGAGTAGGTGGGATAAGAGATCTCTTATGAGGATCTATCCTATAAACCACATTACTCTCATGATGAGTAACTGATGATTCTTGTGAAGGAATGTCCTAGGATGACTTGATTATGGAGGAATAAGGTCTATGGATCCATGATGGAGGAGATATTAATGCCCCTAGTGTGAATGCTATATTGTCATTATCAACATATCTATTAATATAGTCCCTAAGTCCATAACAATCATGATCTCTGTGTCCTTGGATATGATGATAGTTAATGGCTGCCTATGTAGGAAATGTGGATCTCGATAATGAGTAAAAGGCAATGTGATTAACCTCCTATCTAGTAGTGATGTTAATAAGTCATATGGGATATCGCACTTTGAATCAAACTATAATGGTGCTCTACTACTATTACATATAGTGCATACGATAGGTAGTGCTCTAGAAACTAGCTCTCTATTCTTAACTGGTTGATTTTCTGGTTGTGGTCTCCTATTTTATTTTGGACATGGTGGATGCTAAGTGATAGGAGCTATAGATGGAGGTAATGTTGTGAAATCTAGAGTAAGCCAATCAACTAAATCTAACTCAATCAATCTCAATTTATTCTCCAAGGATAAAACTATATAACATAAGTGCCTAAAAGAGGACTCTGATATAATATATTCTCTTAAAGGGGTTGGCAAATCCCCTTAATAAAGATATGCTAAATCTATAAATCTATTGGCTTTTAGATCAATCATAACATGTGAGTCTTGAATCATAAGATATAATCACTAACTAGCTCTGAAGAATTATGATGCAATGCCATAAGTTTCTCATATGTAATATGAAGGCCCATGTTTGCTATGTAATATCTAAGAAATGCCTCCTATAAGTCATCATATGTATGCAAGGAACTAACAGGGAGTAGATGAAAGAACTAATTTTGTGCATTACCCACTAATGTCTACTAGAAAAACTTAAGTAAAATCAAAGGAATCACATGAGATGGCAAATCCTTTTGAAAGGTTTTAAGGTGTATGAATGGATCTCTAGTTCCATCAAATTGAGGCAATTATGGTATCTAGAAATGCTTAAGCAATGAAGCTTTGACAAATGTCTTCAGAAGAGGGTTACAATGCAAGTCACTGGCATCCATCTAAGACTTATAATCTTTTTTTTCTAAAGTAAGGAGATGTACTTGGTATTGTAACTCATCAACTACAAGCATCAAAGAAATAATCTCTTGGGATGGTATATTAATATCTTGAAGTGGTTCATCTAAACGTTGAATTTGGTCATTTATTTTATTCATGGGAATGCTAAATTTGGTAATTAGATCATAGAGAGGGGGTGTGCTCACTTGAACCTTAAGAGGAATTGTAACTTGGACCTTATTAGAGGGATGGGGGCTACCATTCTCTTTGGGTGGAGAGTGAGAAACATGTGCTACTATAATAGGGGGTGGCTTGGGAGATTCATTGGTAGCTTTAGTATTTAATGAATCACATTCTAATTGAATAAAATATGTGATGCTATCATTGAAATGTGAATCATTTGAAATAGAATCATGCATAGAAGTAAAAGAAACATTTTATAATGCATTATGTTTGAGAGGAGGAGTGAGAGAAGAGTTAGAATCATGAGATGCATTTTATTCTTCACTATATGCATAATAATCATCATTATTCCATGCATTATCAGAGTCAGAATTTTTTTCATTTGAAAGAGGAGAAGTAGAAGTATCACTTTCATATTCACTCTCATTGTCATATTCATTTTCATGTTCACTATCATACTCATTATCACTTCGACTATCACTAGGGAGAGGGGTAAGAGAAGATGTTAATTCTTTTCTAATATGAAATAAATTGTCATGTGAAATTGGAATACTATGTGCATCTATGTTATCCTTGAATGGAGTGCATGCATTATTTTAATTGCAATATGAGAAGTAAGAGTAAGAGATTTATCATTTAAACATTGTTTTATAATTATTTGAGATGACAAAGTAGATTTAAGAACATGAGATTGATCATTTGAGTTATGCATTAGAAATTTGATTCTATTTCATTTATATTGTTGTAATTTTAACATAGAAGTAGAAAAAGAGAGGGAGAGACTAGGTGCAAATGCAATAAAATTATCACCAATGAGAGGTTTACTTGGAATTTCATGACTAATTTGTATATTTGATGTATTTTGCATAGGAGAATGAGGTGAAAAGTAACTTTCCCATTTATAAAAATTATTTTCTTTGGAAGATGAAAGAAAAGAGATAGGTTTGAGAGAAGAAGATGCATCTACTTTTTCTTCACTATCACTTTCATATGCATCATCATAGTCCTCACTACAACAATAGTAATTGTCTTCATTTTAAATGAAATCATTTTCCTCATTTTTGGCTAATGTGCAATTTTGTAAATTTGTCCATTCATTATCATAATTGTGAGAAAAATTTATAAATTTATCTATAGGATGAGAGGGAAGAAGTGCCTTAGTGGCCATTTTATTACTTACACCAAAGAGAGTATGTCATAGTACTATTAAGAAAATAAATGCAATAATGACTACTAACATAGATATTTTGAAAATATTTTTGACACTTCAAATAATTTGCAAAAATTCCAAAATTTTTATTTAAAAATTGTAAGGGAGGAAGGTTTGTGTTTTGAAGACCTAGTTTGAAAATCTAGGGTTTTGGGTTGGATTTTTATAATTTTGAAATTTATTGCAATAATTTGAATTCTAAAATAAATTTGAATAAAACAAATGTATACAAATTTATACAAAAATTATTATTTTAATTTGAATTTTTGCACAAAAATGTGAAGGAAAAACCCTAAGGGTACCTAGGGTTTGAGATTTGTTCGAAGTAAGTTGGGTTCACTAAATCATTTAACTTATTTATGAATAATGAAGTTTTATTCCTATTTTAGTTAAGGGTCTAGATTAATAAATTAGTACAAAATATAGAAATAATTATAGTCCTAAATTGTGCAACTGTTTATCTTTTTCACCTTTCTAAAAATAAATAAGAAGAAATATAACTTAGCTAGAAAATAGACTGAGGTAGATGATATAGAGGTTTAAAATGGCTGTACAGGACTGGGAAGGTGTCATAAACCTGAATCTAGATTTTGTTTTACAAAAGACTAGGAGCCCCAAAAAGTAGACACTTTGGTGTCTGATGTTGTCCAATTCTAATGTTATTATCTATTTTGATTTTTGGTTCTAGATTCTGGTGTAGTTTGATCTTAGGGTCCTATAAGTGTCCTAGTTTCTTTACAATCACATGTCTGTGCTACTTTATGACATATTTTCTTCTCAAACCCTAGGTCTATCTACACACATGAAACACCAAACATATCAAAAGTCAAAAGGAAAAAAAACTAGGTTAGGGGAAGTATGATTGCATGATCTAGAACCCTTACTATCCTGATCACTACCTACATTAACCCTCAAGCTAGGGTCTCAGATCAAATTTAGTTCTCCCTTAGGGAACATGCATAATCAATGTGCATAGTAGATTCAAGAATGAACTTTCACCTAGGCCCTTCCTTGATCAAACATGCAAATCTATGAGTGATATAGAATTCTGAGCTATATTATTGACTAGTTTTTAACTATCTAGTGTGCTAAAATAGTAAGTGATAGATATAAAATTCCTTGTAAAGTCCTTTATATATAAGAATCTTTATTTTGAATTTGGAAGCCTAATTCATGCTAGCTGACATAAAAAATCTAAATAAAACTTAAGGGAGGGGCTAAGAAGGGTTTGGGACCTATTAAGAAAGAGAAAATGACCACTAGACAATAACACCAAGTATAATAGGAGTGTCAAGCACTATAATATACTAGAATTCTATTGTTTGGGACTTAGAAAAATAGGATGGGACTGACATAGGCCAAGTCTAGGGGTCTCTAGGGGTATAGATGAGTTGACTGAGATAATGAAAAGGTGATAAAAGTGAGAAATAAGACCAAGACAAACAAAACAAAGACATGGCTAGTGCAAATAAGGCTTGTATTCTCTAGTCGGAGTATTATATAAAGAGGAATATGAAAAGACATGATGTGTGGTTGATTGACCAATTTAGAGTTTATATAGTTAGTAAAAATTTCATAGAAAAAATCTTATAATTTCAACAGATATGATGAATTTATTACAAACCCTAAAATAATAATATCTCCCTCTAAACTAATCATAAAACCTAATTTTTTTATTGTGAATTCCTTGATATAGTTTTTAACTCCAGTAAAAAAATTGTACAAAAAATTTCAACAAATTTCAATAAATAAGCACTTCCCTAGAATTAAATTTTCACCCACAACATTTTCCCAAATCGATGCTTTGATACCACATGTTATGATCCACAATTATAATAATTGAAAATATACATAATATGATGTAGATCAACATAACATAATAGATATTGGTGGAATAAGATGCAAAAATATTTAATATATGTAAAAATAGAATAATACCCATATGGTAGGGTAACACCATACAATACTCCTTGAAGAAGGAATAACTCTAAAATGCCACTTCAAGGGGGACAACCTCCAATATCCTTTTACCAAATAGAAAACTCAAAACTTACTTGATTGATTTATATCCTTTAAAATGATATTAATCTCATTTATATTGACTTTAATCTAACTAACAATGGATGGGTAACCTTCTAATCCCAATGTAGGTCGACCGTTACCCAATGCACTAGTTCCACAAGTTACTCATTTATCTTAATATATTGGACCGATATAACTAACTAAAGGGGATGTATAACACATTTAGGAATCTATGTCAACCCATATACATAAATATATCATATTCCTAAGTACATAACAAAATCAAACCAAGGCAAATGGACCCACTAAAGCATAGAAAATAGATTCATCAAATACACATGGGGCAAAATTGATGGTTAACTTGTAACCTTTGAATCTATCATTGGAGAAAAAAAAGTATAGAATGAGGGTAAGTAGACTAATAAATAAATAAATAAATATTATATCTAAAATATATGAATGTTGAAGGCATCTAGGAGGATCAAAGATGAGATAGAGTCTAGTGTGGGGTAGAAAGTGTCCAAAAATAGCTAAATATACACAATCAGACTAAATGTGATAGAACGAGTAAATGGCAGTATATAAAAGTGTTTTATACCAAATTTAAGTGTATATATACACATAAATTAACATTTGAGCTAAAACAATATACTTGTGACCACTTTTTTGACACACTTAGCTCATGACCTATCTTAGGGTGTTTTGACCACTTTCCTTCACTTTATGCATGATGACTCATTCCTTTAATAAATATAAATCAATCCAAAATGTTATTATTTAGATAACTCAATAATATAAGCTCATATTTAGACTTAATCATACCTTTAGCTTAGTAGTTATGCCCTTTAGGACAATAGCACCCTAGTAGGATAATAACACCCTAGTAAGATAATATCATAACCCGATATTACCTACTCTCATTAGCAGTTTCTTCCCACCAATTAATGATTATTTAAAAAAAATTGTATAAGGGTCATCCCACAAATTTAGGAAGCCCCATCTAAAGGAATTCCAAAAATACCACTATAAAAGCACATTTCAAACCATTTTACACACAAGAGGCTTCCATACTAAAAAACACCAAATTTCTAATTACATATTGAGATCAATTTCCTATTTCTCAAAATTATGATTATATATAACCATAGTGTTGCTGATCTAAGAATACATCTCCAAGGTCATAAATCACATTTGAAGCACCTAATCACACTAGGATTGCACCAACATCTAACATTTTTCACCATTTTCACACACACCATTGTAACATGGAAGAACAACATAGAGTTTGATCTATCTTAAAAGTGTTGGTATGTAGGTAATAATAAACATAGGGGATGTTGAGGTCAAGTACAACTTCAATTATTGACCCCTTTTTACTTTGTGACTCATTTGTCTACTTGTCTATTGATCCATGGATTTTGTGTGGGAAAATAATTACATAGTGGTCCTCCAAGCGATTAAGAAGATCCCATATAGTTCAAAAAATAATTAGGGGAAGGTGAAAAAAACCAAAAATATTAGTTCTTTTTTATCTTTCAAATGCCATCGCTCCCTAAGAACAATAACACCCCCCACTATTGTCTAGTCACAACACTACTATCCAGTAACCCTGCCAACTGTTTCCATTTACACATAGTGAACACAATTTGTCAATTAGTCTTAGATCTAAAAATAATTTGTATATTATCTTAAAATATAAGTTTATATTTATATTTTTCACTTTCAATATTTAAAAAGTTTCTAATTAGTTTTAAAAATTCATTGCATATTTGTAGTATTCTAATTTTTCATAGCAGTTTGTCATATTAGGTGATCTATTTCCCTAGTTTGCCAAAATTTGATAAAACATATAGGTGAATCTATCTATTGTATGGATGTTTCAAAAAACTAACCACTAATGTTGCTAATATTTTTATCCTTCTTGTTGATGTTTCCAATTATTATTTTAGGGTTTTAAATTTTGATTTTTTTTTATAATAACAATCTTTCAAGTTTTTGTTTCATACTATATGCAATCCAAATTTTTTATTTATACCTCTATTATAAGCAGTGCTATATCTAATGGTATTTCAATTGAGCATACTTGGAATCATCTTATTAAAATACATAACATTGATAATAATAAGGGTACACTAAAATCTTTGAATGCTAATGAACATAGTGACAATGTCAAAATTCCTAATAATAATTTGGAGCATAAACGATATAATGAAATAACCTTAGTCCCCAAAACGGAAATCAATATGATCTTCCACGTATAAATGGGGAAGAAATGGTATTCAACAAAGACAAAGTTATTCAAATCTACTACGAGAGAATTCATGAGTAACCTACCAATATTTCTACAATTTTCAAACCCTTTTGGATATCAAGAGTGTAAACATGACATTATTATGTGATACTTCTAAATCTATGACCCTCATGAATACAACTTTTATCCCAACATTTATTATGAGGGAAACCCAAGGGTTTCAACATATTACTGTGCTAATTTTAAATTAGTTATTGGGACAACCACCTTTGGTTAGCGCACATTCTTCTTCTCCCTATGTATAATCCCTTATGCATTATCTTCATACTCTACAAGCTAAGGTGTTACATCTGGAACATGGTGCTTTAAAAGAAAATCAGGCACTATATTCTTATATTTTATTACATAATCCATTATCACCACATATAGTAGTATATCCTTTACCTACATGTTCTATGGTACCCAATATTATTCTATATGATGGAAAGGACAACCTCAAGCAACATTTGAGAGTATTTCACACAATAAGTTTGGACTATGTGTCCAATGATAGATCATTAACCAATTTATTTCCTATGAGTCTAAATGAATATGATTTACAATGGTTTTATAAGTTACCTAATAAATGGGTAAATGTGTTCAATCCTTCGGCCAATATGTTTCTATCACACTTTTAAATCAATATTAGTGATAAGGTCTCATATGCTCAAATCGTCCAACTCAAACAAAAGTTTATTGAGCCTCTCATATAATATTATTAAGATATAATATAATGTTATCTAAGATATAAAATCCTATGAAAAAAAATACTTATTATATTTATTCAAGAAAACTTTACTTCTACCCTTACACGAGTTCATTATGTTTAAAAAGTTTACATCATTCACAGATTTATGCCACACCATGAAAGAAAAGGGAAATCAAATTATTGGTAATGAGTAAGCTTAAGTATACAACCAATTTATATTCAAATATAAATATTGAAAATAATACACCATATAAGGTGAGACCAAATGATAAAAATACAATAGTACATGTCATTTTCAAGCCTATTCCACACATTATTATATCAACTCCTCCAAGGAGATAATTTATTAATATACTAGAAAATCCATATAAGGTCCTTAAAACATTAATAAAATGCAATGTCATATCTCTCCCTCCCATTAAATATGTTGATGTGAATGACCCCTCAAAAAATTTTTTGATCAAAATTATTTTTGCGATTATCATAGGGTACTAAGCCACACTACTAACAAACATATTAGTTTAAGGCACACTATTCAGGATTTGATAGATGTGGCCATCACTGATGTGGGAAAACTAACATATAATTAAAAAGCATAACCAAGTGAAAATAAATAAAACAAAATATTTAGTGATCCTTTTCCTAAGCATACAACTATTGAGATAGTAAATACATCAGGAGCGCATTATGCATACAATCCACACCCTCCACCTATTTCTTATCATTCTCAAATAGAGGTAAAACATAAATTGAATGGAATCATTGATACCTACCATAATTTAGTACCCGCTAAGACAATCATCACTTTTATAGAGAATGAGAGATTAGATGATGACTCATATTTACATTCTTTGTTCATTTGATCTCACATTGATCACAACCTATTCAGAGTGTCATGATCAATAATGGCTCAAGTGCAAATTTGAGTAAAATCACACTTATTTATCATCTTAGATACATAAATCATGATTATATTACTATCACCATGGTATAAAATGATTCAATGATCACATTTAGATATACATTGGTGAGATTGCATTACAATTACAAGTTGGTTCTGCACAAGTGGAAACCATATTCATAATAGTATCTAGTGTAAGTATCTTCAATATATTATTAGGGTAACCTTAGATTCATCATATTCATGAAATTACATATACAATTCACATATGTCTAAATAATATATATTCTAATGAGGTTATCACAATTTAGGGTATCCCATATGAGTACTCCTATCATAGAAATATTTTTTTACTACAAAGAATATTTTAGATCAGCCACCTAAAAAAGTGAAACCTACTTAGATATTTCCATAGTAGGTATCTACCATTTCATAGAGGCTTATCCTTAAAAGGTTACTTCAGTATATATTTGTCATAGATTATAGAGATCATCCTTTATCGATATTACAAATTACTAAGGGTGTTTCACATAAGGAACCAACACAGAGCTCTTCCACTCCACGATGGGTTCCCATAAGCTCTATATTTCATCATGATTAACCAAACACAAACTATAATACTGATCATAATTATTCCCATGGAATTTAATGTACATAGGTAAATCCATATTCAAATTTAGAGTTCAGTTTAATTCGGTCTCAACAATATGACTTTTTCCATTCATGAAAGGTCACCATTCCTCACTTTGACACATGACCTACTGATTGTGAGTACTTTTGTAGGAATCATTGGTTAGTATCTTTATTTCCTTTTCACCTTTAATATACATGTAAAATAAATATATTCCAAAGAAATATAAAATTAGGACCCATGCATGCTTATGGTTAGTTCATTTACATCAGTAATTTTGTGCATAATATTCAATACTTATTTCTATCAAATTTTCATATCATATATTCTTCAAAAGCGAACTTGAGTGATTACAGAGCATACAAGATGCCACACATAGACCTAGTTACAATTTATTTATTACCTCAAAATTATAAACTTCTATTCATACAATAGCTCCTAAAAACACAATAGCACACTCTTCTATCATCCCATTGCCCCTCTATTATCCAAATGAGCTCAGACTATAATTTTTCATATCCAAACTAGATAAAAGACTCTTTCAACTTATTTTTACTTTAACAAGATCAATGGGGTCATCTCATCCACATTTTTAATCCTTATTTGGTTATCTCTTATTGTTTATAGCTTAGTTATTTTCAAGGCATATAATCTATTACAATTTCTCACTCGCTCACACAATGATATCTTATTGAGTACCTAAGTTAAAGAATATACTAGTGTTACACATTATGTAAATCAATCATATATTTTTATGCATGCCTTCATGTTTTCTTTCTTGATTTGTGCATTGTGTGTATACATTTTTTGAACTAAGGACATTTGAACATGTCCTTATGTGTGGATCTAAGCCTTCCTTGTTTGTTTCTATGTGTGTGATGACATTTTAACATGTCCTTGTGTGTGGATCTAAATATTTATTCTATGTTTCTATGCATGTGATTAACATTTAAACACATCCTTTGTATGTGACCCCTTGGCATCATATTGTATGCTTTGTGTTCTTTGTGTATATTCTTTATTTTTATGTGTCATGGCCATAACACTTGCTTGCTAATTTGATCAAATTTTGATGCCATGATGAACATCATGCATAAACATAGTTTTAAATTCCATGATGGATATCATGCATAAATCCCCATGTTATATTTAGATTTGGATACTTATTTTTTATCACTTATCTACCTACCTAATTGCTAACATCTATCTTGACACTCTCACTATGTATGTTTGTTTCTATATGCATCTCACATTACTATTATGCTCAATTTATCTCTATGATGATGCCATTATTCTCATGTTATCAATACTACTCATATTTACATATTTTACATAACATATATAACACAATTTTTTATTTTAAGTTATTATGTCGTCTCAATAACTCACCTTAAAAGAGGGGGCACACATAGGGGTTTGTATTGGAGACTAATCCCACTCAAGATAATGCATAGATAAACACAAACACAAAAAGTTAGTCCTCACATAGTGGATAATATAAAGCACCCAAAAATAACTTAGAAATTAAATTTTGATAGGAGTGTCCTCACTGTTGTTCAATTAGAAAACTATTTCCTAGAATACTTAAAATAGTCATTTTTAGAATCTATAAGAGTCTTAGGAATTTCTAGATAGTTTACAATAGGTTCACAGTTTCAGTTTGCATATAATATTCAAATTTTGTCTCATATTTTCTTAGTTTGGGGGTATCATTTATGGAATGTGTTATAGGTTAACACAAATATCTTTTATCATAATTAGAGTTGTTATTATTCATTCTTAGAATCCATATACACTAGATATTAGATTGATAGCATGTATGTGACATGTGAATTTATCCTCACTCAATTTTGTAACATATTTGCACTAGTTTTGTAGAATTAATGATGGTACTTGTCATTTTACATGTTATATACACCATAACTAGATTATACTAAATTTTTTCACCAAAATTGTGCCAAAGTTTCACCAATTTTTACACCAAAAATGAGCCTTACTTTGTTTGTATTAGTTGGTTCACCTTTTTACACCATAATACTCTATTAGGATTCATACCAGGATTACAAACTACTTCACTACTTTGGGTATGCAATGATGGAGTCAAGCATACCTTGAGCTCTTAAGCATGCTCATCTATTGCCAATGTAAATAAAATATCTAAGGGTCTTACCCTCTATAGTCACTAATTTTGAGCTAGGAAAAAACAAAGGTTAACATACCCAATTAGGTGTATCCATTCCTTGTTATTTTATCTATAAGTTTTTTGTCTTTACTTATTGATATTAATTTTAAATAAGGACTAATTTTACATATGTTTCATTGTAGGTTTACATGAAACATAGTTCAACATTGTGGCCTACATTCAAGACTACACTTCAAAGGCAAGTTAAAGTACACACTTTCATTTTTATTTAATAATTTTTATTTGTTGAATTAATATAATAAAATAAGGGAAAATGTAGACATACAAATTAAAATTTAAGCTAAAATATTGCACTTGTGACTACTCTTTTAACAGACTTAGCTCATGACTTATCCTAGGGCCTTTTGACCACTTTACTTCACTTTTCATGTGATGACTCATTCCTTGAAGCAATTGAATTAGTCTAGAATGTCCCTACTTAGATCACTTAGAAACCTAAGTTCATATTTAAATTAAATCATACTTTCATCTTAGTACTTTTCCCCTCTAGGACAATAGTTCCCTAGGAGAATAATAGAGAACCCTTTTATTGTTTGCTCTCATTAATAGTGTCCTCTCACTAATTAAAAAAAAATTATCCAAAATTAAAAATTTACATAAGGGTCATCTTAAAATTTTAGGAAGCCCCATTTGAAGGAATTCCAAAAATAGCACTATAAAAATCACATTTGAAACCATTTTACACACAATAGAATTTCACACTAAAAACATCAAAATTCTAATTACAAATTGAGAGAAAATTCCCTATTTATCTCAATTTTGATTATGTACAACCTTGGTAACTCTGAGTTAAAGTCTGGTTACACCTCCAAGGTTAAAATTTCATCTTTAAAACACCTAATTAAATTAGGATTACATTAGCATCTAATATTTGGCATTAATTTCACACACATCACTATAGCATGGGAGAATTACATGTAGTTTGATCCCTCTTTGGGTATTTTTATGTAGGAAACACTCAACATAGTGGGTGTTAGGGTAAAGAACAAATTAAATCACTAAACCATTTTTAATCTATGATTATATTTGTATTCTTGTACATTGAACTAGGGTTTTCAAGTGGAAAAATAGTTACATAATGGTCCTTGAAGTGAAGTAAAATCTCTTGCATAGTCTGCATAATAAATAGGTGAAGGTGAACAAAAACCTTAAATATTAGTTATATTTTATCTACTAGACACTAGTGTTTCCTAAGGAAAATAACACCCCCACTATTGTCCAACCACAATGCTATTATATAGGAACCCTATCAGCTCCTGTTTTGGGTATCCACATAGTCAACATAGTATGTCAGTTAGTCTCATATCCATAAATAATTTGCAACTTAGATTTTCAAATAAGTTTATATTTATGTTTATCACTTTCCATATTTAGCACATTTATAAATTTAACAAGTTTAAAATAAGTTTTTAATATTTATTTCATATCTATAACAGTATGATTTTGCTCAATAGTTTGTCATATTAGGTAATCTATTTCCCTAGTTTGATAAAATTTGATAAAATAATGTTTACATAATTCACCTATTTTTATGTGTGTATGTGATATTAATTCATGCATTCATCTAATAAAAATAATAATAAATTAAAGCATACGCCTTGAATTACATAGGGAAGGATAGATAATGAAATTATACTTTAAAAACAACTCTACCCATATGCATTGTTATTTCTTGGAAAATATAGAATACCTTAAAGCAATGGCCAATTGAAAATAAATATTCAATGTCATATAATTTCATAACTATTTCAAAATGGAAATAAAATATTTAAAAAACTTGCTCTGCTACCATTATTTTTGTCGACATGCACAGACAAACACTATGCAATGAAGACCAAGTGCAAACCTCATTATTCATTTATCCACCATTCTTGCATTTTTTGTATTTTAACAATTGCACACAAGTATGTAGCTACATATATGAAAACATCACATAAGGACATGAAAAATCAAGATAAAAAAATAGACTCACAAGTCATGACAATAAAATCAACATGTTATGACATAATTCATGAGACATAAATTTAGTATTAGACACTTGGACTCACAACATAAATTTTGACATATCTTTGGCATATCTTTGGCATAAACTACTTATGAATACATATTTGACTCTTGTCCACACTTTCCTCTATTTATTTATCTATTTATTAACTCATTCAACCCAATTTTATATGTTTCATGTTAAAAATATATTGAGTTTGAGCCAAAATAATCTATAATCCTAAGAAAAGTGTCATCATATTAAAAATCATTATTTTCCCATTTATGAGTAGTGTAAAAAAAATTAGACACTAGAAATTTCCATAGGCATTCACCTTTATTAGTAGTGTCCTAGGATCATCAATGATTAGTTTTAAAATTCAAATATATCACTTTGGTCAGCGTAATCATGTTTCCTATGTTGGATATGGGTGAAATACCAAATATTCATCTATTAATAATAATTAAATAAAGGGTTATTCATAAATAACACTCACCTTGGCAAGTCCTCACAAGCTTTAGAAATTTATTAGTACAACCTTGAGACATTATCCAAAAAAATTTAAATCTTAAAACCCCTCATATGAACAATCCCTAAAGCCAAGTATTAATAGTAATGCAAGATCAAATTTTAATGTATATACATTGGTATTTTTCATCTATATCTTTTATTGATAATCTCTCTTATAAGACTTGTCGAGTTATTAATCTCCTAGAGTGCACTATACATGAGGAAAGTGACACTGTGATCTTCATGTGCTCAAATTTTAAAGGTTTAGATGAGACAACCAATGCAAACATGATAGATTTATGGGTTTGGTTGATTAGGTTGAGGTACAAGTATGGAGTTTCAGATGATAGGTGGTAAAGGGTGCTTGTGGTAATATCAAAGGATATCACCTACATCATGTTGGTCATTGATATGGGTGAAGTGAGAGGAGACAAAATTAAAATAACCCTTAGTATGAATGAAGACAAGATATTGAAGTTCCTGGTCAATACTAGGTAGAGGAATTAGGTGCAATTAACTTAGATAACCCTAAAGAATTGGTTAACTATATCAGATTGATTATGTCTAGTCAATGTCATATGCTAATCAAATTAAATATGACAAAGCTATTATTGACAAGGAAGATAGAAAAAATTAGACTTGGAGGTTGTTAAACTGATGGGCTAGAGTATGAAGAGGTCTAAATATTGGGGGTTATTCTACATGTGATTGATCATCAATAAATTCAAGTTGGATAATGATAAGGTGTGGGATGGTAGTATAAAAAATTAATTCAATTCTAAGATTGGAATTTATATCACTTTGGATGTTACTGGCATAAACAAGGATCTAAACTTAGGGAAGATGTCTATTTTGTGGAGATATGGTCACTCTATAAGCATCATCAAAGTGAAAGGGAAATTTTATTTTGAATTCCTAAAATATATAATCTACCTTTATTATTATTTGGAAAAGTGTACTTATTGTATTTAATTGTTCAAATCAAGGTCTAGGTTTGTGTGTGTTTTGACAAGGCTTTATTTTATTTTATTTTTGGTAATGTTTTGAAATGGAAGTAAATTATACTACTTATTGAAAACAAATTATTTTAAATAATTAAATTAATATATGAAAGTAAAATAAATTAAATGCTTTTATTTTTTATTTTCAATATTGTTACAAATCCAAGTGTTAAAAATTGAATTCTAGATGAACGATGTAATTGTTAATTTTGGTTTTTTCTAGTTTGATTGCAAAGTATTAGCTACATACAATAAATTAAAATTTATTTTTATTTTCATTTTTTATTAAAATAATTTAAATCTACTATGCAATTGAGGTTTTTAACATGCAAATGAAGAATTATAATATGAAACTAGGGTTTATTCTATGTTATGCAATTTCTAGTTTTTATTATGATCTAGTTAAGTATGCAATATAGATTGTGAAATTTTGGTCCTTTTGATGATTATATGAATCTATAATTATTGTATGGATGAGTAATTTAAGGTTTATAATTCTTTTTTTTCTAATTTACGTAAGTTTATATAACATACAAAAGAGAGAAACTAGATCGAGTATGTAAATTTTAATTTTTATAGATTTTGGGTGTCTATTGTTTTATGAATTTATGTTGAGAGAAAATTAAAAAATACAATGAATTTTATATGTTTGTACTTAATAATAATATCTAATCAATCCAACCTATATTTAATGTAAAACTACTATTCTTTGAATCTTAAATATGCAAATACAATTAAATAATTAAAACTGCTTTTTTGTGCAAAAAGAAAGAGAGGAGAATGATTTATTTTCTTTTATTTTGATATATTTTAATATAAATATATCTAATGAATGATAAAACCAAAGATAATATAGTATAATCTAATAAAAAAACAAAAATAAAATTAAATCCTCTAACCTAACTAATGGTGAGATCAAATGAAAGTAAATAAGTAATTAGTATGAGTATAGTATACTCAAGTAGCTAGTTACTTTGCTCAATATTTGATATTAGGAACTCTCCAACAAGAATGTTGATAAAATAATATAAGAAAGAAAGACACAATTCTAAAGAATAAAGTAGTTGGGTTATGGATGGAATGATTCATGAATAGAAAAAAATTGGTTGCAAGTTCAATGAATTCCCTTCTCCAATCTTCTATAGAGTGACAGAAAGATGACTATAAATTGAGGAAAAGTTTATCCAAAAAAAAAAGGCAGGCTAAGGATATTTAAAACTTGAAAAATTCAATCTTTGGTATAATTTTTGGATCTAAAAACCTTGAGAGAGATATTTATAAGGATATAAAGGAAATTTAATGTGAGAGTTAATTAAAGTTTGACAATGATATTTTTAGAGTTAAACTTAGAAGTTATTGATAAAAATAGGACTAAGAGTAAGTTGGAAAATATTGAAGGCAAACACAAATTAAAATAATCAATAAAATCAATTGAAAGCATGTAAAATGTGTGAAAACTAAAGTCTTGGAAATTAAAATTAAAAACACTTACACTGTGGTGGTACCACCACCTTATGCCATGATGGTTTCATCATGAAACCAAGGTTTTTAAAAGTTTAAGTAGAACACTCAAAAAAAGGAAAATTTGACAAACGTAAGGGATAAGAAAGGGGTAAAAGCTATCAAAATAAAGAGAACTAGGTGTTTAACCTTTTTTGGGATTTAAGGGTTAGGAAGGAATAAAATATTCAAAAGTGAAGTAAACTATTATTTAAATTAGGACAATTAAATAATTAAGTTTATGATATTCAATTTTAGGGATGAATTATAAAAAATACTAAATGTAAAAAGTACAATACCAAAAAATATTTTAATTGTGTAATCATGAATAAGAAACAATACTTAGTTTATGTAATTATGCACAGACAGATCTAATATATACATGTGTGGAAAAAAGATGTCTAATTTTTAGGAAATAGTCATCAGATTTTGGGAATATTATTTTTGGCTTCCTAGACACTTGCATCAATGCTATTGTTTGAATATCAACACAACTATCATGCACAAATGTTATATCAATATGTGAGCACCTAGGTCCTTTTTGGTTTTCTATCACCTTTCATTTGATTTATCTATATATTAATAACATGTTTTGTATCATTATATATAACCCTAGCTCTCCACTTTAGATTAGGTTACTTGGCCAAAAAATGGGTTAGTGGGATCGCGGTTTCAAAATGACCTCAAATAACCCTCTTTAAATGAGAACTTCCTATATTTCCAATACTCCAAGGAGAGCCTCAAACCTATTTAGTTCTCTCTTATGTGTGGGAATGTGTGTGCACATGGGTGAAATATACTATTTGAATATGCATGCAATGATATAGCTTGTAACTTGACAAATATGGCTCATGGGTTATTCCTTGAGTGATTCAGACCTATAGTTTATCTACTATTATTATTGATATACAAGTAGGGATGAATAGGGTAAAATAGCTTAGTTTTAAAATTTAAAATTCAATAGTATGTATGATATTAAGAGGTGATTGTTTGATATTTTATAGATGAGTAACGAGTATGATTTGACTTTTATTTATACTAGATATTTTGAAATTATCCTCACAAAAGGGTTAATGGCATTATTATACTAACCCATACACATCAAAATATTTTAAAATTTGATTTTTTTTAATGTAAGGACACTTACATTAGAGAATGGATATTAGTGTTGACACTATTATCTTGTCCTAAATATAATTATCTAGGATGGAAGAAAGCTATCAAGGTTTTGTAACTAATAATGAAGGATATATATTATATTTTAGGCATTCTATGGTTACATATGATCTATATAATCATATTAGTCAAGGTTAGACTAATAAATAAGAGGTTAGATCCAATGAGGTGGTGAGTGTGATCCTATTGGCTATAAGAAAGGTCAAACTAAAGGGTAGTACCTTGAGATATATTTTCTAAGTTTAAAGGACTAGTTTAACATATAAATGTATATTTAAGAATCTTATTTATCCCCAATTTAATCTAGTAATGCACAAGGATGAAATAACTAGGTTAAAGGAAAGAAAGAGTACCATGGTGTGTATAACACACCTTGAATTTTCTTGATCCAACTTGAAATTATAGTATGTGAATGAAATACAACCAAGATCATGTTACATGTGTAATTAGTACATATAATCTAAAATTGAATAATTTAAAATTAATTAAAATAAAGAGATCAAAGAAGGAGTACACTTGTGTGTTGATGCAAACATGTTTCCCCTTGGTAGTTTTATATTCGTATATATGCTTCCTAGCTAAAGCATTGGAGAGAGGTTCAAAACTAAACCTTAGAGATATGAATGTGGAATTTGAGGGTGATAATGCCCCCAATTTGGTATAAGGATGAATTATGCCAAGTATATTAAGAGCATAAAATCTTAATCATATAACCCAAGTATAACCAATCTAGTCAATCTAGAAAATTTAACCAATCTCACCTGAGTTAAATGGTGTAACCATATCAACCCAAAGTAGTAGAATCATAGTGATAAGTCCATTGAGGGTATAGAATCAATATTTCACTAATAAAAAAGATCCAATTTTGTAGTAGGTAAAAGATCAAATGGTGCATCTTGGTAAGGTTGATGCATAAATTTATGTTTAATTTGAAAGTGTATATGTAATTTGGTGCATGTGTACCTTGAATATGTCTCAATATGAAGTATCTATCAAAATGTAACCTTTTATTTCTAACATGTGTATAATATGTATAAAAAATTTGAAATTTTTTGTCCCAAATATGTTTCTAATGCATTGAATTTTATCAAAAATGTATATTTTAATCATTTAAATTATGTAAATTGAATCAAATTATACCCATTTTGTCAATAGTATTTATGTGGAGTCATGTATTCTATGACATTCCCCCATTGATATGCCTAATTTTTAAGATGAGGGCATTTTAAAAGTGATAATAACCTTATCTCAAAAGAATAATACAACTATATTATATTTGTATGAATCATGCAGTAAAACATCATATAATAGTGTCATATTAAGTAAATATATCAATGAATTTTTTAGTGTGTATACATAAAAAATACCAAAGATGAATGATATGAATCATGAAATTGTATACAAGATAAAAAAAACTCAAAAAACAATCAAGCACACATACACGAGTACTCAAATGTCACACAAAAATGGTCAAAGGAGATAATAAGTAAGGGGAATGATAAAATGACATACACTCAAGTTGAATACATATGAAAATGTCCACACACAAAATAAATAAGAAACACTCAAGTAACTATGGCCAACAAGCAAAGGAATGTATTCAAATGTTCCAAAAATAAGACAAAATAAGCAAATAAGAAGTACAATCAAGTAATCTAATGTAAATAGATAAAGTATTGAGATATGATAAACTAGAATAAACATGTCATACTAGTCCATGCATACACATCTTATCAAAATGTCATGTATAATAACACATTGAATACATTATGTAAGATAGAAATATGAATATATGCATATGTAAGATATATAAGCTCAATGAGATAAAGTAAAATGATCATAAAAAATAAAACATATGTAAATCATGATCATATAAAATAAATATGCCCCCAAAATAGTGTATCACACTAGAAGAGGAGGGTAAGTGCATGGATTTGGGGGATAATTTCATGGAATTTTACCATAATGCATATGTGTAATGTCAATAATGTGTATGGGTTATTTCAAAATAAGATCAGGGTGATCAAACCTAAACATGTACATGATATAATGAATGTGTTATAACATAAATGAATTATGTTTGGTGAACATAATGTGTACACATTATATCGTGAACATGATATAGTGCATAAGCATTATAATTCATACATGTTACCTTTACATTATATAAAAAAATATAAAAATACCTATTGGAAGGGGTAGATGGTTTACTAAAATAAATGTTATAGTTATATTCCTTATACTTTAAACTTATTAGGGTAAATATAAATATAATAGAGATGGTATCATAGCTATACACCTTATGCTATGGGATATAGTTTATTAAAATCCAATCTGGTTAGTATTTAGGCATTTTCAGGGTCTCAATATTGAATCTATGGATTTTAGAGCATAATTTTTTCAATTGATGTCCATTTTTGGTAAACATATAGTCATTTTTAGGTTTTTGTGCCTTCTAAATTATTTAATAACATCTCTAAGAGTCCTAGGTTTATAAAAATTAAAGTTTACAAACCACTCACTTTGAATTCAATCCAAAGTGGTGTGATTTGGATAATGTAGGTCACATTGATGAATTATAGACATCAAACAACCAATTTGTGTTAATTTCACCTACTTATCATCCCTTCCTCATCCCTAATCACTTTATCCTCATAGCTTATCATACCTAATCACTCCATTATCCCTAATCATCCCTAATCACTCCCTCATTGATCCTCACCATCCCTCATCATTTCTAATCATTCCCTCTTCATCCCTAATCACTCCCTCATTAACCCTCACCATCCTTCATCATCCCTAATCATTGATTCATAATCCCTAATCACTCCCTCCTCATTAATAATCATTCCCTCATTGAAACTAACCATCTCTCATCATCTCTAATAACTCCCTCATCATCCCTAATTAATCTATCATTGACCCTCACCATCCCTAATCATTGTTTCATCATTCCTCACCATCCTTAATCACTCCCTCCTCATCCCTCCTTATCCCTAATCAATTAATAATTTAACCTTACCATTTATTATCATCCATAGTCACTCCTTAATCCTCCCTAATCACTCCCTCATTGACCTTCACCATTCCTCATCATTAATAATGAATCCCTCATCATCCCTCATCATCTCTACTCATTACCTCCTCATCCCTTCTCATCATTAATCATTCCATCCAATACCTTGATGGTGGATTAAGTAGCTTCCTAATTTTTATTTATTGGCTTATGTTCCATTTAAAAATTTTACTCACTCAAGTAAGTCCCAAAAAAACTCTTATTTTTATTAAATAAGGAACTTAGAGATATCATCTGATTGTCTAGTGGGATTCAAAATCTATATAGTGATCCACACATAGATCATGAAGAGAGTATTTATTTATATCCATAGAATAGAATAAATATGAAATAAATTGATAAAGGTGGGATGAAATTTTATTACTTACATATATACATTAGGACTTGGGCATCTAAGAATCCCAATCCTAGAGGTGAGAATCCAAATTTATATTTATATAGATAAGGGCGACTGGAGACTAGTTGAGAATTCCAATTTTAACCCCATAGTTGACTTCTCATTTTATCTATATGTCATTGAGAGTATGTCCATATTAGACCAAATTAATAGATAGATATATATATATATATATATATATATATATATATATATATATATATATATATATATATATATATATATATATATATATATATATATATATATATATATGTGGTCACCAATTTGGTAGAGAGTTTCCAATTTTAGTAGCTGATAGAGTGTGTTTCGAAACCCAACTCGATCTATACCCAATCTGATCTATACCCAAATTGATATACAAATGGAATTAAGGGTATATGATTTAATCTAATGTATCAAGTATGGGCCACTTAATGATTTGTAATGGCTTGATATCCTTAAAGGTTAGGCTAGGGCCCTACCATACTTTGAGTATTCACCAGTACCCAATACAATATATAGAAGGATAGTGTAGGAATGGGGACCCTACCATAGATATATGGGGAAACCATTAAAAAACACCTACCCTAATTGAAAAAATTTCCCTTCCCATTAATTCAATGGAAATTTTCCTACCTACTTGATCTAATCCAAGGAGTAAGACAAGGGAATCTTGAATTTTTGATATCTATCTTTTCTTCACCTAATAGCATATCAAGGGAAGATTGCATTCTTGATGGATAAAAAGGGAGTAATCCACATTTATCAAGGGAATTTTTCATTCCTAGTATCCATATTTTATTTTATTCTATATTAAAGCATGGCTATCAAGGGAAACTTACGTTTCAATAGATATCTTGGTTCTTACCCTACCTACTTAGCTATGCCCTACCTAATAAGGCAAGGGACGCTTCCTTCTCAATAAATAGATTTTTTATAATCATAAATAATATATATTTCTATAATATATTTTGAACTATCAAAGGAAGCTTCCTTCCAAATCTATATCTTGCATATATTATTTCCCTACCTACTTAGCTTCTATTGTTGGCAAGGGAAGCTTGCTTCCTAATAGATATAATGAGAATTGAAGTTTTGAATCATTTTACATATTATATATATATATATTATTGATTATGTCATACCTAATTTACCTACTTGAGTATGACCTACCAACTTTACCTACTTGAGTATGACCTACCTACTTTACCTACTTGAGTATTCCCTACCCAATTGAATATCTAAGCAATATATTGATCTTGAGTATCCCTACCTAAATAGATAAGCCAAATATTGATATTTAATATGACCTACCTACCTTATTTTAATTGAGTATGCCATACCTACTTATCCTTCTTTCCCTACCTACTTGAGTATGCCCTACCTACCTTCTTGTACTTGAGTCTGACCTACCTACGTATCTTTATTTGCATACTACTTGAGTATTCCATACCTAATAAAATATCCAAGCCATATCTTGATATTGAATACTGATATCTAATCCTAAGTGTATATATCTTACCTAACCATGTATTTAATACTTGATACCTATTTGAATAGCCTATTGAATACCCAAGGAATATATTTAAATGATATGGGAAATTCTAACCAATTTAGAGAAAAGAGTGACTAGGGATGATTGGGAACAAATATAAATCCATTTAACCCACCATAAAGGTATTGGAGGGAGTGATTAGGGATAATAAGGGATAAGGAAATAGTGATTAGGGATGATGAAGGATAATAAGGGTTAATGAGACAATGATTATAGATGATGAGGGTTAATGAGGGAGTGATTAGAAATGATGAGGGATGATGGAGGAGTGATTATGGATGATGAGGGTTAATGAGGGAGTGATTAGAAAGAATGAGGGTTAATAAGGGAGTGATTAAGGATGATGAGTGATAATGAAAATTTATTACACTATATCTATATATAGGAGGTAATATCTATTATCTGGGTGACCTTATCTACCCCATGTGTGTAATACTAATTTAGTCCATTATTTCCTACTGAATGGACACTAAACCACATGATTCAAATGATGGAGCATTGATTAAGACATATATTGAAAGGATATGGGGAATTATAACACACACACACACATGCACACGCATGCACGCACACACACACACACACACACACACACACACACACACACACACATGTAGAAATGAGTGTCTAGGGATGATTAGGCATAAGAATAAATACAATAAACTCACCATAAAGGTATTGGAGGGAATTATTAGGGGTGAGAAAAGCTATTAGGTGAAGAATATATATATATATATATACATATATATATATATATATATATATATATATACCAAAAAGGCAAGGTTCTATTTTCTTACTCCTTAACATAGATGGATTAGGTAGGGAAATATTCCATTGTCTTATATCAGGTAGGGAAAGTTTGAGATCAAGGTAGGGATTTCAAAATGGTGACCCCCATATATTTATTGTGCCCCAGCTTTCCTATGCTATCCTTTGATATATTTTACAAGGTACCAAGGCATACTCAGAGTATGATAGGGCCTCATTTTTACCTTTAAGGCCCACCAAGCCATGCCCAATCTCTAAGTAACCCCTCGTCTATTCATTATATTAAGGCACATTCCATTTATTATTTTCATAAATCAAGTTGGGTATAGATCAAGTTGGATATAGATCAAGTTGGGTTGGGAAACACATTTTATCAACTACCAAATTAGAACACACTCTATCGAATTGGTGACCAACTATTTATATATTTGGAAATCTAGTCTACTATAGACATACTCTCAATGACATGTAGAGAAAATGAGCATTCAAATATGGGGTTAGGATTGAAATTATTAAGTAGCATCTAGTTGACCCTATCTATATAAATATAAATTTTGATTCTCAACTCTATGATTAGGATTCTTATATGACCAAATCCCAATATATATATGTAATTAATATAATTTCATCCCACCCTTTTACCTACCTATTTAATCTATGACAAGGAGTAAGGAAAGGAAATATTTACTTATTTTTACATATTTTAGATTCACCTAATATATAGTATACATGGAATATTTCCTTCTCAATAGATGGCAAGGGAGTAAGGCATAACTCAAGGGAAGTTTTCCTTCATAATATATAACTTTAATTTTCTTATATATTAAGGCATAAATATCAAGGGAAGATTGATTTTTGATAGATATATTTGTTCTTACCCTACTTACTTAGATATGCACTACCTAATAAGGAAAGGTAAGCTTACTTTCCTAATATATAGCTTCATTCTTACCCTACCTACTTTCTATATCATAAAATAGACTGATATCATATTTATAAATTTATTTCATGATGTTGACATGATACATAATGAAATAAAAGTGTGGGTAACATGATGTGATGATTAATTCCTACCCTATTAATACAATAATTGGTTTCAAATTCTTGATATCATTGAATGGATTTCACTATGTATGGGTTGCATTAATGTGGTGGACCTATTATTTGCATTTACCTTAACTATAAGCATATATGGTGTTTTTGTGTCACTTTTGGATTATAAGGGATATAATCACACAAAATTTAAATGAATAGGTGTATTATATGTCCAAATCCCAATATATATATATATATATATATATAATTAATAAAATTTCATCCCACCGTTTGCTCACTTACCTACCTATTTATTCTAGCTTGGGGCTTTGGATACACACTCTCTCCATAGTTTGGGTATGATATCCATATATATTTGAATCCTAATAACAAATAAAATGGTATATTTTAATTAATTATTTGAGTTAAATAAGATGAATGAAATAGGAGTTTCTTTGGGTGTTATTTGAGTGAACAAAAATTAGAATTGGAACATAAGCCAATTGGGAACAAGTGGGAACCCATTGCATCCACCATTAAGGTATTGGAGGGAGTTATTAGGGATTATTAGAAATTAGGAGTGATTGATTAGGGATGATGAATGATGATTAGGGAATCATTATGAATGATGATGGATGGTGAGGGTCAATGAGGGAGTGATTAGGGATGATGAGGGATGGTGATGGTAAATGAATATGAGGAGGGAGTGATTAGGGAGAATGAGAGATGAAAGGTAATTGATTAGGTATGATTAATGAGTGATTAAATATGATGAGGAATGGTGAGGGTAAATGAGGGAGCGATTAGGGATGATAAGGGAGTGATTATGGATGGTGAGGGATGGTAAGGCTCAATGAGGGAGTTATTAGGGATGATGAGGGAAAATTAAGGTTAATGAGGGAGTGATTAGAGATGATGAGAGATGGTAAGGATAAATGAGGGAGTAATTATGGATAATGAAGAATAAGGAGAGAGTGATTATTGTTGATAAAGGATAGGGAGGAAGTGATTAGGGATGACGAAGGGATGATGAGAGGATGAAATTGACATAAAGTGGTCATTTAATGTACCAAAATCATTAATGTTACATATGATACTCAAATCAGACCACTTTGGATTGAAATAAAAGTGAATGATTTATAATATTCAATTTTGATAAACCTAGGACACCTATAAAGGCCAACAAGCAATCTAAAAGACACAAAAACTTAAATAATGATTATAGTTTACCTTGTTGTTTGTGAGGGATGGTGAGGGTCAATGAGGATGAGGAAAGAGTGATTAGGGATTATGAGGGATGAGGGGAGAGTGATTATGGATGATAAGAGATTATGAATTAATGATTAAGGATGATGAGGAATAATGAGGGTCAATGAAGGAGTGATTAGGGACAGTGAGGGAGTGAGTAGGGATGATGGGGGATGGTGAGGGTTAATGAATGAGTGATTAGGGATGATGAGGTATGAGGAGGGAGTGATAAGGGATTATTAATGATGAGGAGGGAGTGATTAGGGAATATGGATGGCCATGGAGTGATTAGGGATGATGAGAGATAATAGAGTGATTAGGGATGATGAGGGATAATGGAGTGATTAGGGATGATGAGGGATGGTGATGGTTAATGAAAGGGTCATTAGGGATGATTAGGGAGTGATTAGAGATGATGAGTGAAAATTAGGGTCAATTACAGAGTGATTAAGGATAATGAGGAATGAAGATAAAATGATTAGGGGTGATGAGGGAGGAAGAAGAAGTGATTAGGAATGAGTGAGGGATATTGAGAAAGTGAAATTAACATAAAGTGGTTATTTGATATGTGTAGGTCATCAATGTGACCTATGTTGCCTCAATCACAAAAATATGGATTTAATTAAAAGTGAGTGGTTTGTAAACTTTAATTTGAAAAACTTAGGACTCTTATAAATTCTAACAATAATATAGAAGGCACAAAAACCTAAAAAGTGACTATATGTTTATGTTGTTGTCTCTAAGGGATGGTGAGGGTAAATGAGGATGAAAAGGGAGTTATTAAGGATTATGAGGGCTGAGGGGGGAATTATTATGGATGATAAGGGATGATGAATGAGTGATTAGTGATGAAAAGGGATAAAAAGGGTGAATGAGGGAATGATTAAGGATGATGAGGGAGTGATTAGTGATGATGATGGAATGATTAGGGTCAATGAATGAGTGATTAGGGATGATGAGGGTGTTGAGTATTGTCATTAATGTCAAAGGTGACTAAGCCTAGTTATTAGTATGTGATGTGAAAAGATAAATTGAGAGAGTATTTTCATGAGAATAAGAGAAAGAGATAATTTGAAGACAACTAATGCCTTATATTTGCTTGTAGGTATAGTTATTGATGACAAAGTTTGCAAGAAGCCTAGTCATGAGCCCAGTGATGACATGAAGAGGCATGTGCATGAAAATGAATGAACATAGGAATGTGAAGGATATTTTTCATTGTTTTATAATGTATGTTATGCATTTAAACATTCATAAGAGTTTTAAGGTGAGCTTATAGGGGCAGGAGCTTAAGACTAAGCAAACACCTAAACCTCTCTTAGACCTTACCTAGCCTAATTAGGTATGAATATTATATTTCAAGGAAATTATGAATATGTGAGAATGGATATATGTGAGATAAGTTGTTTTAAAAAATTTCATAAATTTTAGGCCATGATTTGAAGGAAATTACATGAATCAATGTTTTAGGCCTTCTCAAGTTCATAAAATGAGGTCTAAAGACCTAAGAAGCACTTTTAGACACTTGTTGGCATGTGTAACCTCTACATGGGAACCTGATATGTTAAGGAGATATGGGTAAGAGTTATATCTAAGATATCCAAGAATTAGTTTTGGATTAAAGAGGCAGTCCTTTATGAATAATCATTAACACCAAAACCTGTGTTAAACCTCGCTAAAACCCCAATAAGGACATGATGTGAAATATATTGTTAAAATCAGATAATAATGGATTAAAATTAATAAAAAATATATTATATAATATAGTAAATTCTCATAGGTACCTCTAAGTGGTGGTGGTTAGTGACATGAGAGAGAAAATGCATATATGTAATCATATTTGTCAATAGAAAGTAGCTCTTAAAAGATGTATTGATAAAGAAAATACAATGGATGGGATAAGAAGATAGATATTAATTTTTAATATCCATGATGATTTATAGATAGGTTATATTCTTCAAAATTTCTAATTTTGTCATCCAAGTTAGCCAATCGTAGACAGACCTAATGGTGTAAGTAGTGCAAAACCCAGGCAGAGATGAGAAGATGGATTTGAGGGTCTGAGCATGTTAAAATGATGTAAAAAGCACACGAAGAGCTTATTTATTAAATTTAATTCATGTTAATTCTTGGAATATGTTTTGGAGGTTAGTGAATATGGTGAAAAATTTTCTCACAAAATGACCTATCTAGTTCAGATAAGAATGTGTGATATATGGTCAAGAAATTAGTCAGCAAGACCAATATTTGCCATTATACCATATGATATTTATACATAAGGATGGTTTAGATATATCATAGGGAAATTTACATGCATAAATATTCATGAAAAATGTATACATAATTTTTAGAGGACTAATTCACCATGACTAGATTTTGAGGTAAATTGGTAGTTTTAAATTAGTGAGTTGCAAAGATGTTCTTGAGCCTTTATCTCCTGAGTGAAATTGTTGAAAGTATTTTGTGATGACATTGAGGTCATGGAGAGCATATATATATGTTTAATTTTTTATATTTTATTATCTCAAGGGTATTTAAGCTTCATTTTCTAAGACAAATCTTTGAGGTACACATGCCTAATAAGATAGTTTGTCCTAAAAGAGATTTCATGGTATGAGTGAAGGAGATAGGTATAAAAAAGAATGGATAAGGTAATTATATAAGTAATTTAATGGGTTTTTATTATTTTATAAGTCCAAATAGGCCCAATAGGATTAATATTTGATGCTAATAAAATAGACCTAATGCAATTAGGTCTCCATGAGACCTACAAGAGAAATGAGGCCTAATTGAGTTATTGAAGACCAAAAGGGGTCCAAAGTTCATTTTAATTATGTTAATAAGATGTTATAAGACCTATTACATGGAAAAAATAAGATGTTTAAGGTGTGTTTCTGACTAAGTGATGTGTAACCATGAGTATTTTATATATATATATATATATATATATATATATATATATAGACACACACACACAAGGTAGTTTAGGCCTATTTGATGCAATAAAATATTTATTGTTTGAGAATAATTAGGTCTTGAAATGAGACCATAATATTATATAAAATATGTGGTTATAAAATTGATGAGGTGACTAAGTCACTTAGGGAGTTGGTGCTTCCTTGCAAGTAGGTGCTTGCTTAATACTAGTCAAGTGGGTGCTTGAATTCTTTGGGGTTGGTGATCCAAGCTCAGTTTGTGCTCAAGATAATTTTATATTTTTTTTATAGGAATTTATTCCATTTTCATATATCTTAGAGTTTTTTTTCCCCTTTGAGGTTTTCCCACTCATATGCATGTTTTCTCATGTTATGCTCATGTGAATGGTTCTTTATGCATTGTTAGATCTTAATGTTGCTTTTATAGTTCATGAATAATTATACGTAATTAAAATAAAGTTTTTGGTATAATAATTCACCCCCCAATCTTAGTATTTTTATCCAAAAATTGGTATCAGAGCTTGGTCCTTTGAAGCAGGCCTAGCAACTTAAAGGAGATCCTAAAAGCATAAACATGTCTAGTCATCAAGTACAAGGAGGTTTGTCAACCAATAAGGATACTCTCTTTAGTGGGACTAATTATTCATTTTTGAGAATCATAATGAATATATATCTAATGTATTTATGCTATGACATATGGAAATATATTTTTTATGTATTCACTCTACCTTCTACACCACCAACTAATGAAATAGACAAGAAGGAAAGTGAGAACAAATCTAAGGTAATGAATGCCATCTTGTGTGGTATTTAAGAGGTATAACTTGTAAAGGTCATGAATTGTGATACAACCAAAGGGATTTAGGAAACTTTACATATAATCTATGAAGGAGACACCAAAGTCAAGTTGGAAAATTTAAAAACTTATTGAGTGTAGTTTGAATGTTTGAGAATGAAGGAGGATGAAAACATTGCATCTTATCTATTAGGAGTAGTTAAAGTGGTCAATGTCATTATAGGTATAGGATATAAATTAGAAGAATCAACAATAGTAAAAAAATTATTAAGATCCTTGATATCTAAGTTTGATTCAAAGGTGTCTATTGTGGAGGAGATCAAAGATCTTAACATACTATAGCTGGATGAGCTTCATGGCATATTAAATACCTATGAAATGAGAAAAAGTGATGAAAGACCTTACAAGAAAGAAGCTACATTTAAATCTAGGAAAAATTCACAATGTATAAAGGCCAAGGATGATGTTGACACATAAATTGATGATGACAAGATAGAAGCCATGTTTTTTTTACAAAACTAAGGAAAGGATTAGGTAAGTATAAAGGCAAGTTGACATTCAAGTTCTTTAACTATGGTAAGATTGGTTATTTTTCATTCAAATGTCCTAATAAAAATAAGAATAAGCATGATGGAGAACATGATGAACATCATGGTGATGATAAGAAGGTATATAATCTTAATAAGAGTAAAAATGGTTTCAAGAAGTATGAAGGCAAGAAAGGGTCATTCAAGAACAAGATATGTTTCTATACCAAAGAAGATAGTAGCTTATCTGATGAAAGTGACATAAGTACATTTGATAGTGATGATGATAGTAATGATAATGATAATAATGAAACCTTATTTATGGCTATAGAAATAGATAATGAGGGTTGTTCAAAAGGGAAAATTCTTATGGATGATGAATAATCAGATGAAGAAGAGGTTGAAGTGAACCTTGAGGTAGAATTGGTGAGTGATCTAGAGAATTTGAAGTTCCAAATAGCGAAGAATCAAAAACTGAGATCATTGTCTAAGAGTTATGATAAACAAATAAACATTTTTGAAGAGAGACTAAGTAACAACATTAATAAGCATGAGGATATCATCAAAAAGTTGGAAATTTAGATTGAAATTGTCACTGCAAGTATTAAAAGCAATGAGGAAGAATGAATCAAGTTTGGAATAAAAATGGAGTCCTTAAAGGCAAAATTAGATCAGGCAATAGTCAATTTGAAGACATGATTTTTTTGAAAATATTACTAAAGTTCTTGGTGATATTTTGAATAATTAAAGGTCTTCACATGACAAGATAGGTCTTGGGTTCAAAGAAGAAAAAAAAGAAAAAAAGGAGAGTCAGATCTCAAAGAATAATGGATGATCAGTAAATTATGGTACTAACAAAGTAAATACCTATGTATAAAATCTCAAATCTAAGGCTCAAGTTGATAATCGATAAGTTAAGAACTTGACTCCTTCAAGAGATAATGAAGGTATAAGTGCATCATTCAACATTAGATAGACAAGTTATGTGAATCCTTTGAATGTTTATTATTTCTCATGAAATCAATATGGACATAGGGTTGTGGACTATATACATCATGAAAGAATCAATTCCTCATGGACGAATAAGATTAATACAAATCTCTGTAGTAGAATCAAAATTATATGCTATAATTATGATCGAAGAAGAAATATTACAAGGGATTGTAAAATAAGGAATATGAGGAAGATACATCAAGATAAAAGTCTATATGGTCATACCACTAAGAATTGGATCAAGAATTTAGACCCTATGGATAAGGTGAAGGAGGAGTATAAGACTAAATGAGAATAATCTACGCTAGCTCAGACTACCTTTCACATTCAAGATGAAGGCATGAAATGGTATATAGATAATGTTTGCTCAATCCAAATGATAGGAGACAAGATAAAGTTCATCTCACTAAAGAATAATGCTTTAATAACAATGATATTTGGAGATAACACAATTGTCAATATAGTTGGCAAGGGTATCTTGAGTTTGGACAATGGGGAGACCAAGATAGATAATGTATTATAAGTGAAAGGTTTGAAACATAATCTAATTAGTGTAAGTCAAATGTGAAATCAAGGACACACACAAACATTTCATGATAGATGGTGTGATATAAGGAGAGCTAATTCTGGAAGACTAATTGCAAATGCTAAGAGGACTGAGAAAAATTTATATGTCTTGAATGCGATCAAGAAGGAGATGTTCTTTATGAGAAAGATGGATGGATGTTGGCTATGGGACAAAAGGTTGGGCCACCTAAACTTTGATAAATTGATCAAGATAATATCTAAAAAGTCTATGAAGAATATGCCTAAAATCACCAAACTTACAAACACACTTTGCAAGGCATGTCAACATGGTAAGCAAACTATAAGAAGGTTTAAATTAAAGGAGTAATCTACTATAAGACCTTTGGAATTAATACACACTGATCTCTATGGGCCTAAAATGATCCAAAGTATTCAAGGAAATAACTACTTCATGTTATATATAGATGACTACACATGAATGACTTGGGTAGCATTCTTGAAATAAAAGTTAGAAGCTCTCGATAAGATAAAGGCATTCAAGGATATTGTTGAGAATGAAAAGAATGGAAAGATCAAATGATTGAGATCAAAAAGAGATGGAGAGTTTTGATCCAATGAGTTTTATGACTTCTATAAAGTCTATGGGATAAGGAAATAGTTCTCAATAGCTAGAACACCTCAATATAATGGGGTAGTGTAAATAAATAATAGGACAATTCAAGAGATGGAAAGAACTATGATAAATGAGTCAAGGTTAACTGATGGATACTAGAGAAAGGAAATGATAACTATAGTCTACATTTTAAATAAAGGACAAATAAGTACTAATGGTAAAAATAATCCTTATGAACTATGGAAGGAATATATGCTAATGTGGAACACTTTAGAGTGTTTAGAAGCAAATGCTTCATCAAAATAGATGAGGAAGACTTAGGCAAGTTTGATTCTAGGTCTAATGAAGGTATATTCTTGGGGTACTCATCAATGAACTTATACTATAGGTGATATAATAAAAGGTTGTAAAAGGTAGTGGAAAACACAATTGTGAAGGTTGATGAGACAAGTTCTAAAAAGTCACACTCACAATCAAAGGATACATTAGAGAATCTAGACTTAAAGAATTAAGAGGAAATAATAGAGATAAATTATGAAGAAGAAGTTGAGGAAAGACAATACTCAAAAGGCCCTTTAAGATAGATTTAAATAGAGCATCCTGCATCATAAATCATTGGCAATAAGGATGTAGGTATGCAAACAAGAAGAAGGTTGGTAAGTAACCTGAATCAAGATAATGTTTATCTATTATCTAAGGTTAAACCTAAGAAAATTATAGAAGCAAGTAAAGATAAGTTTCTAATAGGTGTTATGAATGAGGAGTTAGACTAAATAGAAAAGAATGAGACTTGGGAACTAGTTCCTAGGCATAAAAATAATAATGTTATCGGCATAAAATGGGTGTTTAGGAACAAGTTGAATGAAGATGGAGAAGTCACTAGTAATAAGGCTAGATTAGTATGCAAGGGGTTTACACAAGTTGAAGGGGTATATTTTGAGGATACCTTTTCTCTAGTAGTAATATTGGAGGATATTATATTGTTTTTAGCATATACATGATTCAAAGGGTTCAAGTTGTACCAAATAGATGTCAAACCTACTTTTCTGAATGGGAACTTGGAAGAGGAGGGGTACATAGAGCAACCCAAGGGTTTATCATTATTAGGTAACAAAGACTATGTTTTTAGATTGAAAAAGGATCTTATGGGTCTAAAGTAAGCTCCTATAAATTGGTATGCCAGATTGAATAGGCATCTATTGGACCAATGTTTCAAAAGAGGAGTTTCAAATAGTAATATGTACATAAATATAGAAGGTGATCATTAGTTGATAGTAGTTATCTATGTGGATGACATCATATTTGGTTGAAATAGTGAGAATATGACTAAATCCTTTGTAGATGTGATGGAGTTTGAGATGTTCATGCTAGTAGAATCATCATTATTTATTGAGCTATAAATCAATCAGTCAAAAAGAGGTATATTCATCTCACAATCTAAGTACATAAGAGAGATGTTGAAGAGATTTGACATGTAATATTTCAAGGAAGTTAGCACACCTATGATAATAGGATGTAAGTTAAGCAAGGAGGATAGGTCTCCAAAGGTCATTTTGACTTCATATAGGTCAATTATTAAAAGTTTTTTATATACCACTACCTCTAGACCTAACATCATATAAGCAATTTTCCTTGTGGGAAGGTTTCAAGAAGACCAAAAGGAAAATCCTTTAAAAGTAGTGAAAAGGATACTTAGGTATCTCAATAGGATTATGGAGTTTATGCTGTGGTATCCAAGGAGCAAGGATTTTGATTTAGTAGCCTATATAGATGCAAATTATGTAGGAAATCTAGATGATATGAAGAGTACTAGTGGAGGATATATATTCTTAGAAGTGTGCCTAGTATCATGGACAAGCAAGAAGAAACCATCCATGACATTATTTACTTGTGATACTAAATATATTGTAATAGATTTATGTTGTACTCAAGTCATATGGATGAGACAAACCTTAAAATACTACAAGGTGGAGTATGATAATCTTAGACCTATCTATTATGACAATACAAGTTCCATAAGCATTTCAAAGAATATTATCATGCACTCAAGGACTAAGCACATTACAATAAAGTATCATTTCCTAAGAGATAAGGTAAGTGAATATATTACTACAAAGGATTAAATTACAGACATTTTAACCAAACAACTTTTAAAGCAAACATTTGAACATCTAAGATAGGAATTGGGTGTAGTTCTTATTCCTAGTAGTCATTAAGGAAGTCAAGTGATTAGGGGGAGCTAATCAAGTAGTTCATTATCTCCAAGAGAAGGTGATTAGTGCTGAGAAGGTATAAATAGAGATAAGGGGAACATGTTTGTATGGTACATCATCAACTCATAATCCTGTGTGTTGAGTGTTTTGGTTACAATAGGTGTGATCCAAGAAGTTGCATACATCTCTTTGTGATTTATGTCAAAGGGGGAGAAATTTAAAAAAGAGGGATAAATAGTCTATTGAGATAAGTTTATAAGAGTGGTTACCATCAATGATAAAGGGGGAGATTATTGAGTATTGTCATTGATGTTAAAGGTGATTCTTGAGAAGGTTGATGTCAAAGGTGACTAAGCCTAATTGGTAGTATGTGATATGAAAAGGTGCATTGAGAGAACATTATAATTAAGAGAGTATTTTAATTAGAAGAAGATAAAAAGATAATTTTAAGCCAACTAATGCCTTATGGTTTCATTTAGGTATAGTCATTGATGACAAAGTGCATAGGAAGCCTAGTTATGAGCCCAATCATGACGAAGAGGCATGTGCATGAAAATGAATGAACATAGGTAATAAAAGGATATTTGGAACTATTTTATCATTTATGTGAGTAATTTAAGCATTCATGAGAGTTTCAAGTTGATCCTGTAGGGTTAGGACCTTCAAACTAAGCCTACACCTAGACCTCTCTTAGACCATGCCTAGCCTAATGAGGTATGAAGATCATATTTTAAGGAAAGTATGCATATGTGAGAATGGAAAAATGTGAGATAAGTTTTTTTAGTCATGTTCACAAATTTTTAGGTCATGGTTTGAAGGAAATTGCATGAATCAATGTTTTAGGCCTTTTTGAGTTCACAAAATGAGGTCTAAAGACCTAAGAAGCACTTTCAGACATTCATTGGCATGTGTAACCTCTACATGGAAACCTAAGATATTAAGGAGAGATGGGAAAAGTTCCTATATAATATATATAGGAAATGGTTTTGTATTTAAGGGGCATTCCTTTATGAACAATCACTAACACCAAACCTATGTTAAACCTCCCTAAAACCCTAATAAGGACTTGATGTAAAATATATTGATAAAATCAGATTAGAATGGATTAAAATGCATATAAAAGATATTGGATAATGTAATAAAATCTCCTATGTACCTCTATGTGGTGGTGGTTAGTTAGATGAGAGAGAAAATGCATAAATACAGGCTTATTTGTCAATAAATTATTGTAACTCTCAAAAGTTGTTTTGGTTAAGAAAATAAAATGGATGGGAGAAGAATATATAGAATAATTTTTCATATCAAAGATGAATTATGTATATTTTATAGCCTTAAAATTTTCTAATTTGGTCATCCAAGTTAGCCAGTTATAAACATAACTAATGGTGCAAATAGTGCAAAACGTAGGTAGAGATGAGATGTATTTGAGGGTCTAAGCATGTTAGAGTGATGAAAAAAAGTGAATGAAGAGTTTTTTATTACTTTTAATTAAATTTTATTCTTGGAATAATTTTTTTAGGTTAGTGAATATGGTGAAAAAGTTGCTCACAAAATGACCTATCTAGTTTAGATAAGACTATGTGATATAAGGTCAAGAAATTGATCTACAAGACCAATATTTGATATTATACCATATGATATTTATATATGAGGATGGTATATATATCTCATATGATAATTTATATGCATTATTAGTCATGATAAGTGTATACATAGAAGTTGGAGGTCTAAGTCACCATGACTAGTTTTTTAGGTGAATTGGCAGTTCTAGGTGAGTGAATTATAGAGATGTTTTTGAGCACTTATCTCTTGAATGAAAGTGTTATAATAATTTGGTGATGACCTTGAGGTCATGGATAAATTTTATTAATTTTTAATTTTTAAAATTATAGTAACTTAAGGGTGTTTAAGCATCATTTTTGTATGATAGACGTTTGAGGTACATAGGCCTAATAGGATAGTTTATCTTAAAAGAGCTTTCATGGTATGAGTGAAGGATATAAGCATAACCATGCATAGATAAAGAAATTATAGGTAATTATGTAATTTATTTAAGGGTTTTTAACTATTTTATAAGGCCATATGGGCCCAATAGGATCAAGTTTTGATGCTAAGAAGATAAACCTAATGCAATTAGGTCTCCATAAGACCTAAAAGAGAAATGCGGCCTAATTGAGTTGTTAAAGACCAAAGGGGTCCAAATTTAATTTGAATCATTTTAATAAGATGTTATAAGACTTATTATCTGTCTGAAATAAGAGGTTTAATGTGTGTGGCTGATTAAGTGGTGTGTAATGACGTGTATATTATATATACAAGGTAGTTTAGGCGTATTTGATGCAAGCAATGGAATACGTGAATAAAATATTACTTGGTTGAGAAGAAGGAGGTCTTGAAATGAGAAAATAACATAAAATTAGATATGTGGTGATAAAATTTATTATTTGGATGAGTTGGTTCTAATTCACTTAGGGCGTTGGTACTTCCTTGAAAGTATGTGCTTGCTAAAGCCTAGCCAAGTGGGTGCTTGACTTCTTTGGGGTTAGTGCTCCAAGTTGAGTTGGTTTTAAATATAATTTGATATATTTTTTTATAATAATGTATTAAATTTCATATATCATAGTGGGTTTTATTCCCCTTTAGGTTTTCCCGCTCATATGTGTGTTTTATTATGTTATGTTCATGTGAATAGTTCTTTATGCACTGCTAGATCTCAATGTTACTTTCATAATTCATGAATGATTGGATACAATTGAAATAAAGTTTTTGGTACACTAATTAACCCACCCTATATGATTATGATTATAATAAATGGATGAGGAGGGAGTGATTATAGATTATGATGGACAAAGAGGGAGTGATTAGGAATGATGAGGGATGATGAAGTAGTGATTAAGGATGATGAGGGATGGTGAGTGTCAATGGAGTGATTAGTGATGATGAGGGAGTGATTATAGATGATGAGGGATGTTGAGGTTAATGAGGTAGTGATTAAGTATGATTAGGGACAATGAATGAGTGATTAGGGATGATAAGGGATGAAGATAAATTTATCAAGAATGAGGGAGGGACGATGAGCAAGTGAAATTAACATAAAATGGTTATTTGATGTGTGCAAGTCATAAATATTACCTATGTTGTCTAAATAAAACCACTTTGAATTGAATTAAAAATGATTCATTTGTAAACTTCAAATTTGACAAACCTGGGACTCTTAGAAATTCTAATAAATAATTTAGAAGGCACAAAAACCTAAAAAATGACTATATGTTTACCAAAAATGGACATCAATTGAAAAAGTAATGCCTTAAAATACCTAGGTTAAATATTGAGAACTTGAAAATGCCTAAGTATTGACCATATTTTATTTTGAAAAAATATTTCCCATATCATAAGGCATGCAATTATGAGATCAAATCTATTATATGTAGAGTGACCCTAATTTATTATATGGTTAAAATATAAATCATCATATATTGGGGAATAATTATCACCCCATATTTTTAAATGCATGGGATATTATTAAAATTCCCATATTAAAATGTAAAGAGATAGTATAAATCCCATAAAAAATGGTGAAATGGGATATTATCCAATCCCATCAAAAAAGGTGGAGATAATGACTAATCCCACTATTTGTGCACCTCCAACAAGTATATAAAGGGGTGAGGGGTTATTTATAAACAATTGAAATTAAAATTCATTCCAAGGTTTCAAGGCTCTCATGGCATAGCTAAAGAGTTGAGAGCTAAGAACTAGAGCCAAGAGCTGAGAGTTAAAGAGCTAAGAGTTAAAGAGCTAAGAGCTAGAGATCTAAAGAGCTAAAGATCCAAGAGCCAAAGAGTCAAGAGCCAAAGAGCTGAGAGCTGAAGAGATGAGAGTCAAAGAGACAAGATATAAAGAGCCAAAGAGTTTATATCCAAAGATTTTAGAGTTAAAGAGTTGAGAGCCAAAGAGATGAGAGCTAAAGAGAAAGAGATGAATCTAGCTGTATGCTGAGAGACTTGATTTGAGTTCATTTGAGCCACTTTTTAAAGTCTTGAAGTAAGACTTTTGGTGGAGAACTTTAGGAATGTGAGATTATTTTTCATGATAGGAAGGTGGAAGGTACATCCATGAGTTCTAGGACTTTTTGAAGGTTTTTTTTTGAGTTTATATAGTCTTAGAGGTGTGCTTCAAGAAAGTGTAGAATCTGTCTGAGAGTTTTGAGATTCTTCGAAGGGTCAAACATACACATTTGGAAGTGTCTCAAGAAGGTAGAGAATATGTTCAAGAATTTTTATATTCTTCAAAGGTCCATAAAATTTTAATTCATTATTGTTATATAAGGGTAGACTTGTACTTATAGACATTTAATAATGAATTGATTTAGTTAATTTGTGAACTCAGAGACGTAGGCATTTCCAAACTTCGTAATCAACTCTTGTGCAGTGTGGTTGGTATTATTGAATTGCTTCTCTTTGAGTTGATTATTTTATGGATTAATTTTTGTATATTTAATTAATTTCTTACAAGGATCCAAGGTAAATTTTTTTCATGAAAATTAGTTCTAGTTTACAAATCAATACATGATTCTTTCACATTACATAAAGAAATGTAGATAACCCTTCCAGTAGATATTTTCTAATTTTTATTACAATGTGAAAGGAACATGTATATGTTGTAATGTGTATGAATTATAGTTCATACACATTATAGAATGTATTCACTATGTTTTATTTGAATTCAAAAACCAAGCCTTTTGGCTTGGAAATAACTTATATTCCTGAGCTAAAGGCTTGGACCTATCAACACATAGCCACATCTAAGAGTTTTGATAGAAAAAAATTCATCTTCCATCACCAAATAAAATATGAATTTAAATGAGAAAATTCATAAAATTATTACCATTATGATGAGCATGCTCTCATATTTATGAATATATGATTTTTGTAATTTTTGGATTATTTTAAGGTTTCAATCTATGTTGATTTATAACTATAGATTTTTTAGACCACTACATGCCTCAAATATACATGCCTATATATGTATATTAATATTTTTTTTCTTATCCAAATTAAAAAAAATGGTTATAAACTAAGCCTAATACTACACACATTAAAAAAAAAATCTAGTTTTCATTTTTTTAAAGATAATTAGAGGGGGCCACATGACTGACCATCTATTTTTTTATTAGTTTTTTTGACTTATATACTTGTAAAATTAATAAAAAAAATATTCATAGAAAAATTATAAAAAAATCTAGGTTACAAACTATATGATCTTATCTAAAGTTTCACTAATTGGGTTTAAACAATATTAAATGATGGTAAAAAAATGAAGGGCCATATTACCGGCTATCTACTTTGTTTTCTTAAAAAATATGAATTCCTATTCAAAATTTATATGTTTGACGTAGTTATACTTAACCATTTCAAAATAAAATAGTTTTTTAAAAAATACACTCAAAATTCTACAATCTATGTTCTTACACCATCCTCTAATTTTGAGTGTAGCCATCTCAAATTATCTATAGAAGTTCAAATTTCTCCATTTTTAGGAAAAACATGTTCATGGGTAGGCCCCTTTTTTCACTTACCCAAGAAAGGTTCAACATATACATGATTGACATATCATGGGTTTAATTTATTCACACATCACACTCAAGTACATGTGAAATAAATGTGTGTATATAAATTATATGCTATATACTAACATAAAGTAGACAACATATGCAAAAACTACTAAACACGTGAAATGCTAAATATTTTAGGCATTTTTGAATTATTTGATTTTTTTATTTTCTATAATATTTGATTATTTTTGAATTTTTGGAATGTTTATTTTTTTGGTATGTTTGGAAATAGAGTGATAGTTGATGATCCCATCTAAGGGATGCTCATAGGGTGTTATATACTCTAAATGTGGTATAATAAATTGGTCATGATGTCAAGGATAATGTGTATTTGAAAAATTTGAATGTGTAAAACATGTGATGTTTTGTGTATGTCTCATATAACTCTGTGATCATGAAGTAGTAATATAACATGTAGGGGGTCATAAAACCCACTATTTTTTGCTCTATAATTTCATTCATGTAATAGTGGGTATTATTACCCATTTTGAAACATGGTGTTTTGATGTAAGTAAATGGATAGGAAAATAAAGTGTGAATGAGGATATTTAAGATTCTAATATAGATTTATGATGTAAATACATCTCAAGCATGGGGAACCTAGGAAGTGATATTACATGTTGCTTACCCTTTCTTGCATTATTAAACTTAGTACATTGTATAATCAACTGTCATGGATTTTTTTTTTATTTTTACAAAGGAATTTCATATGGAAACCCAAAAATTATAATTACCTTATTGGCATAAATATAATTAATAAAAAATTACATTGTGGAAAGTACTACCTAAAGCTTATGTATCCAAGGACATACTGATAACATATCAAATACTCTTGTATGTGGTATAACTAAATGGTATTGGTTAATTGTGTTGTACCAACCTAAATATGTAATTTAATATCACCCAAATTTTTTTGTATCTTCCCATCAAATGATTTTAACATTTTATTTGAAGGGAAAAAATACTCATGTGTGTATCCCAAATGTGTGAGTAATGTCATGGTACACACATGATCACTAGTGCCATTTTCAATAATAACACTATGAATAGGTTTATGATAAATATATTATATAATAAATAATAAATAATAAATAAATATCTGAGTCATCATCCACAATATTTTTTTCATCAAATGAAATATAAGGTCTCAAAACCATATGAGGCATCTCACGTAAAAAGTTACCAATAATCCCATATAATGGATTCCTATAATGTGATGAAGGATGATGTGTATGATATGCCATTTTCAATTCCAAATTTGTCTTATAATGATATTTCATTGGGTTGTTGAATATATTTTATATGTGATAATCGTTTAGTTGCAATCTTGAATCTTTAAGAGGATCCATAAAGATAAGTTGATCAATATCAATAAGGTCTTGTATCTTGTGTTTTAATTTATAATAGCTATTTATATAATGAACCACACATTGGTGATATTCAAAATAGGCATTAGCATCATATCCTTTTGGTAAAGGCTGACTCATATCAACCACCATAGGAGGATAAAGAGATATGAGATGAAACTTTACCATCTTCGAAAGTAATGAAGTTGGAGACTTAGGTAATAATGTAAATTGTATCTAAGGTGCATTGGATAATATGAGCCTATTAGTTTTTTTTAACATCATATAAACTATTGTAGTTGTGTCTTTTTTAGCCTCATTAGGTTTTACCTTATAACTTAGTTTGATATGAAACTTGTTAGTCGATGTAGTTGGTGTGTTAGCTACATATTTAAGCTCATTAGATGCAAGAAATTTCATTTATATATATTGAAAAATATGGTATAATTCATAAAATGACTTAATTTATTTAAAATAATAGATTCATATAGGGGAGCAAGAAATTTTTTCCTGAATATGTCTTGAAGTTCTTTATCCACCATTAGATTTGTCATTTTGGCTAATATTATCTTATATCTCAAGACATATTCATTAATTAGTTCATTGGTTCCTTATTTGATCTTGTAAATTTGTGAATATGACATATTTTAAGTAATGTTTATTAAAAAATTTGTTAAATTTTTATTGGATAAGGTTTTGAATGCCCTTATTGATTGCATTGGGAGATCATTAAACTATCTCAAAACATAGTCCTTTAAATTTCTTGAAAACAATTTGGTCAATAGTTTGTCATTAGAAGCATAATCAAGGGATGCCACATAAAAGGATAAAATATGTTTCTTAGGATCACCCTTTTCATCATAAACTTTTAAATTGGGTGAAACAAAACTAATTGGTAAATGGTGTAAAAATATCTAAGGTGCAAGGGGGTTATACAATACATATTTTGAGTAAATAACATGGGGTGATTTTATATAATTTTGCTCAAAGTTTGTAACCTTAGATTCCAAAATTTATATAGCTTGTACAATATATTACACATTTTTACCATGAAGGTTTTAATTTTGAGAAGTCATTAAAAGATATGTGAACACTTATGTTGAAATAAGCATTAAAAATGATAATTGGGTTGAAGTATTAATGGTTCTCAAGGAGGATGTAGGAATAGTGGTTTGAATTTTTGGGAATAATGGTTTGAAAACATATCCCATTCCCTCACTAGATATAGTATGATTTTTTTTGCTTAATGGGAGAGAGATAGAAATTTGGGGATGTCCCAAATATCTAATAACATAATCAATAGATTCACATGGTTATTAATCAATGCTTTTGGTTGTTGTTGTGTCCAATATAGTATGAAGATATTCAATATTTTCATGAATACACTCATGAAATATATTAACTCATTCATGATATAGTTGTTTTTTTTCATTATCCTCATGTTTCTTTATACTCATGATCAGATATATCTTCTATAAGAATATTTTTAGTATGTGGCTCATTACCCTTATTTACACTCTCATTATTATGAGAATTTGAAATGTATTGTCTTGAGACATTTTAGGTGTCCCAAGGGGAATTTAAAGATATTAAATAGGAACACCACCTAATCTAAGAATATAACTAGGTTGCATGCAAAAAAAAAATAATAATAAAAATAAGTAAATACTTTAGGAGGTTAAAACCCTATAACAAACTAGGATTTGCATGAAAAAAGTGGTTGGGTTCACCAAATGTTTGACCCTTTTTTTGGAACTAAGGGTTAAGAAGGAATAAAATATTTAGGAGTGAATTCAACTATTCTTTAAAGTAGGCCATTTAAATAATTTAGTTTATGATATTCAATTTTAGTGCTAAATTATGAAAATATTATATATAGAAAGTACAATGCCAAAAAATATTTTGATTGCATAATCATTAATAAAAAATAATACTTAGCTTATGAAATGATAAAAAAATAGATCTGAGATGTAAAGGTGTGGAAACATGTTTTTTGATGTTTAGGAAATAATCATCAGATTCAAGGAATATTCTTTTTGGCTCCTTGAACACTTATATTTACCTATGGACACTTGCATTGATGTTATCATTGAAATATTAACACAATTATCATGTAAAAAATGTTCATTATATAAATATGTGTCACCTAGATATTTATGCATTTTATCACGTTTCATCTAATGTATATGGATCTTGTGTGCAAGATGTGTATCACTATATATAGATCAAACCCTAACTCTCCAACTTAGGTTTGGTTACCTAGACAAAAAATGAGTTAGTGGGATCATAATGTCAAGATAACCTCAAAAAACCCTATATCAATGAACACTTCTTATATAACCAATACCCTAAGGAGGGCCTCAGACCTATGTAGCTCTCCCTTATGTGTGGGAATGTGTGTACATAAGGTGAAATATACTATATGAATATGCATGTAATGATCTATCTTGTAGCTCATGAGATATTATTTGAGTTCTTTATACCTGTAGTATGACTTCTCCTATGATTGACATGCAATTAGGGATGAATAGGGTAAAATATATTAGTTATGTGCTTCAAAATTTAATAGTATGTCTAACCTTGAGAGCTGATTTTTGGATATTTTCTAGATGAATAATAAGTGTTCTTTGAATTGTATATATACTATATTTTTTGAAATCATCCTAATCTAAGGGTTATTGACATTATTATGTGGACCCATACACATAAAAATATTTGAAAATTTGACTGTTTGTATGGTAAGGACACTTGTGTGCGAGCAAGGATAGTAGCATAAATACAAATATCCTATCTTTAATGAAACTACTTGGGATGGAGAAAAGTTTGTGAGGTTATACAACTATTAGTGAAGGATATATATTAGATTTCAAGTGTTATATAAATACATGTGATCTAAATAATTAAAGTTATCAAGTTTGAACTAAGAAATAAGTAATTAGACCTAATGTGGTAGAAAATGTAATCCTTTTGGCTACAAGGAAGGTAAAATTTAATGGTAGAGACCTGAGATATATATTTTCAATTGTACAAGACTAGTTTAACACACAAATCTAGATTTAATAATCTACACTAGATATGAGCATATTTTAGTGGAGATACTTGCATCATCATTAGATTTAATATGAAAGTTGCACCATGAAAAATTTGAGTGTGTAAATATTACCCCCTTGAGGAGATTATTTTACATGAATTGAAAAGGGTTTTTGCCTAGGTAGTGGCACATTGAAAGGAAAAGGAAGGCTACAAAGCTTATCTTACTTACCTTCATGGTACAACAGAGCCAACTAAGACACCCTCATGACCTATGCATAAAAAATGGGAATCAAGTGTGGTTTTATAATAACTTGAAAAACATGATAACTAATAAAAATATAAGAAAGAATAATTACCATGTATGTGGGGATGAGTATACTACTTAAACCATTCCATTAGGGTTTTGAGCTCAATGTTGAGTGGTATCAACCTATAAGACCAAAATGAAAAATAACATACCTTACAACAACACTAAAAAAAATAAAACATTAAAATTATTAGTGTTTGATACATTTTGGGTCAATTAGGCACTAAATATGTTTTAATATGCAATAAAATTCAAGTTTTGAAGGAAATTTTCCAAAATGGAAAGTTTTTAAAACTCAATGGCTAGTGAGGTAGACTATTTACTTTAGAACTTGCTAAAATTGGGAATCATTTGTGCAATTGAGTGTTGAGAAACTAGAATTCTATATCTAATATTGATATATTCAATTCATAAATCAATCAGATGGATGATTACAAGGAGATGATGGAAAAAATACCAATGATATGAGGAGCAGGTAAGGGACGGGCAAGTTCTACTCACTTTTCCATTTTTATTTTGACTATGAAAATTTACATGGGAATGAGCTTAGATCCATTAAATTTTGAAACTAAATGCATGGTTGGGTTTAGGGGAAGGTCATATTTAAAAAATGTTATTTTTTGGCATTTTGGTGCATTTTTGAGAAAATTAGGGTGGTTAGGGTGTGGCCATAACTAGCTAGCAAAACTATTAGTCTCATCAGACTAATAGTTAGGTTTCCATCTTCGGTGATTCTATAAATTGTTATGGTAAAAAAATTATGCCAAGATGCATGCAATAGTTATGTAACCACCACCTACCTAAGATAATGGTTTCACCATGAGGAGAGAAAGATAATTTTGGATGAGTTTTCAAGGCTAGAAAAGTGATCAGGTATGTTTTCACATGTTTTTCTAAGAGAATACATTATAGAGTAAAGTGAGGGAGCAGGAGTAGATTCTTAGGATTATGGGTAAATTTATATCTAATGAGTTTTCCACACTAGATAGAGTAGAGATACTTAGGATTGCATAGGCAGGGATCATTTCCCCATTGGGAAAGTTACTTTGTAACTTGTTCACTTATTGGGACACAGACTAAATCACTTTTTAGTTTCCATGGACCTTAGGAGAGTGGACCATCACTCTCAAAACTATTTATAGGTTACTATGATTTCAAACTATAGGAAGGGTTATGACCTTGAGAAAGACCATAGACAAAGGCAAGGTTTTTAGTTGGGCTACCTATTTTGGTAATGCAAATACACCCAATGTAGGTGTGAGGTATGGAGTCGTATTGGAAAGGGTGGATCAAAAAGTGATCCTAACCCTCCAAAAGGAAAATTTAGGGATATTTAACTCTAAATTAGTGGGATAAAAGTGGATATATTTATTTATTTATAGTTGGTAACCCATTATTAGGGGGATAGAGGAGAGAGGTTGATGATTTACATGGGGCCTTGAGATTTTGGATAGGACCTATATATGATTATGAGGTTGAGGGAATTATCCATCAATAACACTACACTCATCATGAGCTAGGTATATGACCACATGAACCTTGATTAGAAAAGGGGAAGTAATAAAGTATATGAGGGCCATCAGGGCCTTTAGGTGAAAGGTAACATTAAAATACTTACCATGAGTAGTGGGCACATTGAAAATAATATATTTGGTGGATCTACCATACCAAGGCATGAAAAGGTAGTGGATAGATGAGGTGGCCACTCTCACCACTTGAAATAGTGCATGGTAGGTGAGGGGTAGGTGACTATAAATATATGTTCACCCCTAGATAGGGTGATCTAGTAGTTTAGGATATAATATGTATCCAATATAACCATGTCATAAGTAGTGCTCAGTGGGAACAAAGATATTAGAAATGCTAGATTAGGGATATTTGGGTGGCATACCCTCACACTTGAGACTCCTATCATGATTACATTTGAGATGGTATTGAGAGGAAGAGGATATATAGGAAAAAAACTTGTATAGGTTTTAGTGCAATTTATAGTGCTGATGCAAATCTAGTAGCAAGTACAACCACCACTACAACTACCAATCTCATAAGTACATACCTAGTTGTAGCATCAAGTACATGTTGGAGGGGGAGGGGATGGAGATCAAGCCTCCATAAGGTTTGAACAAGAACCTACTAAAGATGATCCAATATGATATGAGGATGAGGCGTAGATGAGTTCTAACAAGGATTTAGACGTAGACTACCAGGAGGTTGACCTAGGTAAAATGATGTTTTATCTCATTTTAGTCCCTTGCCACATTACTATCTACTTTATTACTTGGTTATTATTTTTATTTTATGTGAATAGAGATATGATGTTTGATTTTGTTATATTATTACATATTATACTACTTAGTGAAGGACCCTGATCAAATATACTTTGGTCAATTTATGTTTTTTAGGAACTTGCTTTGGTAGGAATCAAATATTTGTTAATGTGGGATTTCCTATAGGAATAGGTAGGCATACCAATGTATTTTCACCTACCTACCATTTATTTTTGGATCTCCCTCATCATATGGGAGAGATACTTGGCTTGTAGACTAAGGTAGCTGGTTTAGAGTCTTAGGTGAAGACTCTCACTTACATTGTCAGGGTGAGAGGAGGTTGAGATTCTTCAAGCTAATAGATAGTGGTAAGGACAACCTCCTAGGAAAGTAAAAGTATGAAAAACCATATAATTTGGAGCCATAACCTACATCACTCATCAACATCAATACCTTATCACAAGAGAAGAATCATGATCCATAGGCACTCGATATATTGAGAGGGTATAAAGCCTCTAATAGGACCTTATGAACACACTATTATATCTATTTTTTTAGATTTTTGATAATTTAGACACAATTTCCCTTTATGGAGGAGATTGTATTGAGACATGATGCTTATAAAATCAATATTTATTATGTATATAGAGAGATTTTAGATTATTTTAGTGACTTGACATCATGTAATTTTTTTTACTTCAATGTTACTTTTTAGTTTGTAAACTTTAGACAACTAGAAATGTGATGAAATGACATGTATATTTATTTTTGATAATGTTATAGATATGCTTATATATTAAAAATTGGAAATAGAATGTATAAAAATATAATTAAATGAATGGTTTATGTAAATGACAATGTGATAAAGACTATTTTTTAGGTGATAATAAATATATTTCACTTAAACATCATACAACTTTCAAATTTCAACAAAGGGATGAAAGGAGATAGGATATATGGAATGATAGAAAAAAATATACACCAATTTTTCACAAGGAATAATAGGTTTACCTATTAATTATGAATAAAGGGGAATTATACTTTTTACTAAAATTATAAAACACTAGTTTTATTGGTTTCATCTGGAGGTTTCAAATCATGACAAAATTGATAAGAGGGATAAAAATCTCCTTTTGTCATATACATATAGGTAAGATTTTGGGGCTATTTTATTAATTTTTAGATAGTTTATGAATTAAATTTTCTCTTTATTTTATTTTTTTTACCCCATAAACTTAGTATCATGCGACTAGGAAGATGCATGGGCTCATCACCAAAGGATATATGTAGGTAAGGGCATCTCACCCCAACACTAACCCCATAAAACTAGTAAGATGTGAGGGTTCAACATTGAGGATTAGTGAAGGGAGAGAGAAATGTAATTTTTTATTTCATTTAAATAACCTTAAGCTTGTATTAGTGTCTCTTTATTTTCCTTTATTTTTTTTGGGAAGGATTTTACCACAAAATATTAGCCCCATAAAACTAGTAAGATTCAATGGATCATCACCAAATACCAAGATAGGTGAGTAGGGTTATCTATTTTTGGCATGCTAGTGATAATTCCTAGAAGGATAATTAAAAGGAGACTCTATCATGGACAAGGTTATAGACTCGTGTCTAGGCTATAATTTTCTAATCTTGTAAGAAACTGTAGAAGAATGAGGTACACTATACTCATAATAACTAAGATAAGAACCTCATCATTTGGATTTCAAGAAATTTTTTTAAAATGGAAAGAGGGTGATATGGAAAATGAGATAGAATGATATGATTCACTTTGAAAGTTTTTGTCATGTGAAATCATAGGTAAAAAACCACTAAACAAAGAATTTGATATGAAAACAACACATAAATAATGGAAACCATATTTATTATGGAAATAGGGAAATGTGAAATGGATAAAGATGTAAAATTTTTAGGTGTAATGAGTTCACACACTCACTAAAATACTTACCCTGTAAATTTCACAAGCAAAAGGATCCATTGTTAAAGTCTTATATCACCAAATAAGGGCCCAACAAATTAGGCCTAAACTTATGATCTTATCCCTTTTTCTTATCTATTGTATTGTCAAGTCTTAGAACAAAATATCCTACTCATACGAGACATTAATAAAAATTATTATGATGCTCATACTATTATTTTTAAGGCATAATCATTTTTACTTTTCCTATCATTTCTAAACAAGGGAAAGTAAAAAGTTTGTGAAAATTCAGTGAGTAGTTATTTGAAGTATTCTACCTTTGAATGGGAGAGATAAGATCCCATCTTGAGAATTTTTGGGTCCTCCTCAAAATTGATGTTTATTTATACAATGTCATGGGAAAAATTTCAAGTTCTTTCCTCAAACACTGGCATGAACATTAGAAGAAAAATGGTTCGTTATCTAATCTAACATCTAAACTATAATTTGTTCTTGTGTAATGGGGCATTGATTGATTGTATTAAGGATGTGGATCATTAGGATCTTTTGGTGGCTTATCCTCATGCTCCAAGACTTATATTATGCCAACATGTTGTAATTTGATAGTTGATTTGAGAGCCTCTAGATGAATAGGTTTTTGAGGACTATAAGTTCCAATCCTATAAGGGAAAAATGGGAGTTTGATTGCCTCATGCTTTTCTAAGATGGTTATGTTTTTAGATATTGACTTTGTTGAGATGGATGGAATTATCATATGGTTTTATTCACTCACTTTTTTTATTTTTTTAAATCCCTTTTCCTCTAGCTTCACATTTGGAATTTTTTTTGGGTCTTTGGGAATTGAATTCAATATTGTTGTAGTCACCATGGGTTTATTATCTTTGGCTGAGGGTGGGGGGTTTACCACACTATTGATAGGTTAATTACTATGATGCCCTAGTATCTTTTTGAAGTTGGATTGAATGGAATCAAATGTTTAATATCCTATTGAGAAAGGAAAATCTTCCTTAGATGAGGAATTTGATCTCTTGGAAAAAGGTAGAAGGGATGTCCTTTATCCTATGGATCTAGGGTCTCCCTAGGAACTTGTTATGTTTCATGTCCTTATCAATCACATAAAACTCTATAAAAATGATTGTGGTCCCAAAGTTAATAGAAGTAGGATCATCTCAATGGAGGTATACTTAAGGTTTTTGTAGCCTCTTATGATGTTTTATGTGTTGGAAAAATTAATTTATCTATAACCAAGTTTTTGGAGAAATAAATAATGCATGCACTATATTAACAATTACATATCATTAACCATTTTTGTCTTTACATAATTATTATAAATCATGACTTGTAAAAAGAATTTAGATCCCATCTTAGGCATCTTGGTGTATGGGGGAAGACTTATAAGGTTAAATAATTAGAAAACACCTCTTTAATTTTTCCCATGTGGAAACATATATAAGTTGATGTGGTTAATTTAGGCATTAGGTGGATGCATTTCACTAGCTAGGTGCCCCAATCTTAAGGAATCAAATAATGTCAAAATTGGTAGGAGAGATATTGAGTAAGTCCATGAAGGGGATATGAGAAAATATCTTTGTAAGGTTAAAAACTAAATCATAGTTTCCCATAGGCTTGGTGTTGATGTCAATATCTAAAATAGTTATAAAATGGGAAGTTACAGGTTGGTACTCTCTTATTCAAGTGATAACATTCACATCTTCATCTGTATCTAGTTATAAAAATCTTATAATCTATGTTTTCCCATGAGAACATAATTGGGGTGCCACATTAGGTTTGGATGAGCCATAATTAGAGGCTCAGTGTCATGGGTTTCATCTGGTGGAGTTTAGCTAGTTTGGTTAGCCTATGGCTAGTTCTAGATGTTGCATTGGTACTGGTCAAGAAATGGGTTCTATTATATGTGAAAATTGACATTTTGATGCACCAATTGACCTATTAGTGGAGTTTAATGGGTTTTATTATCACTCCTTAATAACATTTTGACAAATGTTTTTTTTTGGTCCTTAGGGAATCTTTAAATAAATTTGGTATATCCCATATGGGCACAAGTATCATGCCAAACAACTCTATCAAAATGAAAATATAAATTAGGATAATAATCCTTGGTCATATGGTTCTATTTTTGATGACCAAACCATTTTGGGCTATTGTATTGATGAAAGTTTTGGTTTTCATATTATGGGTAATGGTCAAAATGTTAAAACTAGTCTTGAGTTAGGTTTTGAAATTGTGTGCCATCAGATGGGGGATGGTTAAAATTTACTTCATGAACTATGGGTGGAGTATTTTGGTTCCTCATACTCACATTTTTATTTATACCATTGTTTTCATCAATGGGTTGATGTGGGTTGTTCAAAACATTCAACCTCTTTTTTTGATTCTCACACCATTCATAATGATTTTTTGGTTTCTATTTATAACCTTGGACATTGATTGTTGGGGTTGATTTGGTTTCTATTTTGATAACCCCCATTATTTTTATTAAGGGTGATTAATTAATTATTAGTTCCATATATTATACAAAAATTATCAATGGTCACATGGTAAATTCTCAACGTGCTTTCAAGCACTTCTTTATAGGACTAGTAAGGTAATTTTTGAACATCCTTCCTCATTTCCTTATTGAGGGAGTTTATAAAGAGATCACATATCTATTTTTGGTCCATATGTGGTGTGTTGGCATAAAATTATAATACATATTTACATCCCATAATGAAATGGGTAGTGGTTTCATTAGATTATTTCTTAATATGCAAGAATTATTGTATGTTAGTCTTGATCATTTTATTCATGTTGAATATTTTGAAAAATGTGGACATGAGTTGTCAAAAGGAAGGAATATAAACCTAAGGAAGGGGTAGTAATAATTAAGGGTAATTCCTTCCAAATTATTTTGGAATATTTTGGGTAACTACCCCATCCCAAGGTATAATCTCTCTAATAACAGTCATGTATGACTTCATATGCATATTGGGATATATGTATCCCTTAAAATTATGGAGATATAATATGGGACATGGCAAAAGGACTCAAATATTTTTATTGAGAGGTTATTTAAAATATTTGACATAGGTCCCCATAGCACTAAATTATACCAAAGTAATTATGGGATGATCTTGAAGAGGAGACTTTAAATAGGAGGTGGATGGGAGAATCCTATGAAGAAAAGATGTAGGCTAATATGTTGGAGTATAGTACGCTAGAAAGTAGTATTACATCTAGGTGGGCTTGGTTAACATGTGGTAATGATGTGGAAGAGGGTTCTATTAAGAAATAATTTTTGGTACCTATAAAGGATGAGTGTACATGAGTAGCACATTGGTCAACATATAACTTGGAGGAATGAAGGGTAACAGTGTGTTGGTTGACATACTATCAAGAAAAATGAAATAAAAGACACATACAATATGAATTTGAGTTGGGGGTTGATAGGATGGATTAATGATATAATATATAGAGCTGGGGAGTCCATGTGTAAGGATGTAACTGAGATATTGGTTTGAAGTGTAGTTAGTGAGAAGTGGTTTAGATGAGTATTGCAGTAGTTGGTAAACTTCCATTGAGATGGGAATGGAGGAGGAATTTCCTTGGTTGGAAAGATTTAATACAATCCCTTGATTTAGAGAGGCATAGTTTCTCTTTATGTTTTGAATGTAACCCACCAAGGTGTACATGAGTACATTCTATGAAGAAGTATTATATTTAAGATCTTCCTTTATGGAAGATTTAAGAGGGAAATATTGATAATCAATAATGAATTGGATTGTGTTAGAGGAATTAGGAGCTATTATGGGTTACTCACATTGGATAGAGATGTTTTGATTATTACTAGATGGATGTGAGAATGATTTTAGTTTTCTCAACCCATCTTGTAGATATCATATTCTCTCAATATACTGATTAAATATCCCTATGCTATCTGTATTTAGGATTTTCAAGATAATATATGGTTTGGTTATAATATGAGGGTAGATACCTCATATAGTGGTGAAATTCACATTGTTAGAGTCTTGGTAGTTGTTTTTGGTTTCATAGGGGTCCCACACTTATTAAATCACTACCTTAGACCTAATTTGTGATTTAAGGATGAAGAGTTTAGAAACCAACTCTCCAAATTTTTAATGGAGTTGTTATTATTCCAACTAAATAAGGAGGCCTCACCATGAATTCTATGGTTCCTCTTATAATTTTCTAGGTTAAAATATGTCTCGAATTCATGTCTAGACATATTCAAGGGTATATATATCCACAAGATAAATGGGAGAGAGGAGAGAAGGTAGATGAAATAAAACAAAAGAGAATAATTCAAAAGGATAAGCCTTTAATGTCAAGATAAAAAAATTATACATAATAAAAGTGACACACTACCCTTAGTGCACTTGAATTTCCAAGGTCTTGCTGAGACACATGATGAAAATATGATAGGATGATGTTTATGGGTTTGGTTGATTAGGTTGAGGTGTAAGGATGAGTTTTGAGATAGTGGTAAAGAGTGATTGTAGTGATACAAAAGGATCTCACCTATGTCAAATTTCTCATTCAAAGTGGTGAATTGAGAGGAGACATAATTTAAAGAATCCTCAGTATGAATGAGGACAATATATCAATGTTATTGGTCAATACTAGGTATGGGAAATTGGGCATAATTATACTAGATAACCCTAGGGAATTAATTTAATATATTGGGTTTATTATGTATATTCAATTTCAACCACTAAGAGAATGAAATATGATTAGCCTAGTCCCAAAAAGGAAGAAAAGGAAGATGGAAATATTTAGACCAGGAGGTTGTTAAATTTATGGGCTAGAATATTAGGAGTTATAAGTATCAAGGGTTATTATACATGGGATTTCTTGTCAAGAACTTCAAGTTCACTCATGATAAGGTGTGGAATGTGAGTATAATGAAAGAATTTAATTCTAAGGTTAGAGTTATCATCACTGTAGATGTTACTAGCATAAACAAGAGACCTAACCCTAGGGAAGATGCTTTTTCTATGGATATATGGTCACTTTGGAAGCATCATCCAAGGGGAAAAACATTTTTTTTGAATGTATAAATCATATATATATTGTATTGATTATGATTTGGAAAATTATATTTTTTTATTTGAATGGTTAAAAGCAAGGTTTAGGCTTGTGCACATTTTTAAAACCTTTGTTTGATTCTACTTTTGGTAATGTTTCACAAAGGAAATTAAAATATGCTACTTGATACAAATACAATATTTTTAATAATGAAATGAATAAATAAAAGTAAAATAAATCAAATAATTTTTTTTTTTAAAAAAAAAAAAAATATATTTTTTAGGAATGCAAGTGCTAAAAACTAAATTCTATATGAATGATACAAGTGTTGGTTTTGGTTTTTCCTTGTTTGATTACAAAATTTTACCTACATACACTAAATGAAATGTTCTTTTTATTTTAATTTTTAATGAAAATAATTTAAATATCCTATGGAGTTAAGTTTTTGAACATTCAAATGAAGAACTAAAATTTGAAACTAGGGTTTGTTATATACTATGCAACTTCTAGTTTTTCTTATGATCTAGGCTAGTATGTAAGCTAGATTATGAGTTTTTGAGCCTTCTGATGATTATATGGAGCTATAATTATTATATGGTTGATTAAGTGAATATTTTTTATTCTTATTTTTCTTATTTACATAAGTTTGTTTAACATTCAAAATAGAGAAACTAGATATAGTATGAAAACTTTGAATTTCTAGCTTTTGGGTGTGTGTGTGTGTGTGTGTGATAAAAAAAAATCTAATGGATTTTTTGTGTCTATAATTAGTGATAATATTCAACTAATCTAATCTAGATTTACTAAAAAGCTACTGTTCTTTGAAGCTTTAATATGTAAATACAATTAAAGAATCAAAACTAGTTTTTGTGTAAAACAAAAGAGAGGAGAATGATTTATTTTATTTTATTTTGATATTTTATAAATATGAATATATATATTATGAATATTAAAAAATAAATTTAATATAATCCAATCTAATAAACATAATAAAATTAAAAATAAATCCTTCAACTTGACTAATGATGAGATCAGTCGAAGGTGAAGAACTAATTAGTGTAAGTATAGGATCATCAGGTAGTTAGCTCCTTTAATCAATATTTGACCTTGGTAACTCTCCAAAAAAGATGAAAATATAATAGGATTAATAAAGACACAATTTTTAATAATAAAGTAGCTGGGCTGATTCATGAATAGGAAAAAAATGATTGAAAATTCAGTGAATTCCCTTCTCCAAACTTGTGTAGAGTGACACAAATATGAATAAAAATTGGGGAAAATCTTATCCAAAATAAAATCAGGTATGATAGATATTTTTAAAAATTTAAATCTTTAATCTCTAGTATAATTTTTGGATCTAAAAACCTTTAAAAAATGAGATACTTATAAGGAAAGAAAGGAGGTTAAATGTGAGAGTTAACTGAAGCTTGACTATGAGGATTTTGGAGTTAATGCTATAAGTGAATAAGAGTGATTTTGGAAATATTTAATGTAAAATTAAAGTAAAAAAATAAATAAATGCAACCAAAAGCATGTAAAATTCATGAAAACTAGAGTAATAAATGCAACCAAAAGCATGTAAAATTCATGAAAACTAGAGTCTCAAATGCTAAATTTATAAATAATTACATTGTGACAGAACCACAACTTTATGCATGTAGTGAAAGTGTAACCACCAAGATAGTTTTCAAAACCACTACTTTGGATAATAGAACCACTATGAAAAAAGGTATAACTACAGTAGTGGTTATGTTTTTTCCATAATAGTTTTGTCACGAATCCAAGGTTTTTAAAATTTGAAGTAAAATACTGAAAAAAGAAAATTTGACAAACATAAAGGCTAAGAAAGGGGTAAAATAAATCAAAAGATAAAGATAAAACTAGGTCTAAGCATACTTTATCAAATATCCTTAAATCAACATTATATTTATCATGCAATGTTACACTGTGTAAAATTTGGGTGCATACATGCACATCTTAAGGATTGAACTAAGAAAGGGGTGGGGTTAGCTTGTGGTAATTTTTGAGATAATTTCACATAATATTCAATTATACCTATAATTTTATTATAATTTATAATTAATTGGAATATTATCTCTATTAATATAAAATTAATACAATCTGTAGAAAATGTTGTAAATGCCTTGTAACTAACAATATGCAAACAAAATACTAAAACTAACAAAGCTCAAATAACATGAAGAAGCTAAATAATAAAATCAAAAAGAAGAAAAGGATAATTAGATAATTTATTCCTATTAGGTTGGTTGTGTGTAGCTAAAATATGAATGGAAATGATCAAATTATACTAGATTAGGTGCATGCAACTGAAATAATAATTATCATTATTTTAGATCAGAATCAACTATAAATAGTCAAGATTGATGATCATTATTGACCCTTTTGGGTCAATATTACCTACATGGGAAAATAATAAATTTATAACATAATATCTACAATTACTTTAAATGTGAATATATGTAGAATTTTAACCTTTAGCTATGTGTAAATCACATGAAAAAGACCTTTTTAAGGTTGAAACCCAATTAGAGCTTATGATGTTTGAAAACATGAAAAAATAAAAAGGGGGAGTGTAATGGATTGAGCTGACCCAAATCAACCTCTTGATGATTGAATTCTTCTTACATATCCATAATACTCTAAATAGGCGTTTAACCCTTTTTGGAAATATATCATGTGAGGGGTTAAGAGGGTAGAATATTTTATACACAAGGATGGATAAATCTATTCTAAAGCATTGTAATTAATTAAAACTTAGATAAATAAATATTATGAATTGAAATACTAAGTTTTGATAGATATAAAAAGTATGAAATTTGAAATATATTCTATTTATTTCAATGTAAAGGAGAAATGATACTTAAATAGATTTATAATGTTCATGTGGATCTAGGTTGTACACAAGTAGAAGTGTGAAACATTAAGATTATTAATTAGTTATCAATTTCTAGAAATGATGTTTATAGAGCCATAGATTGTACCTTAAATCTTGGGAAAATACCATTGATTCTACCATATGTTCTATAACACTACTATCTAAAATAGAATATGCACTAAATTTTGATGCAACCAACTTCATTGTTCTAGGTTTTTTTCACCTTTTTGATGATATATTTAGATCTAGAACACATATTGTATATATTTGATTATGGATAAAACCTTATATCTTCATCATTATTCACCTTTGGGATGTATTTTTTCAAAAAATTGTTAGTGGGCTCATGATGTAGAGCTAATCTCAAAGATTCCTTTGTCAATGAATATTGCCTACATATCCAATACTCTATATAGGGCCTTAGAATTATGTAGTTATCCCCTATGTGTGGGAGTGTGTGTGAATGATGTTGTAATATTACATATGTAGATGCATGTAATGATCTAGCTTATAACTTTAAAAATACCATCACAAGCTACTCTTTAAATGTTTCATACCTTTTGTGTGACTATTCATATGACTAATCAAGAAATAGGGATGAATAAGGAAAAATAACTCAATTATGTGATTTATTGGATGAGCCTTGGTAGGTGCTTACTTTTTATTTTATATATTAATAATGATAAGGCTTAAAATTATATTTATACCACACCTTTTGATTCTATTTCATAGTAAGGTTTAATAAGACAAATTGGTTGATCAATAGGTTTTGAATAATTTACAATCTAGATGACTTTAGGTGATTGGAGATAAGGATTTAGACACTAGTGTCGATGGTAGTATCCCTTTATGGTTGATAGTGTCTATAAGGATATAAAATAGGTATATATATATATATATATATATATATAATAGATAATAAAGGATATATATAAATTATTGATCTTTCTATAGTGTACAAGTTATCTAGGTCATTAGAATGATATGGGGCAGACTATAAAATAAGTATTTCAGCATATTAGGATAGTGAATTCGATCCTTTTGGTAGTGATAAGTGTATATATATATATATATATATAAAATAGATAATAAAGGATATATATAAATTATTGATCTTTTTATAGTGTACAAGTTATCTAGGTCATCAGAATGATATGGGTCAGACTATAAAATAAGTATTTAGGCATATTAGGATAGTGAATTCGATCCTTTTGGTAGTGATAAGGTCCAAAATTTAAGGTTATATCCCTAATTGGTATTTATAAATTGTACAAGAATGATATTCTCTTAATATTTAGTTTTAGTATCTAAATCCCTCCTTTAATCTAATAATTCATATGGATGAAATTACTAGGTTAAAGGAAAAAAATGTGCACTTGGGTATGTACAACACATCTTTCCTTTAATTAAGCCCACTTTGAGTGTTTTTTCAATGTATAACCTATAACTAAGAGCATGATCAAATATAAATTATATTATATAATTTGAAATTCAAAATAATTAAAATTCTTGAAAGGAAAGAGAGAAAGGAAGGAGTACACTTGTGTGTCGATGTAACCATTTTATATATTTATAATTTTATTGGAAAATATGCTTCCTTATGAAGAATTATAACTAAAAGAGTTTCAAAAATTAACCTTGGATATTTGCAGAGGGAGATTGTAAAGTATTATGCCACAAATTTGGTGTAAGGATGAGTTGTGACACGACCATTGAGATCACTAAATATCAATCACACAACTCAACTTTGAATATATAATCTGGTAAGGGTGAGTGATTTATTCAACTAATAATATAAATTTGGTGAGGATGGGTTATTTAATAAACTTATCCTATAAAAATAGTGAGGCTAAATGATTTAATAAATTAAACATACAAATATAACCAACAACTTTAGGTAGAAAAGGTTCAATAACAATACTTCATGGTGTAAAATGGTGATTCTTAGTGATACTAATATAAAATTGGTAAAATTTTCAATTTTTAGTGTAATAACATGAAATATTCACCTCTAATATGTCTCAAATTTAAGTATATGTGTCACAAATCTTAAAAATGAGATGGATAAAATTATGAAGGAATTAAGAAATAATCACCCCACCATAATGATAAATAGACATCATGTTGTTTATTTTCTATTTTACTTCACTATTTATTATTGTGGTGGGGCTATTATTTCTTAATTCATTCATCAATTTATTCATTTATTTTCCCTAAAGATGGGCACACATATGGTGTCTAAAACATTGGTCTTAAATTCATCCAACATGATACATATATAAGTATCTCTTTTGATTGATCTACATCGTGGAAATATACATAATTTAAATCTTGGAAGCTCTATTTCAAATCTTATGAAAAATTAGTGCAATGTATAGGGTTATGACCCAAGTGTATATCTGAATCATGTAAATGTAATAGAGATTTTGAAAGTGTGGAGGCCATGAATTTGTGATATTATCCCAATAAATCCTAGAGATACTAAGAATTGAGTAAGTGTTGAGTTGATGTCTTATGACTATCCCCCACTAAAAATTAGAAACTATGTAAATGTAGAGGTCATGCCTTTATGAAATTCCCCCATTGATATTCCCCCTTTCAAGGTGAGGGAAATAGAATATGGTAGGTACCTTACCTCAAAAGGATAATGTAACTACATAATATTTGTATGAATCATGTAGCACATATGATTAACATGTATAAGTAAATATATCAATGAAGATCACAACATGTGATCACATAAATCCCTAAGATTCATGATATGTATCATGACAATGTCTAGAAAGTAACAATATAATATAAATAAATAATTAAGTGCAAACATAATAGCACTCAATGTAATTCTAAATAATGGTCCCAAGAGACCTCATGCAAGGGCCATTTCAAATTCCATACAATAAAAAGGAAATGGCATATTCAAATTTCCAATCACCATATAATGACATATTTAGATTCTCAAACCATATATAATGACACTTGGGCCAATTAGGAACAAACATATTCAAATGTTCCATAATCAAGACAATAAAAAGTAATAAATACACTCAAGGAAGTGATAATATGAATAAATGAAGTATAAGAAACTAACATAATCATATCATACTAGTCCCTGCATATATGTGTTATAAAAAATTGTCATGTAACATAAAATATCAAGTACACTATGAAAAATATGAGCATGGATATCAACATGTGTAAGTGCTAGTCTATAATATTAAACATGATAATTTATAAATGATCATAATGGATATGTAACCTGTATCAATATTAATCAATGAAATAGATACCCTAACGTAATATATGACACTTTTAGAGGAGATTTATAACATTTATATGTGCATATACCCTATGTCTATAGTATGCATGTATCACACTCAAATATACATGAAACATGTATGGGCATATAAATGAAATGATATGTTATCTGACAACATCAATCGAATAAAATTGATGCCAAGGAGCTATTAAACATGGGAATGCTAAATATGTTTTATATTTTTGAATTATTTGAATATTTTTATATTTTATTGAATATATATATATATATATATATATATATTTGGTTTTGAATTTTTATAAATAAAGGGCTAGCTGATTATCCCATCTAAGGGATGATCATAAGGTGCCCTGTACTAATAATATGGTGAATCATATTGGTGATACTACCAATTAGTATGTATAGGTGTCATATCTAGATTTGGAGTGTCAAAAATACTCTATATATGTCTCATAGGAGTATGTGGTCATTAATCACTAGTAGAAAAAGTAGTGGTTCATGGAACCCATTGTTGATTTCTCTTTGGTTTATTTTGAGTAGTAGTAATTGGAACATGTTTAGGTTCTCTATGTAATTGGGTATACTATATAGGAGAAGATGAGGATTATCTGGAATCCATTATGTATCTCTGATGAAATCATATCTCAAGAATGGGATACCTAGGAAAGGGAATTTCCTATTGTTCAACCTTTCACAGATGATTAACTTTAGTAGGTTTGATAATTACCTATTTTGGAATAAAATTATCTTATTTAAGTTTATTTTCATATGGAATTATGGAAACTATGACTAATCCATTGGTATGAATGTATTTAATACACCCATACACTGTGGAAGTTACTACACAAAGTTTATTTATCCAATATCATTCCAATAACTTATCAAAGACTCCCATGTATGGTATAAATAAAAAGGTAGTAAACACATGTGATGAACCAACCTATAAAGGTAATTTATTCTCATCAATAACATATTGTAATTTCCTATAGAATGTTCTAACTATTTTGGTTAAAGGGTATACATCATCATGCATATCACAAGTGCATAAGTAAATTCATGGTACATATATTTTCACTAGAATTTTATCAATCATAACAATATGTATAGGGTGATGATCAAGGTATGCTCAAATAAATAATGAATGAATATTTAAGTCATCATCTACAATTTCATTTTCATCAAAGGAAATATAGGGTTTTTGAAACATATGAGGTGTTTTGCATGTATAATTTATAATAATCCCATCTAATGGGTTCTCATAATGTGGTGGAGGAGGATATACATGATATTCCATTTGCACTTCTATGTCTTTCTTAAAATTATCTTGTAATGGATTATTAAATATCTTACTGCTTTGATGATCACCATGTTGTGAACCTGAATCCTTTGGAAGATCATCAAAGGTAATATGGTGGTTATTAATAAGGTCTTAGATATTATGTTTTAATGTATAACATATATTTGTAGAATGTCAGGGCCTTGTGATAGTCATAATATGCATCAGCATCATATCCTTTCAGTAGAGGTCGATTCATATCAACCTCTATAGGAGGAGGGAGAGATATGAGATGACACTGTAGAAAAGTGTGAGGCTTAGGTAATCATGTAAATTATCTCTTAGGTGCATTGGATTATATGAGGTTATTATGTTACTATGACACTAAATTAACCATTGTGGTTGCTTCCTTTTTAGGCCATGTAGGTTTTACCTTGTATTTTGGTTTGATATGAAACTTGGTAGAAGATGTAATTAGTGTTTTTAATACATAATTAAGCTTGTTCAAGGAAATAAGTTTAATTTCTCAATCTTTGACAATATGGAAAAAGTTAAAAATATTTAAACTTATTGAAAATAATAGGCTCATGTAATGGGAAAAGCAAAATTTTCATCAAGATGTCTTGAATCTCTTTAGCTTCAACTGTATTTTTTAAATTTTAACTAACATTGTTTTATACCTAAAGATGCACATATTGATAGGTTCATTAGTTTCGTATTTTACCTTAGAAATTTGTACACATGACATATTTTTAGTGATGTTTATGGATAAATGTGGTATAAATTGATCTATAAGGGGTTTGAATGCTTTCACTGATTGGATTGGTAAGTCATAGAACCATATTAAAGCATAGTCCTTTGGCATCCTTGGAAATAATTTGGTCAAAATTTTATCATTTAAAGTGTAATCAAATCATGTTGCATAGAAATAATAAATATTTTTTCAAGATCACCCTTGCCATCATAAAATATGAAATTGGGTGAAATAAAACTAGTTGGAAAAGGGTATAAAGATCTCTTGTGTGCTAGAGGACTATGCAATACATCTTGTGAATCAATATCATGAGTTGAATTCAAAGCATTTTGTTCAATGTTGGCAAATTTAGCTTCCAAATTTTTTATAAATTGAATATGTGTTTGTACTATAGACCCATTGGGATTAAGATTTTGATTTTTTAAAATCCACCAAAGGGATAAAAACACCACTTGTGTTGATGTATCCATTGAAACTGGTAATTGAGTTGAGGGATTAATAGTTCCCATGGATGATGTAACAACAATTGGTTCATCTTAGCATGGTTATTTATTTCTTCTTGGGTAACATGTAAGAATGCATTAATCAATTATTTATTTGTATTTAATGGTTGAATAAGGCTTTTTTATTCTTCCATTTTGAAATGATCTTTATTAAAATTTTACATATTTGATAATTGAAAATATAGTTTCCAAAGGAAACTAAAAAACTTAGATCTACATATTATTAAAAATGGAAACCCTAGAAAACTAAAAACCCTAGAGAAATCTAGGATATTCATGAAAAGACACAATGGTTAGGTTCACCAAATGTTTAACCCTTTTTACAGATATATCATGTGAAGGGTTAAGAGAGTAGAATGGCATATGCACAAGGATGGATAAAAGTATTTTAAAATAGGAAATTTATTACAAAATTAGATAAATGAATATTCTAAATTAAAATATTGAGATGCGATAAATATATAAAGTACCAAATTTGTAAGATTTTGTATTTATTATAATGCCAATGAAAAATGATAATTAGTTAGATTTATAATGTGTACACAGATATGGATTGTATATAAGCAGAAGTGTGAAGGATCAATATTTTGAGACAATCATAAAATTATACAAATGATATTTCTATAGTTGAATACACTTCTATTGACCTTGGGACACTACATTTGAAACTACTATTTTTTCTATGATGCTACTATCCAACATAAAATATGTGCTAGATTGCAATGAGACTAACTTCACTATTCTGGGTTTTTTTATCTTTCTATCAATTTGATCAAATATGGAACACATGATGTATATAATTTTTAATGTATAAAACCCTATATCTTCACCCTTCTTCACCCTTGGGATGTATTTTTCCAAAAATGGGTTAAAGTGATCACACTATTCAATTGACCTCAAAGACCCCTATGTTAATTAGTGTTGCCTACATAGTTAATACTCTAATGAGGGATGCAAACTTATGTAGTTCTATTGTATGTGTGTGAGTGTGTGTGAACAATGGTGTGATATGCTATACGTATATGCATTAAATTATCTAGATTTTAACTTGATAAATAACACTCACGGGATATTTTTTGGATATTTCAGACCTTTTGTATGACTATTCCTATAATTGATAAAGAAATTTGGATGAATAGAGTAGAATAAATTAGTTGTGATTTTGATTGAATGATCCTTTGTATATGTTTTCTTGGTATTTTCTAGATGAATAATAATAAGGCTTAGACTTGTATTTATACCACACCTTTTGAAAAATTTTCATAGTAGGGTTAAATACAATAAATAGGTTGACCCATAGGTTTTGAATAATTTACAATTTGGATGACTCTAGGTGACTGGTCACCAGATGAAGATGTAAACACTAATATAAATGTTAGTGTCCCTTTGTGGTTGGTAGTGTCCAAAAGGATAGACAATATATATGGATATATAATTGACAGTAAATGATATATATCGAGTTTTGAGCTTTTTATAGTGTATAGGTTATTTGGGTAATCAGAATCATATGGGTCAGACTATAAGATAAGTATTTAGACATAGTGAGATGACAAATGCAAGACTTTTGGAAGTGGGAAGGTTTATAAATGAAGGGTATAGACATGATTGATATTTGTTAAATATATAATATTGAGATTATATAAATACTTAATTTTAATATCTATAAGATGAAATCAAGCCTCACACAGCTCTCCCACAAAGAGTGCTTAGTGAAATAGTGTTCATTTTCTACATGTATGCATATAGAGATGGATTGAATAATTGATAATGATCTAAATGATTAAGATATAATAGGATAATGAATTTTATAAGGGATACTTCAAGTAAATATAATCAAATTTTGAAAGAATAGAGAAGTTGTGTATTGTGTGAAATAGTATAAGTGTGCCCAAATAATGAAATTGCCAAAAATTACTATTAGCTCTCCAACCTACACCTTAGAAGGAGGTTGTTTAGGCCCAAATTTAACACTAGGGTAACATGGGAATATCCCAAAGCTATGGGTGACATATTACTAGGCTAGATCTCTAGATTATGGGGCTAGCTCCCTTAGTGCATCTATTTGGCTCAATTCACTAAGACCTACTAATTTGGGGTGAAAAGGGATAGAGAATATGCATAAAGGGAAACATACTCTAAGGATAATGATGCACCAATATAACTTATCCACTCTATTTGAAATCCTAACAACACTAATGAATTAATCATGAGCTAAATTACTATCTCCAAGGCTTCTATGTAATAGTGTCTTACATGAAGGTCATGGTAAATGGATACAAATTAGAGGTGATGGGTGAGAGGAATATCTTTAGACACTTAAAACTAGGTTACACTCCAAATATGATCACCAACCTTTGACACCTCATATAACCTACATAAGACAACCTATCATCATGTAGGTGTGGTAAGGACATGCCAAGGGAGAATTTATACCACTTATGCACACCAAAAAAAGCATACACACACTAGAGACCAATCATAGAGAAGATAAAATAATCCATTAATATTCCAATATATTTATAAAGTATAAATCTAGGAAGAGTTTCCTCATACCTAAGTGAGGGATAAAAAGAAATGCCTTAAGTCCTAAATATATAAAAGCATGATGAGTGATCTAGAGGACATTTTTTAATGTCCCTGATCCTCCCTAAACTATCACCATTACATAGGGTTCATTGAGAGATTTTTGATGATATGTGGAACTCAAGAAATAGATTTCATTTGCTCCAAATATGGCTAGTCAAAGTTGGTCTACTAGTGGTCAACTGATGACATGGCAAGTTTTGGGAACATGGAAAAAAATGGGTTTATGTACCTCTAATATTTGATGGTCATAAAAGGGCCAACTATGGGGACCATAGCTGATGGAGCCCACTTTTGTGATTGAAGGGGACTCTACCACCATGATATATTAGTGTAATTTTAATATTTCCAATTACACTATTTATATATTATATTATTTTTGGTGCTTCTAGTTGTGATAAGCAGTAGGGTGAGGAGTGATATAGTGGCATTATTAGAGAGGCTCATGTGGTGGGTCCTTAGGCCACCACGTGGCCTACCACCACTTTCCACCTCTATTTTCCAAGTCACTATTATGCCAAGTTCAAGGTAAATAGCTTGAGACCTAGCCTAAGTGCTAGCTCAAAGTACCAAATCATCCAACTCAACTTGAGAACTAGCTCATTGAGATTAAGCTCATATCTTTCTAAACTAAGTTTGAAGGTTATAAACAATAAATGTCGAGTCTTAGGCATAACAAGCGAAGGAGATGTGGCCAAAGCCATGTTAACATTGGTGGTCTAAGCTTATAAAAAGTGATGCCAACCCTTATCCCCATGAATGTGGGATTTAAAATCCTTAAAAATCTGTGATACCTCATAAAAGGTAAGAGGTGGTTAGGGAGGATCAAAACTCCAACCTTTCATCCTCTATTTAAATCCATTTCCCATTCCACCAAAGGTGGATGGTTGAAACATAAAGGGATGATATTCTATTTTAAGAGGATTTGGCCATGAATGAAGGAAGGAGAGATTCAAACCATTAACCATTTGAGTAAATGGATAAGGGCTCAACCTCTAGGCTAGACCCATGAATCATTATAAATACTATTCTATGTTGCATTTGACACACAACTTTGAATCCTCTAAAGTATTGTAAGGTTTTTTAAGCCAAGTTTTTTAGTGTTTATTTTTTTAAGCCTATGGATTTTATGTAAAGGGATTATAAGACACTTTTGGAGGCCAATAGTGGAGGATTATTTTGGAGATGTAGCTGTTTTATTCTAAATTATAAAGGAGTCATTACATTTTAAATGCAAAATGCCTATGAGAGACATCACATGATATTTCATATCAGAGTTTTTATAATCTGACTATAAATGAGGTTATTTTCCATTATAAAGGTAAATGTCTATAGAACCATCATATGATATTTTATTTGAGTAGTTCATCACTATTGCAGAAGGGAGTCATATTCCTTGGTGATGAGATATTGACCCATTTTGTAAAGTTGTTTTACTCTTATATGGAGAATTATGCCCAAATTCTAGAGATGATGTGTAGGTGTTATAGATGAAGGGGAGATGAGTTCATATTCAGATTAAAGTATTCATGTAGTTTGATTTTAGTAATATTGTATATTATTTATCCATGGATGTAATTTTTTTACAATTATACTTTCATCTATTATGAATGGATTGGTTCACAGTTGTAGTGAACCTAGAGATATATCCCCTTAAAGGTGAACTCCATTATCACTTTGGTGTCAATGTGTCATTATTTTCCCTTCTAATTTCAATTTTAATTAAAATATTGAAAGGTGAATGTTTAAAATGTATAATAAATTTAAATAGGGTTTTATATTCACACTATATTAATTTTAGAAGTTGATTATCTATTTAAGTATGGGAGGATAATTGAAATTGATATCCATTTTAAAAGTATTTGATTAAATAGGGGGTCCCTATCAATTTATGGATCAAGGAGAGAAAGAGAGGTAAATTGGAATGGAGGTGTAGATAAGAGATCATAAAATACCATAATCAAATCCATCACCAATTATATGAGTCATAATAGTCCTTTAAACACCATGCATTGGCTTCAAATTGTTGGTCTTGAATGAGCTATTGGGCATTGAGATGAAGTGGTGGGGGATGTTAAAATTCAATTGACTTCATATAAGGTATGAACATGCCTAAAATGGTCAAAAACTCCTTATATGGCAGTTATAAAGTGTGAATGATGTGTAATTAGGCCTCCAACCAGCCCTCATGGGTCATTAAGTAGCCCATCACCTCCTTTTACATGTTGACTTGGTTAAGAAACTTCCTATTTCCCATGATGAAAATGAAAAGTCTAACTAACTACCTTCATGGAATAGTTAAAATGTGGTAATGGTCTTGTATTAACTCCTCCAACAATCCTCTATGCCAAACTCCATCTCTTTTTGTTGACCAAGTAGGCCAAATAGGCCACTAGGCCTAATTACCTTACTGTTTGTGCTTGGTGGCCATGAAAACATATATGAGACCTTAAGAACATGTGACTAGGTGATTTTAAAGTCTGAATCAATGTCCCATACCATGGCATAGGCCTTTACAATAGTGCAATCTTTCAATTTCAGCTTTGTCTAGGTGATCAGGCTATTTTCTCTTAGCATTTACAGATTAGCTATTTGGTGTGGACTTGTAACAGTATTTCTAGGCATAAGTGTGAGTATTTGGTATCTTAGGAAGGTGAAAAAAGTCTCATAAAACTCCCTTAAATGATTGGAAACTTCTCAAACAACCATGTACTATGTTTTCTAATCAATTCCTTAAAAAAATTACCATTTCTAATAGGTCTATATAGTAGTCCATACAAAGCAATACCATGTTAGGGTCTCCTTTGAGGGTAATAGGTTTTTAAATTTAGATCAATTAAGAATGTTTAAGTGAAATTATCTCCATTTTTACCAAGTTGGGTCTACCTTAGGTTTTAAGGAGGGTTTTGGAGGTTTACCATCTTAATGATGGTTTGTAAAGATCAAACCTTCAATACCAACTTTATGGTCATGGATGTTTAGTAAATAGAGCCCACTAAAAATTATAAAAATATTTGGGTCCCATTCACCTTTTGTGTGGAGATATGAATGAAATTTGGTGAACCTTGAGCTCTCTATAGGCTTTTTGGACATGTCTATTATATTAATAATGATTCATAGAGGTGGGCCCCTAAACCCAAGTCTCTACTCCATGGATGTTGATTCCATAGGGGTTAAAAAATTACACTAAGATAATTTTCCTTGAGTCCTTATAATATGAAATATCTAAGCATTTTAATAGATAACTCGAGTTGACTGCTTGGTCTATGTAACTCGAGGAGGGTCCTTAGACCAATTTGATCATTTTATTACATTCCCCTACCTCAAACACTTATTTTAGGGAATATAATATATTTCCACACCTATTCATGGCCATGAATATACATGGGGTTTTTTTTATGCCACCAAGATGAGCATGAGGTTTGAGGCCTTAAGAATGGCTTTTAGGCCTAACAGGCCTAAACTGAGTGTCATGGATGTGAGGCACTTGTAGATGATTTTATGGGATCAACATCATCATGTCACACCTTTACTACCTATTAATGACCTTTACACTTTAATTCAACTATTTGGATCATCATCTCTACCTTTTACTCTCATGGAAACCTAACTTGAGTGCTGTGGCTGCCAAGCCTAAGTGCCTAATAACATGTGCTAGAACCCTGATTGGTTTTATGCATATTTCCATTATGTTGATGAGGATATAAACTTATGTATAATATTATAAGGATATTATAACACCCCTTCCAACTATGATTCTCTTAAATATTCTCTTTACATGCCTTATAGAGTCAGGTTTATGGCTCATGAATAACCTTGGTAGTTTAGCCCTATAAAGCTAAATCATGGATTCTCATTTAAATTATTTGAATTTAGTCCTCTTTAACAATTAATGATATTATCAATTAGTTGATATATATGTTCCCTAACTTCAAAACCTATTTTATTATGTGTGTTCCTAGATTTTATGTTTGGGCTTGTATATATTAGTTTTAGGCTTATTTGGGCTTAGTTAAGCCATTAACCCTTTCCTGTCCTCAACTTGAGACTCTTATCACTTGAGACCCTTAATACATATTCCTTACTCACCTTATCAAGTGTTTCCATCCTCCTAATGAGTTTAAAACTTTGTATAAGCCTTCAATTCTAGTACAGGTATGTGTGTACTAGATTAGGCCTATTAGGCCTAATCAGGTCTTTAGGATTTTTTGGTCCATTTTAAGGACTAATTTTTTTTAATGAGTACACTAAGATCAATTATAATAATAAGTGAGATATCTCTATAACCACCTCCCTGCATGGTTTTAAAACCCAACCTTCTTTATTTTGACCTTGACTGTAAGTGCCTGCTTAGGCCTAACTAGGCCTAATTAGGCCATCTAGGACTTATCCACCTGTCAAATGGATTAAATCAATCTCAGATGATTAATAATATTTAACAAAATAATTCATATTATCATTTATTGAACTTTATCCCTATATGGGGTTTCTTGGTTTGTTTCCCTCATATGACTTTACCTGCTTGTACCTTGGTTGTGTTAGCTCATTGAAGGGTGAATTATTCTATTAAAGGACCTTTACTCACTTATAAATTATTATTGTCTTTTCTATGATTTCCTTATTGTCAATCATTACTCTCATTTTCAAGTCTCCTTATAGTAGGTTTATGCCCAACTTGCTCTCCACCTAGAGTCAGGCTTGTAGGTGGATATTCTAGGCCTTTGATTGTGGGTACCTTCTTTAAAGGGTGACTAATGTTTCATGACTACCAATCATGTTGATGAAATATTATTTCTCTTTAAAACTCTTTTAATCTTCTTAAACCTCCTCATAACTTCATTATTATTTTTATCTTGTAGTTACAGTCTTGCTTCCATTGGAATTTTAATCAAACCTATCTCCTAGGAAGAGTTGGTGAGTTCGTCTTTGGTTTGTACCTTGATATTTCATATCATAATTATTAATATATCTTTTTGAATTAAGAAAGGTATCTCAAAATCCTATATCCCACCCAAATATTCAATACTTTATCAAGGTCTCTTGAGCACATGCTCTCAAGCTGACTTATATACTATGTTTAGGTATACTTGACTATAATTTTAAGAGTGTATTCCAATATTGATGATTTCATATCTCTGACACCTATGCCTTCACTTCTCCTAGCTACCCTCAAGGTCTTTATGATCCTTCTTATCCATCTAATTTCCACCTTCACAAGGGCTAGTATTACTTAGGAAGTAGACCATAGAGCTCCTTATTGAGTCAGTCTAGGATTCTCTCATCTATATCATTATGATTCATTTCCTTTAGGATGACCATTTGATACATTAGTGTTATCATGAACAATATTTATAAACACATTGAGGTCTTATCAAACATGTATTATATGGAACTTGAGGCCTAATCATCCACATATGATCTTAATCATGGCATTGTGTATCTAATCAAGGTTAAATTGATGTTTAGAGACATATATTAGATCATTTTAAACTTATACATAATGTAAAATGGGTTTTTGGAGTCACTAACATCCACCTATGGGTCTCTAAACCTATGGGTAGATAAAACAATCTTAAAACTATCCACTAACATATATATTGTTTCTCATTCCCTTCATATACATCCTTAATGCACTAAAAAATTTTATGAAATATAGGTGAATATTTTTATCAACCTATATAGATATGGTAATCTTGAAGATGATCACATGCTTCCTTAGCAAGACTCAGACCTTTGTATTCTACCTATCTACTATGTGCTTTATCAAGATTATAGGCTAACATCATGATATGAAGATTTTGATTTATGAAGGTATTGAGGAAATGTTGTATAATCTAAATAATATGTGTGGAAGTTATGGGAGATTCACTAATATACTGTCAACCATTAGGGGCCCTCAAGACATCAAGAAAACATATATATCACCTTATAAACTACTTCTAATGAGGATTTATTATCTCCTCGGGTCCACACATGTGAGATGAGGTTAGATAATGGTGTGGGAAGGTGGTGAAAACTATTGAAAATCTCTCTAACCTTCCATTTCTCTATCACCATGCTTAGGAAAGGAGAAAATGTAGAAAATTGGTACCCTACATGAATGGAAAAGATAGTGTGAGTGCCCTACCTTCTTATAGATTATTCATAAAGGAGGGAGAGTTAATCTAAAAAAAGGTTCAAAAATGGGAGAAATATAGGGTCCCCTCCTTTGTCCAAAATTTTAGACCTTCATCTTCTCTCTCATGTCGATACCATTCACAAACCTAAAGGGCTATACCAAGATACCAAAGAGCTCGATGAGAAAAAAGAGGTCAGTTTTTGACCTATTTAACCTTAAAAATCATGGATATATTCACCTAATGCCTAAATTTATCCCTTTCTACAACTTATTAACTTCCTCTATCTATATCCGTACTGTACATATCCGTACAAGTTAGAAACTCTTACAAAACAACATATTTCTCTTCATTTTATTATGGTTCAAATTCTAAAATGCCATTATAGGGTGTGAGGGGGGAAAATGAAGTAAAATCACATTTAAAACCTGGTGGTATATTTGGGGGAAGATGAAACGTCATAGTTTCCCATATGTGGGACCCATTTAGTGAGTGGAGAGTGAATTTGAGTTCCAAAATGGGAATTTATGGACATGAAACCACCTAGTCATAGATATATGATGAGAATGAGACCTTTATAACAATGAAGTACCTAAAAAACTACCCTCTACGAAGGCTTTATAATGCAATATGACTAGTATGAGGTGTTTGAGGATCATTTGACATTTTGAAAGGGCTAACCAAGGTTTAAGACATACTTGGACAAATAGACCATGGAGAATGACTTTGAACACATTCTTATGCTTCACCTTAGGACCTCATAATAGTTTATACACCTTTCACATTTATTATAAAAGTCTCTCTCACAAGGAATAGCTTGAAATAGTCCCATATACCTTAAGAACTAGTAAAATTAAAAGATTCAAATTACCTTAACTTTTGCTAAAGATCCTTAATCCTATCAAATAGGGTTAAGACCATTCTCAAGGCATAAAAAGGACATGATAACTATTCTAGTCACTCAATGACCACTATAACTACCTAATACATTACCCAAGGACTAAATACAACTGTGACATATAAGGATCTTTTTAGTAGGTTCTAACATAACATGAAACCTTAATCAATGCTAACAAGGTTCAAAATGAGACCAAATAAGACACCACCATGCAGGAGGATCACCATGTGCAAGCTTGGGTTGGTGTCATGGAAAGATTTTGTTTGTAAGCATTGGAATTTGTCTTAGAAGGCTAAATTTCCAACATTTTTGGTAACTTATAGAGGTTGAGTAGCCTACTGGTCAAGGGAACCCACTAACTCTCTATGACATTGATGACTCAATGAGGTAACACTATGACTTGGATGGTTATTTCATTGGAATTTAAAATAGATTAACACATTATAACACATCTAGGATTGAAAAAAATCATAATACACAACAAATAAAATTAAAAAAAAAACACCTAACACCTAAGGACTAACAAGACAAGATACCAAAACAACCAAGGAAATTAACTACACCACACTTGTGTAGACAAACTTATTAAAAAAATAAAATAAACACTATAAATAAATAAACTGAGATAAAAATATTTTCTCCTCTAGGATCAAATGGAAACTTCTTTGATTTCCATGTCACCATGAGGTCTGATTATCATTTCGTGACTGGAGTCCACTAGGAATTACTCATAACCTCTTAAGAAAGTAATTAGATCTTCTAGTTCCACCCTCAAGTGCATGAGTTGGTCATGGGAGTGTAACACCCAATCATAATTATTCTGAACTTTCCTTTATTGCATCAACAATCTAATTTCTACTTTAGTCATGGTCTGCTCCTGATTTGTCATGCTTTCATGTAGTGATTCTTCTAACAATCTAGTGGGTATGCCTTGACTTATGTATTTATTATGCTCTATTTGATATGGTGACTTGTCAAGGCCTTAAAATTATTGGTAAATGTCCAATCATGGATGCCAAATTTTATTATGATCTCTTTTATTATGCCTATAAGACTTAAACTGATCAGTTACCATCATGTTTTTTTAAGACCCTTCTCAACCTCCTCATGGAGTAGAGGTGGGTTAGATAAACTTGAACAAAATTTTCTCAAGTATTCTCAAGAGGTAATCCATTCATGACCAATTTAAAATACATGGAGTTCATTATTATTCTTACCATTCACTTGTGAAGCACCATGTTGATCAAGTATTTCTAACTCTTCCACAAAGTCATAACAAGACCCATGTTCTAGTATAACTTGGTCATCCTCAACTTTTATGGAAAATGGGATCTCATAAATACATTCAAGCTCCAAATAATATTGTTTTTATGTTTATAAACCTAAATTTCCTTCTCTATTCTCTAAATCATTAATGTTACCTTCAATTGAGATGCCAACCTGTTATCTTATTCCATCATTCCAAGTTATCATGCTGATTTCTTCAATCTCCTTGAAGAATTCATGCTATAACTACTAATAAGGATAATATAAGTCACTTTAAATGTTATCAACTTTAATAATGGTATCATGGAGATTATTTAATGACTATTTCCTATAGTATAAAATGCTTGTGCTTCATCTTCACCAACTTCAACATCTTTCCATTGTGGTTGTTCTACATCATCCAACTTCCCTTCATGATCAAACTCTAATATATTAGGATGAATGGGGATACCAATAGTGATATCCTCATCATAGGTGTTTGAATTATACATTTCAAAGTGATATTTAAACTAACCTACAATTTCAACATGATAAAAATCTTACAGGATTTCCAATTCATTATTTAGTCTTAACAAATTGTTCCCCACACCTAGATGCTTAAATTTTGCCTTCAATGTACATAGTTATTATTTACAAAAGGAGAGGGTGGGAGGGAAAAATAACTCATTATCTAGCTTGATAGTTACTGAATTTCTCTTCCAACTTGGAGCCTTAAGATTATTAACCTTGGACACTACATTCTTCTTCTTCCATTATTTAATTATCTTGTCAAACTTGGATGTACCATGATCCTCATGAATGATTTAATTATGAAGGATAGATGGGAAAATTTAAGAACTTGAGTCATCTCTTGAAATAACCTCCATACAGTTATCCTCTTCTTGGTTCTAAATATGGATGGGAGAAAGTTCTCTTTTAAGAATAGGTATAACATAATCAAGGGTTCTAGTCCATAAAGGCCTCTACACTAAAGTAATTATAGGTTATTGAGAAGGAATGGGTGGATATTTAAGGGCATATAGAATACAAGGAGGATAATTAAGGGTAGGAGGATTAAGGAAACTTACAATTCATATGTTTGGTGTGTAAAGCTCAAGATGAAACTTGGAGAGTGGTCTAGATCTGATTTTGACTCCTACACCATACCCAATCTTGCAGACCATACAAGACAAATAAGAGGATAAGTAACCCCAATATTTTCCATAAATTCATTAGACAAACATAGAGAAAAATAAGGTGTCAAGTCTGCAACAATAATGTCTTATGTAATTGATAACTTGGGGTAAACATGAAGGGTAAGTTATAGGTCTTTGATGAGGCCAAATGTCCTTTTAGTTGATCCATTCCATTGTAATTCAAAGTTGGGAGTAGGTTAATATGTCAAATTAAATTTATCATCTACCAATTTTGCAATAAATGAACTGATTGCTTTTTCATCAAATAAGCAATTATGGACAAAGGAGTCTCTAATGATCACTGAGGTAAGGAAAGGAGATCTGGTTAACTTGGCTAGTTGCTCTTCATTTATAAATATGTTTTACTAATGGATAGAGACTTGATTTTCAATTTAATTTTACTACCTAAGGTATTATTTCAATCTAGCTTGTTCCTCCTTTAGCTTCTCAATTTCTAAGCTCAAATCATCATCAATTTGATCAAGCTAAATAGGAACATCATAATGCTGCCATGATTGATTAGGAAGATAAGGGGGATACTGAGGAGGTGAATAATACTCATAAAGGGGGTAAGGTTTAAGATGTTGTTATTGATAAGCATCATGATACTAGCATGGGTGATATGGATACTAATAAGTAGGTATATGACAAAAATTTGTCTCATATGAAACCATAACTCTTCATGGAACATATGCACAATAGTGTGAATTATTAATAAATATTATTACCCATAAAATGATGACCTTGTGACACCTCTCAACATGAAATATTACTTATAATCTACATGATGTGATTGAAGCTCTCTGAGATGACTTAGTGTTTTAAGAGAGAGCTCTAATGCCTGAATTTAAAACTATTATTATTCCAACCTACACCTTAAAAAGAGGTTTTTTAGGCCTAATTTCAAGGCTTGGGTAACATGGGAGTATTCTAAGGTTGTGGGTGACCTATGATTGGGTTAGACCTCTAAATTATGGAGATAGCTACCCTAGTGCATTTATTTGGCCTAGTTCACTAAGACCTACTGATTTGGGATGAAAAAAGATAGAGAATATGAATAAAGGGAAACCTAATATAAGGATGGTGATGTACCAATATAACTTATCCATTCTATTTTAACTTCTAAAAACACTAATGAACAAATCATGAGCTAAAGTAATATCTCCAAGGCTTTTATGTAATAATGTTTTACATGAAGGTCATGGTGAATGGATGAAACTTGTAGGTGATGGGAGAGAGGCCTATATTAAGGTTATTCTAACTAGGTTACACTCCAAATATGATCACTATTGTTCCCAAAATCTATCACTTGTTTTTGTGGAAAACATGTTGACCATTTCGGTCCTGTAGGCCAAAATGGTCTCTTTCTTTCTCAAAATGTTCTGAGCAGTCAAGTTATTCAATCACACAAGCCTTTTTAGCTAAGGAAATCATAGGTTCAAAAGGTGGGCTTTCACAATGAAAAATCTCAAAACACTTAAGGCATTTCCTAAATTTTTTTAAGGATAGTTCAATGCCAAGGTTCAATGAAAAAGGTTCAATGATGGGGTTCAATGATATGGAATGAACCATTGAACCATTGAAATTTGCCTCTGAAAGGTTCAAAGGTTCAAAGAGTTCAAGGTTTGAAAGGTTCAAGCGAAAGGTTTGAGTGAATGGTTCAAGTAGAAGATTCCAAAAAAAGGTTCAAGTGAATGGTATAAACAATTGGTTCAATGACACCTTGAACTCATAAAGAAGACTAAGTGAATGTGGCTCTTTACAAAACATTGAACCGCCAAACTGCCGAACTGTTGGACTTTGAACCGTTGAACCTTGAACCATTAAACTTTGAAAGGTTCAAAGGGTTCAAGGTTAAAAATGATTCAAGTGACTGGTGACATCCCCACAAATGTCAAATTTAGGGTAATGAAATAACCATTGATTTTCAAATAATGCAGACCTGAAGACAAACTCAACTATCTACTAAGAAAGGAGCTGAAGAAGCCAGTAGAAGGTGAGAAGATAGCCCCAAGAGCTCAAATTAGTAGAAAGAGACAAGATATATCAAGGAAAGAGGGAATCAAATAGAGAATCTAGAAGCATCGATGAAAGAGTTATTCTAGTAGGTGGAACAATCCACTAGGTGGATATCAGAGAGTGCAAGTATTCAAAGGCATGGCCTATTTTTCTTCGTTTGAGTAAAGATGAGTGGACAATCATGTAAGTATCATAAAGAGGAGTGGCCTTACCTTTTAGAAGATTAGGTGACCCATGCTTTGGAGAAGACATTTGAGATGATTTAGAATGCCAAAAGTTAAGGCCGATGACCTGTTCCAGCATGGCCCCTGCACAGAACTTCCTCTTTCCAATGAATTTAATGTAGCATGGGCTATTTTGTGAAAACAAGCACCAAAGTCTTTCTTTAGAGGCTATATATTATAATCTCTCAGTTTGTAAAAAAGAGATCTCTCTATTATTAGAAGTGAAACTCTGCCCAAATTGAAAGGCATTCTTGAGACTTTGAGCTTAGACTGTTAATCATTTTTTATCAAGTGAATGAGAAAGAAAGTGATCTTTTAGACTTTATGTTGAAATAGCTTGTGTTATCTAGGAAATCATTCTTATGTATTTTTCCTAAATATAGTCTTTTCCATTTAATCAAATAAGTAGAATAAGTGGAAATAATCTAAAAGATGTCCTGAAGTCAACTGTGGGAGACTTCGTGCTGCCATAATTGTCTTTAGTTTGTGTGTTTTATGTTTCAAGATATTGGAGAGAATTTGAGCTCCCCTTATCCTTCATAGTCTTTTACTCTATTATAGTTTTCATTGGATACTTTATGCTACACTTCATTTTATTGTGTTACTTTGTCCTCAATTAGTAGGAGAAATAATGAAAGACTTTGTGCTTTCATGGGTTTCTTGTGGATCTAATTACTACCCAGGAAGGATTCTTGCTGTTTGCTGAACATAATTTCTAAAAGAAGAGAAATGCCTTCAGTAATTACACAAGAATTATCCTTTATTTTGTGAACATCATCTATGAAAAAAGAGAAATGGATGGTATGATTTCACCCCTGAGTCTATTTTCAGTTTATATTAGTATATTATAGTTTATAAGGAACCTCCCCTTGCTAAGAAGAGATATTTATCTCATTATGTTGTGGTAACCACACCCATTTTTCCATATAAATCTCATTGTGCTATGGTTGATATACCCATTTTTCCATCAATTAGTTGATGATAACATATTCACCCAACAATCACAAAAATTTGACACATCATATAAGCTACATAAGATAACCTATTAGCATATAGGTATGGCAAGGACATGATAAGGGAGAATTTATACCACTTATGCGCATTAAAATAATCATACAAACACTAGAGACCAATCATGTAGAAGATAAAATAGTCCATTAATAGTCTAAGAGGTTTACAAATTACAAATCTAGGCTGAGTTTCCTCATACCTAGGTGAGGGATATAAACAAAGGCCTTAAGGCCTAAATATATAGAAGCATGATGAGAGAAAGAGAGGGAAACTAGTATGGAGGTGTAGATGAGAGGTTATGAATGACCATATTCAACTCATTCATCAATTATAGGAGTCATAACATTCCTTCAAATTCCTTCCATGAATTGGCCTTCAAATTGATGGTCTTGAATGAGTTGTTGGGTGTTGAGATGAAATGGTAGGGGGTGATTCAACTTTAGTTAACTTCATCTAAGGTATGACCATGCTAAAAATGGTTAATAACTCCTTATATGGTAATTACAAAGTGTGAATGAGGTGTAGTTAGGCCTCCAAACATCCCTCATGTGTAATTAAGTAACCCATCACCTCCTTTTGTATGTTAACTTAGTTAATAAACTACCTATTCCCCATGATGAACATGAAAAGTGTACCTTAGTACTTTCATGGGATAGTTATAATGTGTTAATGGTCCTATTTTGACTCCTCCAATATCCCTCTATGACAAAGTCCATCTCTTTTTGTTGAACAAGTAGGCCACATAGGCCACTAGGCCTAATTACCTTACTATTTATGCTTGGTGGCCATTAAAACCTATAGAAGACCTTAATAAAACGTGACTAGGTGATTTTTAGGTCTAAATCAATGTTCAATACCATGAATAGACCTTTACAATAATGCAATATTGTAATTTTAGGTTATCTAGGTGATTAGGCCACTTTCTCTTAGCATATATAGATTGGCTATTTGGTGTGGACTTATAGAGGCATTTATAGGAATAACTATGAGATATTGATGTCTTGGGAAGGTGAAACAAGTCTCAAACCACTCCCTCCAATGATTGGAAACTTCTCAAACAATAATGTACCTTATTTTCCACTCAATTCCTTGAAAAATTACCATTTTTGATAGGTCCATACATTAGTCTATATAGACCAGTACCATGATTAGGGTCTATTCTTAGTAGATTAGGTGTTTTAAGTGCTTATTAGATCAATTTAGAGTGTTTTACTATTTTTATCTCAAATTTTCCCAAGTCAGGTCTACCTTAGGGTTTAAACAGGGTTTTGGAGGTTTACCATCTTAATGATGGTTCATAAAGATCACACATCCAATCCCAAAATTATGGTCATGTATGTTTAGTTCATATACCCCCGCTAAAACTCTTAAAAATATTTGGGTCACATACACCTTGTGTGTGGATATATGAATGAAAGTTAGTAAACCTCAAGCTTTCTACATGCTTTCTGGACATGTCTGTAGTCTTAACAATGATTCATAGAGGTGGGACCCTAAAACCAACTATTTCTTTCATGGATGTTGAGTAGATAGGGGTTCCAAACTCTTGATAAGATAATTTTCCCTAAGTCCTTATGCTAGGAAATATTTAAGCATTTGAATAAATAGCTTGAGTTGACTACTTAGGACTGTGTAACTTGAGGAGGGTCCTTAGACCAATTGGATCATTTTGTTACATTCACCTACCTTAAATACTTATTTTAAGGTCTATACTATCTTCCCACACCTATTCATGGACATCAATATAATTGGGGTGTTTGGTTATTCCACAAAGATGAGCATGGGGTTTGAGCCCTTAAGAATATATTTTAGGCCTAAATTGAGTGTCATGGTTGTGAGGCACATATATATGATTTTATGGCCTAAAAATCATCATTTCACACCTTTACTACCTATTCCCAACCTTTCCACTTTACTCTAGCTATCTAGACCACCATCTTTACATTTTAATCTCATGGGAGCTTGCATTGATGCCATGGATACCAAGCTTGAGTGCTTGATAATAGGTGTTAGAGGCCTCAATGGTTTCATGTCTCTTTCCATTATTTTGACGAGGCTATAAAATTATGTAGCATATTCTTGGTATCTAATAACACCCCTTCAAACTAGTATTCTCTTAAATCTTCTCTCTACATACCTTATATAGTCAGGTTTACGGCCCGTGAATAAACCTAATACTCTGACCCTATAAAGCTAACTCATGATTTCTCCTTTTAATTATCTAAATTTTGTCTTACATAACAATTATTGTTATTATCACTTAGTTTCTACACATGTTACCTAACTTCAAACACCTATTCTATTGTGTGTGCTCCCAAATTCTATGTTTGGGCTTGTATATATTAGTTTTAGGCCTATTTAGGCCTAGTTAAGCCATTAAGCCTTTCCTTTATTGAACCTAAAAATACTATCACTTGAGACCCTTAATAAATATTTCTTACTCACCTTATCAAGTGTTTCCATCCTCTTAATGACTTTTAAATTTTTCATAATCTTTTAATTTTGATACATGCCTTTGTGTACTAGATTAGGCCTATTAGGGCTAATTAGGTATTTATGATTCTTTGGTCCATTTTAAGGACTAATTTTTTTGAATTGGAACACTAAAATAACTTATAAGAATAAGTGAGAGATCTCTCTAACCACCTCCCTATAGGGTTTCACAACCCAACCTTACTTCTTTTGACCTTGACTATAAGTGCCTTTTCAGGACTTATCCACTTGTCAAATGGATTAAAGCATTCTCAGATTATTAATAATCCTTAATAAAACAAGTCATATCCTCTTTTATTTAACTTTATCCCTATATAGGGTTTATTGGCTTGGTTCCTCATGTGACTCTACTTGTCTGCACCTTGACTATGTTAGCTCATTATTGGGTGAATTTTTTTGTTGAAGACCCTTTCCTCAATTATTAATTCTTATTTTATATTATATGAGTTACTTAGTCTCAATAATTCATCTCTTTTTAAAGTCTCCTTAGAATAGGTTTATTCCCAACTTGATCTCCACATGTAGTCAGGCCTATAGGTAGAGATTCTAAGCCTCTGACTATGGGTACATTCTTTAAGGGGTGACTGATGTTTCATGACTACCGATCATGTTGATGACACATAATTTATCTTTCTAACTATTTAAATCATATTATACCTCTTCATACCTTCATTATTATTTCAACCCTATAGTTATAGTTTTGCTTCCATTGAAATTTTAACTAAGCCTATCTCTTAAGAAGAGTTAGTGATTTGGTCTTTGGTTTTTACCTTGATATTTCATCTCATACTTCTTCATCTATCTTTGTGAATCAAGGAAGGTATCTCAATTTACTCAATATCCCACCTAAATAGTCAATAATTTATCAAGGTCTATTGATCAAATGCTCTCAAGTTGATTGTATATATTGTGTTTAGGTATACTTGATTGCAAATTTGAGAGTGTATTCTAATCTTGATGATTTTATATCTATGACACATGTGGCTTCACTTCTCCCAACTCCCCTCAAGGTATTTATTCTCTTTCATATCCATCCCATTTACACCTTCACAAGGGCCACTATTACCTAGGAATCATACCTTAGAGCTCTTTATTGAGTTAGTTTAGTATTTTCTCATCTATGTCATTATGCTTCATTGCCTTTAGGATGACCATTTGATGCATTATTTTAATCATGAATAGTATTTATAAATACTTTAAGGTCTTCTCAACCCTCAAATATACTTAATACAATCCTTTATACATTCATCTAGGTCTCTAAATGGTAGTTAAGGCTTATTAACTATCTTGTATGAAACTTGAGGCCCAATCATCCACATATGATCATCATGACATTATGTAGCTACTCAGGGTTAAATGTATGTTTTGAGATATATACTAGATCCTTTTAAACTTCTAAACAATTAAAAATGGGTTTTTAGAGTCACTAACATCCACCGAAAAGTTTGTAGACCTATGGGTGGACAAAACAATCTTAAACCTTCCCAATAGCATATACTAATTCTCATTCTCTTCATATACAACCTAAATGAAGTAAACAAATCTATGAAATCTAGGTGAAGATATTCATCAATATATATAGATATGGCAACCTTCAAGATGATCATAGTGTTCCTAAGCAAGAATGGACCTCTGTATTCTACCTATATGCTATGTGCTTGATCAAGATTGTAGGTAAACATCATCATATCAATATTTTTGTTCATAAGGGTATTGAGGAAACATTTTATAATATCAATAACATGTGGGGAAGTTATGGGATATTCACCAATATAATGTCAACCATTAGGGCCCCTTAAGACATTAAGAAACTATAGTTATCACCCTATAAACTAATTCTAACGAGGATTTATTATTTCCCTAGGCTCACACATGTGAGTTGAGGTTGGATAATGGTGTGGGAAGGTGGTGAAAAATCCTGAAAATCTATATAACCTTCCATTTCTTTGTCACCATGCTCAGGAATGGATAAAATGTAGAAAACTAGTACCCTACCTAAATGGAAAAGATACTGTGAGTGACCTTCCTTATTAGTGATTATTCATAAATAAGGGAGAGGCAATTTGAGAATAAATTCCCAAAATGGGAGCTATCTAGTGTCCCCTCCTATAACCATAATTTTAGACCTTCATATTCTCTCTCATGTCTATACCATTCACAAACTTTGAAGGGATATAATAAGTTACCAAAGAGCTTGATGGGGAAAGAAGGTCAATTTTTGACCTATTTAACCTTGAAAATCATGGATATATTTACCTTATTCCTGCACTAATCCCTCTCTACAACTTCATAACTTCCTCTATCCATATTTGTATTGTACAGATCTATACAAGTTAGAAACTATTACAAAATAGCTTATTTTTATTCATTTTCTCATGGTTTAGATTTTAAAATTCTATTTGAGGATTGGAATATGGAGGAGGTAAATACATAATTCAAACTTAGTGTTATAGTTAGGAAAAGATGAAGGGTCATATTTTCCCATATGTGGGACCAACTTGGTGAGTGAGGAGTGAATTTTAGTTCCAAAATGGGCCTTTATGGACATGAAAATGCCTTATCATAACTATATGATGAGAATGAGAAATTTTTAAGACCTTTATAACAATTAAATACCTGAAATATTATCGTATTCAAAGGTTTTATAATGCAATATGACTAGTATGAGGCGATTGAGGATTATTTGATAACTTGAAAGGGCTAACCAAGGTTTGAGACAAACTTAGACAAATAGACCATGGAGAATGACCTTGAAAACATTACTAGGCTTAACCTTAGGACCCAAGCATAATTTATACACCCTTCACATTTCTTAACAAAGTATCTCTCATAAGGAATGGCTTGAAATGGTCCATACATTGTAAGAACTAGTAACCTTAAATGATCCAAATTACCTTAACTTTTGCTAAAGATCATTAATCATATAAAATAGGGTTAATCAAATTATCAAGGATTTAAATTGATAGGATAAATTTTCCAGTCACTTAATGATCACTTTGACTACCTAATACATCACCCAAAGACTAAAGACAACTATGACATATAATGATCTTTACAACAGGTTCTAAACAACATAAAACCTTAATCAATGATAACAAGGTTCAAAATGAGACAAAATAAGACAACACCATGCAAGAGGATCACCATGTGCAAGCTTGGGTGGGTGTCATGGAAAGTTTTTAGTTGTAGGGGTTGGCATTTATCCTGGGAGGCCAAATTGCCAAAAATTACCAAGTGGTAGAATAAATGGATTAGATGTGAATTTATAGCCATGAAAAGGGGTGAAACATCATGATTCCTATCCTAAAAATATATACCAACATGTAAGGGAGGGTTTAATTTTGAAAAAGAGTTGTTTATGGGTAAATGACAAGTTCAACATGTAAAGGTTGGGATCGACTGCCAATCCCAACCCATGCAGGTCAATTCTAACCTAGGGAGGGTGATGTTTGATTCTAAAATTTTGAAATGTTTATATATATGCTTAGATTTTTTATAAATTAATAATATTTTTTTACATTTAAACAAATTTATAAGAGATGGGCCATAGATGTACTTGAGATAGAGTGATGTGGTGAAATAAGACCAATTTATATGATGAAGTTAAGGTCGATGTGGGACAAAACTAATATTATAAAGTATTAATTAAAATATTTGAGTATCCAAACCTATATAACTACCATCTTGGCCTCCCCTAAGTCTCTTTTCACTTTTTTTATTTTCCATCTTCTTCTGTTCAGTTGTGTAGCCTGCTTGTATTTCTTATTGTATCATCATTGCCAATATAATTACTTACTACCTACTTATCCCTATAGTATATGTTAATTACTCATAAAATTTTGATATTTATGTATATTATTATTTTATAATGACTAATGATATAAAAATATGTCATTCTATACTATTATATTATATTGATTCAGGTCTATATCATGAACTTAGAGTTACTATTTATTTCTAGGTTTGGATATATATATATATATATATATATATATATATATATATATATATATATATATATATATATATATATAATATCATTTTAAATACAAAAAATAGTCATATTATCTACATGTGCTCACATTTATACCCTTAATTTTTAAAAGGAATAATTTTTGGATAAAGTCTTATCATTATGGAGGTCAATTCTTGCTAAATTTCATTGAAGGTCAATAGGAGGAAGCTAAATCAAGGAGGTGTCCTTTAGTATTTTGAGTCCTAAAATAAGGAAAATTATGTCCTATTAATTTCCATTTTAGGTATTCACCTAAAAAATATTTTACAAATTGTCACTAGATCCAAGGGGGAGATTGAAGCACTGACAAGTCAACCAAAGGTAAGTAAGTTTATCTCTATTCTCTTTCCTTTTATTTACTTAGCAGATAGATATGTTTTTATTATTATTAGAGTAGTATGTATGCTATTTTCATTTCATAAGTTTCCTTTATGAAAAACGTGGCATATTATAGGGTGCTTAGACTTACCATTATAATCATAGTTCCTATAGGATATTGTTAAGGCTGCATTTAGGTAGACTATAATTACAAGCAACCATTTATAATTTATAACTTGTTTAGTTTATTTTATTTACCATCTTATAAATAGGTTACTCTTGTTCATAAATTCATTACATGTGGTTTCCTTATTATAGCCTTGATACCCATTTTACAAAATTTTGTTTTAATCATTGATATTATCTTTGGACTTAACTAGGTCCAAAATCCCATATCTTAGGCAATATTTGGAACTCATACCCTTGAGATTGAGTGTGGATGATTATATACTAGATATTTAACTACATATTCCCCTTGGTTATGTATTTATATTTTTATGTACGTAGAATTTAGATTGGTATCCTATTTATATCATAGTATATAAAGAGAAGTAATATTTTTACCTTGATCATCTTACCCTGCATACATTCTAATGAACCCAACATTAATATTATCTCAATGTTGGCTAGATTATCTTCACATTTACATATAATTATTCTTAGAGGTTTTAGTTTGACAAGTATCTATTATTAGACCCTATATCTTAGCCTTCTAGTTTTCCAATTTGTCAAACACATTATTTTCCAAATATTTCTAGAGTATTTTATTTCTTGCTAAAATTCAACATATTTTTAAGAAATAAAACAATAAAACCAACCAATATTTTCAAGGATTATATTATAAATAGTAGTGATATAGAGTAAAAATACCATAAGCATCAAAGAGATAGTATTTCTATAGTCCATCAAGTAAATTCTATATATTTTCTAGTTAAAAACATATAATAATTTTTGAAAATCAAAATTTTACATCACACTCCTTGAACCATCACTAGGATGAAAGAGCAATATGATTAGTTTGTAGACTTATGTTTTCATATAAATATATTAAAAGTGAAGTGCTATGGTGTCATGTAGTTGGGAGAATTAAATTTTGGAAATAGGTAAATTCAACTGACTAAATCATTAAATTTTAAAAAATGAAAATTAGAAGTTAAATATTAAAAATAAAGTAAAAATCGACTATAAATTTTAGATTTTTTTTTTTAAATTATAAAAATTATATATTGAAATCGAAGATTATTTTATATTTTTTAATGAGATAGAATAACTAACCAAATTACTAATAAGGGATTAGAATATTAAAAGTTTAATTTAAAGGTGAGAGCTAGGAATAATTTTTTTTTTTATAATAATAAGAAAGAAAGGTGAGAGCTAGGGATAAATAAAAATTATAATAATAATAAATATAAGAGCACAAATAAAATACAAAGGAGGTAAGAGGGGAAAAACATGTAAAAACCTAAAACCCATGATGACACCATTAGTTGTAAAACTAAGGAGGATTCAAAACTTACTCAAAAAATAAGATATTAATGATTGGTCACAAAGACTAGTTTAATTCAATACCACCATATCTATTTAGGTTGTTATTATACTTGAAAATTTATATTTCTTCCCTTAGATGACATTCAAAGTATTCGTTCTCTATAGCCAAAACCTTAGTAATCTCAATACAAATATGATTTCCAATTTTGAAAGAATGTTTTTCCAAGGCCGACTTAACCAATAACTATTTATTTATATCTACCATATTTTCATTTCCTCTCATGTTGATGGAGTGACTTGTTTCCCAAATATATGACATCCCACAATAAAAATCAATTTTGTACACTCTACTTATAAATGTGGGTTCTAAATTATCTTTAGATGATTTGACAAATATTTTAAAGTTTTTTATGAGTGATAAAAGTGGTATGAATGTTCTTACTTTTTATTTTTATTTTAAATTTTATTAGAGGTTCCTTCAACATATGGGAGGAAAGTTTTAGGTCTATTGAGGTTGATAATCATAATCCTAGGTCTAGCATGTGTGCTCCTAGCTGATTTTAAGGCTCTAAAAATATATTTACCTATGTAACCATTCATATCTAATTGATTCCATTCATGTGAGGTAATTTTTCCTTAAATCTAAACTTCTTGAGAAGTTCAAAGATCTAATACTTTCATAGTCCATATAGTAATATAATAATTTTTGGGATAAACTATGTCCAATTTTATTGCTTCTCAATGTTTCGAATCCACACACATGATCCTTCATCAAGATAAAATGAAATGAAGAATAACATGACCTTTCACTTCAAAAAATTTATGAAAAAAATTGGCAGGCGTGAAAAGCTTCCAAAAAGAAAATTAGCCATTGCAAAAAGTGTCCCAAATTTTAAAAGGCAAATGGACAAAAAGGAAATTTCCATTAAGATTAAATCTTTTAATGATTTTAGTAATACAAATAATATTACAAATTTTAAATAATTTTTTAATTAAATTTAAGATTTCTATAAATAATTATTACTCTTGTTATTACAATTATTTACAGAATTAATATTAACATTATTTTTAATCAAATTTTATTTGTAATAAATGTAATTATATTTAATATTAAAATCCTAAATAAATATTTAATATTATAATAATATTTAATATAATATTTATAAACTATATTACAAATAGAATAAATAATATTATATAATAAAATAATAAATTTGAAAACCTAATGAATAAAATAAAAAGAAAAACTAAAAATGAAATAGAGTTTATGAAAACCTTAGGAAATTATAGAAAGAAATCAATCTATAAATTTAAAGAACTTAAAGTGAAAATGATAACAAAGAAAGAAAGAAATAAAGAAAAAATGTAAAAACCAAAAACTAAAGTATGTTAAGATTTAGTAAAATATTGGTGAAATAACAAACCAAACAAAATATATGATATACTAATAATATTCAAAACATAATATTTATGATAATATTTGTAATAATATTTAAGAATGGTATTATAAATGTTACTAATAAAAATAGTATTATATTACTTATAATATTACAAATAATATTAAAATATCATTTGTAATATAATAAAATTCTAATAACACTTAATATTGTAAATTTTATACAATATAATGTTATTATTTCATTATTCAATATTATTTGTATTTATAATATTATGTTAATTATTATTATGATATTAAATATTTATTTAGGATTTTGATATTAAATATGATAACATTTATTACAAATAATATTTGATTAAAAACAATGTTAATATTAATTATATAAATAATTTTGATAACAAGAGTAATAATTATTTGTAAAAATATTAAATATCATTAAAATATTGTTTAAAATTTGTAATAGTATTGGTATTACTAAAATCATTAATTTTAATGAAAACTTCCTTTTTGGCCACTTGCTTTTTAAAAATTGGGAAACTTTTTGCAACAACTAATTTTCTTTTTGAAAGATTTTCACAACTACTATTTTTTTCCATAACTTTATGGAGTGAAAAGTCATGATATTCCTCATTTAATTTTCTCCTGATGAAGGATCATAGCCGTGGATCCAAAATGTTGAGAAGCAATAAAAATTGACATAGTTTATCCCAAAAAACTATTTTGTTCTTGAGAAGTTGAAAACCAATGTAGGAAAGAAGTTTTAAAACTTAGGATTTCTTAAAATATGTTGGCATTAAAGGGGTTTTTCCAAAATTTGTTATAGTTAATCATTAATTATTTTATGATAGGAAACATTACATTTTTTATCATTCTAATCTATCATTGTTAATGTTTGTGATCCACCAAATTAGAGCTGAAGATCAATTTTTGGATTAGGCTCAACATCACCTCCTTTTTGAGAGTTATAGTCATAAACAATTTTTTTTCAACCTATCCAAATATCATTATACTTATCATCTTCCTAACTGAGAAGGAAAATTTAGTTTGTGGCATCTAAATCTTAAGGAACATTTCAAAAAAAAACTTTTCATTACATCATCTTTCTTATTTGATAATACACCTTGAATCCTAGAGTTGATGTGAAATGTAAATCTTATTTCTATGCAGCATACTAGATCTATGACATGAATCAATTATAAAAAAGGGATATGTTATGTGTAAGATTATATGTAGCATGTTTATTTATAGATTGTTCCAATTTCAATGGTAACTCCCCTTGTGTTCCATATAGTGTAACCTGCTCAACATTTTTTTAAGTGCCTTGGATACATAAATCTTTTATAGGTACATTACATTGGGTGAACCTATCTAATTTTTTTTTGTTCTCATAGCCTTAATTTCTTAATTGCATTCCCAACTCTCTCTTTCCTCATGGTTCACCAATCCAACTCTTTTCACGAAATCTTTGCCAAATCAAGATTTTTTTTGTAATAATAAATTGTCTTGAGCTCCTTATCAGGTATTATTTTAATCACCCTTCACCTAATCTATCAGTTAGTTGTCATAAATGTGATATTTTAAACTGTACTTTTTATTCTCAAGTAACTTGTCTCCTAGAAATATTGAAACATAATCAGATCTCAATCAACCTTGAGTGACTTTTGTAATATCATAGTTTAGCTTCACACACCATTAAAACCTAACTCTTCCTTCTGTCCTTCAACCTTTATACCTAATAAACTTTCTAACAAAGTAAGTAATGCCTTAATTGGTGTTTCCCTTCCTTTTCCTTCCCCACCATTATTATGTAACTTTGGAAACTCTTCTAATCTCTTTCCAAGTTTTTATAATCTCTCTACAAGTTCTAATAATAGAGTGGGCACATTCACACATAGATCTATAGATAATTGGGAGAGAAATATAGTAGTAAATTTATCTAGTTTTCTTTTAAATCGACCCTCTTTCAATATTTTAAAAAATGTGCTAGGATTCATAATCATCCCCAAGTTTATTTTCCAGAGAATAATTCATAATATAAATTGAAAACATCTTGAAGGTCTTACCTTGTGAACTAGTTAAGGGGGTTAGACATGCTTGTGTAATATATTTAAAGCAAGCCAATGCCTCTAGATCAAACATATAAAAGGATTAATGGAATGCCTTGAATAAACTCAATATGAATGATATTATTATTATTATCACTAAAGTAGATAAAAATAATGAAATGGTAGTATTAAATAAGAGTGATTCAAACTTAAATATGTTTGATCACTTTTAGAAAAATAGTAGCTATAGAGTGTTAACTTCTAACCCAATTTATAAAATATATAGAACCATTAAGAAAGTAATAAATAAATCCTCCTTGGATGAAAACATCATGAAACATATCCTTCCTAAAAAAGATATCACTCCTAGAATTTATAGTGCCCCAAAGATACACAATGAGGGCATCCCTATTAGGCCTATCATTGATACCACTAACTCTCCTAATTTCACCTTAGCCTCCTTCTTAGACAAAAATTTAAAATATTTAGTAGGAAAATCATTTCATTTTATGAAATAATCCTTGGATTTTTTAAATTTTATCAACAACAACAAAGTCTCCATTGAAGAGATTGTAGTTATTTGATGTTGTTTCACTTTTCGCAAAGGTGCCTATTCATGATGAAATCAAGGCAATATCCATTCATTTTGAAAAGGAACTACTTCACTAGTGACATGTTATTTAAAGTATAACTTATTGTATTTATTATATATCATTTATGAGCAAACAAAAGGTGTTGTAATTGGCTCCCCTCTTTCATCCATTATGGACTATTTTTATTTTATTTGATAAGGTAAAAATACAAGTTTTGGAGGGTTTTATAACCTAATAAAAAAGATATATAAAATAAGTTAAAATGAGATGCTACCACCAGTGGCCCATGAGAGACCACATGTCAAGCATATAACTAAATTATATATTACCAATAGAAACTTTTACCTATAATAAACCTTCTGCCATAAATAAATAGTCTTCTAGTAAACTTCTATCTCTACAAATCAACAATGCATCCTAGAGAAATAGAGGAGTCTCTAATAATAAACCACTCAATAGATATTACCTCCTTTGGAAACCCTATTTTGATTCAATAATCTTCCATGATGTTTCCACTAATCTTATTGAAAGGGTCAATCCCCTTTACACCTATATTCTAAACTTCTACTCAGGGTCCCCCTAAGTGGAGGATCATATAGGAAGGATAAGCCATTAATTTTTTACTTATTTTCACCTTTATCCATCCTCCCTTGTCATTAACAACCTCTAATTAGACTAGTAAGGGATTTCCAATTTAATTATAGGGTTGAGATTTATCTTCTACATATGTATCATCAAATTATTTTTCCCTGGATGGATCATTTATTTAGTTTTCCTCTATGGAGATGTATAGAATAATGAGGAATAGAGAAGAGTCCATAACCTTACTATGAGAGATTAAATATGACATAATTTCTTCATTGTCATGAATAACATCATTTGAAGATGATGTTGAATCCTCACTTCCAAATTTAGCCATCATTATAATGTGGGAAGGAAGGGAATCCTTCCACTAAGAATAACCCTTGTTTCTTCTAATGTTGCTATAGTTTTTGGTGAGGTGTCAAATTTTTAAATAGTTATGACATCAAAATAGATAGCCTTTATAATAAAGAGGTTGAGATTAAGAGTGATCTCCTACTTGTAAAATAATTTTTTTAGGTAGGTATTTGGAGGTGTCTTTATTAACTTAAATCTTGGAAAAGGTAGTGTGGGAAAAAGGTAAATTTTTGGGTGAATTTTTAGGAACCCCCTAGAGAATTACTAATGTATTTAAGGTTATATTATATCCATAACTGAAGAGGAAGATAGGGTAGGTGAAATTAGATGGGTTTTACATTAAGTGGTTTTGTGAGAGGATTAAATTTAAGGTTATATTATATTCATTTAGGGGACCAGGGTTTTAATATCAAGGGGTGGTGATTTAGGCTCCAAAACTAATATTTAATCTTTGAATTGTCCTCGATATGATGGAATATAATCATAAATAAAATTTTGGCATATAGATAGATTTTAACTCTACCTTCCATTAGGGATTTCCATTTCTTCAAGATCCAAACATGAAGTTCTTGGAGTTTTGGCTAGTAATATATAAATATATAGATATATCCTTTAGATGAGAAGTATTATTTTGATTTGAGCACTTATCAAGATTCTTCCATGTTAAAGACTACCACATGATTAAAGGATGTAGGATCAAAAACCATTGTGGGCTATTTTTTATGGAGTATTTTGAATATTTAGCCTTATATTATTTCCCTTTAAAACTTATTTAGTGGAAAAGATACATAGATTACACACATTTCAATTGTCCACATGGTTTGAAAAAATGAGAGGATTTTGATATGCACTTAAATAACATTGTTGATACATAAAGATCATAAAGGAACAAGAATAAAAGAGTAGAATTCCATTCTTAAATGTCATCATCTCTATCAAATCTGACGGTTATTTTACCTCAATAGGCTAAATAAAATATACCCACACTAGCTTATATTTACATGAGAATTCACACTATCATCCATATCAAAATGTAGGGGTCTTTAAAACCCTTTCCATGATATCTTTAAGAATTTGTGATGATGATCACTTAAAGGATGAGATCAAACACTTGAATCAAGTTTTTAAGATGAAGGGTTACAAAGGGAAACATATTTCTAGAGCCTTCAAATTAGCTAGGAGCAAATATGTTAGACCTAGGATTATGACTACCAACTTCAATATACCTACAAATTTCCTCCCATATGTTAAAGGAATATTTAATAAAATTTCATTTAAAAAAAAACTAAGAACATCCTTACCCCTTTTCTCCCTCCAAAAAAAATAAAAAGACTTTTCAAATCATTCAAAGATAAGTTAGAACCCACCCTTATAATTTGAGTATAAAAAATTGATTGATCTTTCAAGATGTCATATATTGGGAAAATAGTTCATTCCATAAAAATTAGAGTTAATGAATATGTGGCATATTTTAAAAAAGAAAGACTGGTTAAATTAATGTTGGAAAAAAATTCCTTCAAAACATGACATCATATTTGTACTAAGAATAATAAAGTTTTGGTCATCAAGGGCCATGACTTCAAAACATCACTTAAGGGAATAAATATAAATTTAAATGTATAATAAAAACATAAATATAGATGGTGGTCTTGAATTAAACCAATTTTAGAGACTAATAATTAATTTAATTAAAAAATTATGTCCTATTTTTTTGAGCAATTTTTGTATCCTTGTTTATTTTCCAACTAGTGGTGTCATCATGATTTTCAGGTTATTTCAGCTCTTACCCCTCTTACTTTCTTTCCACTTAGTTTTTTCTCTTATCTTTATTATCCATAATTTTTCCCTATCCCTAGATCTTGCCTTTCATTTTTTTGGTATTCTAGCTCTTTCTTAGCAATTTTGTAAGTTATTCTATCTCATTAACAAATATAAAATTATTTCCTTTTTAAAAAAATATTTATTATAATTTAAAAATTATAGTCTAAATTTGTGGTCAATTTTTACTTTATTTTTAATTATTTTTTATTTTATTTTAATTTTTAACTTTCAATTTTTAATTATTAATTTTTTTATTTTAGAATATAGTAAATTAAATTATCCCAACTATTTGACATCACAAAATTTATCTACTAATATATTTAAATAGCAAGATAAGTTTATAAACTAATCATATTATTATTTCATCTTGATGATGGTTCATAGAGCATGATCCAAAATGTTAAATTTCAAAAATTCTTAGATGGTTCTAACCATAAATATTTTGAAATTATGCATAATGATTATCAACAACTTACGACTTACAAATTTGTTATATCTAAATATCACACTTCTAAAAATTATAACATGGATTCCATTAGAACCAAACTTTATGATCCATACAAAAATCCATAAAACCCTAGGAAAATCAGAGTACTCAAAACTCAGAAAAATAGGGGTGAAGAGGAAGATGTCCTAGCATATACCATAAAGATGTAATTTTCTATAAATAAGCATCCCAATAATAAGGGAAGTATCTTGTAGTTTTTTTAATCACACTATGATGCAACATATTATGGATATGGATACTCTCCTATGCATAGTTTTTTGACATAACTTAGGAGAAATCAATTTTTAACTGCCTCTATCCCTTCTACATCTACCATACCTAGTTTAAAAATAAGCATGGTGGGTCTTAGATTTGGTGCTCCTACCTAAAGTGCCCATATCAACATCAACATCAATGTTTCATCTAGTGCTTCTCAACATACCAATAAATATTATAATTTTAAAAAATGAAACTTGATCCAACCCAAGTAATGTTGTAGGTCATAAACCAAATGGCTAAGATGCAAGCTTGTAATACAACCCACATGTTACAAATGTATAATAAATTTATGCAAATGTAATAAAAACCTCTATGAGTTTAGTGTAGATTAATAAATAAATATGATCCCACTCCCATTTTTAGATCATCTTGGGACCTTATTCCACAGCCTCCTCTTTGAAATAAAATCATCAAACATATTCAAAATTATCCCTTAGTGCCTCATAGTTTTGAAATTTACATCAGTGGAATAAATTTAGTAACTCTTAAAAGTATTTGATTAAAATGTAACCACCATTCACACTTTTCATCTAAATACCTTTGGTAACATTTAAAAGGATTGGATTCAAACTAACACCTTTTTTTCTACCAAGATATTAGTCAAAAACCTACTGGGGGACACTTTAGAAGGGTATAGTCAACTAAAGTTTAGCTCTATCACTAGTTTAAAATACTTAGTTAATTCATTGGTCCAAGATTTATAATATAGTGAATTTCTTAAAATAATTTAGAAAAATTCATCAATTACAAACAAGTGGAGCATGAGACTAACTAAGACTTCATTGAGCATTATAAATCGTTTGCCAATAAATATGAGCATAACATGACTAAAGATAACCTCTTTCATCTATTTAAAACTAATTTGAAAACTAGATTCTAATAAATTATTAGGTCCTTCACTCATATTCATTAGATGAAGCCTTAGAACAAGTTAAGAAATAAGACATTATCTTAAGACAATCCGAGCCTTCTCAACCTAAACAAGGTACTTACATGATCTTAATAAAGAATATAAATAAACACACCATTGATGATGGAATTTTTGACACTTATGACTCTAAGAGGATTATTAATGTAATCATGTTAGAAGGTTCCAATGAAAAAACTCTCTCAAAGGCCATAGTGGGAAGTCCATTCCATCCTTCTCCTTTTCCTTCACATATCCATAAACATGATTATCATAAACATATTAGTATTGAAGAGATTATGATACACCTTACTAAACACTCACTTAGAGACATAAATGAATTTCTCTCTTGATTCCAATGGTATTATCCAAACAAGTTTTATCTATATCATGCTAACTAGGGTCACTCTCATAATAATTGTAAACAAATTAAATTTCTAGCATATGAGTTTCTCTTTAGTCATAATTTTAGTCATGATGCCATGATAAGATAACACCACAAGTTGATGAGAAATATATAAAATTCATGAAGGTAAAGTCAAGCATGATTCACTCAATCAAGCTAATGCTCACATTGAATTTTAAAAAATCCTCTTCCCAATCATTATTAAAATCAACCCTTAGAATCAAATAATAATCAACATAAAAATTCTTAAAATCAACCTCTTAGGTCAAAAATCCCTCATTTATCCTATATAATTTTTAGGTCTATCCTCCAAATTTATTATTCACTATCACATTTCCATAAATCTTCATTTATATACACATAAAATCCAAAAACATTAGGTAACATGATACAATTTATTATGTCCTTAATTATATTTTTAGACGTGATATAGTTTATAATTAAATCAAATATACCAACATGACATATACTTAGTCCATACCAATTTCGTAGAACATATATAATATATTTCCATCCCTACTATATTGGCATACTTGATACAATATGTTTTTATTCTTATTGCATTAAAAGGCTAGATATAGTCTAACATGTCTCAAATTGTATTAGTAGAACTAATATAGTTGTCTCAACCTGATTATACTAAAATGATAGTGTCTATTCCATTAAAATTAACTCAAAATATTGAAAAATTTTCTCTACATTCCTCTATGGTTATGTCTGATCACTTTAAGAATTTTGTTTCCAAATAATAGTCTTGTCTAGCTAATATTAGATTTGATGAGTGGGATCCCATATAATATATTCATATAATTCCATCTAAAATTTATTTTATTTAGCTTATAAGGACTTCTCTGAGATATATAAATTTCATTATGCAACTTATATTTTATAGAAACATCCATTGACCACCACCTTTGGGTTAATAAATTACCTTGTCTAGGTTTGACAAATATTTTTGGGAATAATAAATTACTCAAACGTTTTGGTTGAAAAATATTTCAAGAACACCAATATAACATAGTAACAATGAATTCTCTAAGAAGAGATGTTTTATTACTCAAGATCACAATACAACTATATGCTTATCTCTAGGAAGAGATGTCTGATTTCCATTTCAGGTTACATCTTCATTTATACACATTTTGAAAGCAGGGGGAGGATGTGGAAGGTCACCAATATCGAGGGAGGTTAATTTTTTCAACTTATACAATTTAAAACAATACAAAATTTGAATAATTACTATTTTTAGAAACGTACTATTTTTAGATTGCACTACTAAAATTAAAATTTGGGGCACTTCCATTGGGTTTTTGGGGGTAAAAATACATCAAGAAAATATCCATTCCATCTCACCATGTTATCCTCATTATTATCTTTCCAATGGTTCAAATGGTGATTTAATTGGAGCTACAGTGCAAAAGTTATGGCTCTCAAAAGTTCCATCATCAATTGGGGTGGAACCGTCACCTGAATTATCGCCTGAATTGTTACCCAGATCAGATCACTTCTAGAATTTTATTTCCAAATAACAGTCTTTTCTAGCTAATATTAGATTTGATTAGTGGGATCCCATATAATATATTCATATAATTTCATCTAAAATTTATTTTATTTAGCTTATAAGGACTTCTCTAAGATATATAAATTTAATTATGCAACTTATATTTGATATAAACATCCATCGACCACCACCTTTAGGCCAATAAATTACCTTATCTAGGTCTGAGGAAAGTGTACTACAAAAATGAGAAGAGGTGTCTATCCATGTCGATTACATAACATTTATGATCCCATCACTCAAGTTTTCTATAATATCTATGATCCTTCATGAGATCCTTATTTTTTTAGATGATCCTATTCTATTTATTAGCATCTAAATAGGTAATGTCTAAGTTAAGAGATGTTTTGTTGATGAAGGTCCTAGTAATTTTCTTGCCTCTTTAGAATTCATTTAATCCCTTAGATATTATATATATAACCTTAAGTTTACCCATTGCACATTCTAAAGATATGACCAAATATAGATTATTCCCTTAGGATGAATTTAGAATCATATCATGATAGCTATTATTATAGTTAGGGTGAAGGTTATGATATTCAAATTTCCTATTTCCTCTAATATCTTGTTTGGCCATCCTTTGAATTGTTGCATGAGGGCCATAACTTTTTTTACATGTCATTGCATGAAATTTACATACAATGATGTTATATACAAGGTGAAAAGTGACATCAAAGATTATAATTTATAACAATTCCAAGAATATGACTTCTATAAAAAACCTACCCTTGAACATTTACTTAGTATTCCATTTCAAGAGTATCAACATTTTAACTATTATGTTAATTCAGTTAGAGGTTATAGAGGTCACCTTGAGATTATGAGAAACATCCCACCAAACTTCCTTAAATATGAAGATGATGAGCCTAATGAGATTAACTTGATAATCATAAAATTTAATCTCCCTCCTATCATCGTAATTCAATTGTTACCTACTTTATGATCTTGTTCTCACAAAATACCAACTAAAAAAATACCTAATTTTATGGTTATACCAAAGAAATCTATTATTAATAGATAACATTCTAGTGAAATTATCATTTAATCCCTCAACATATATCTCATTACTCTTGAATATGATGATGGTTACACATAAATTACTCTTTATTTATCTTTACTAAAGAATAGGATGTATATGTCTTACATTACTAATATTATATAATTAAGTTACGTAGATAGATCAAGCCAATTCACAATAGTGGATGTAAAAAAAAGTATCAATATAGATGAAAAAATTGTATCATAATAATAATATTATAATAGAGTAGATCCAAATTAATTTTTGATAACAACTCAGAAAAATTGACAAATACTATTGATCCACTTCTAGGGGTAAACCTCCACAAACATGTAATAAAAACATAATTCATAATTATACCAACAAATTAACCAATACCTACTATATATACCATACTAAGGCTATGGTTACTCTATAGGCTGGCCCTACTAACAATATGAGAACATATATATATGTGACATGATAAGATAATAGGATATATATACCACATATCATCCACACATATCCCTATACACACTATAGTTTAAGGGTGTAACATGCCCATCCCCTTGAAAACATTTTTACCATAAACTTTGAATAAATATAGATTCTTATGTAGGAATGCTTCATCCTCTGATGTGACATCCTTATTGGTAAGATTCCTCCACTTAATCAAATGCTTTTTATCTCCCTTATTCATATCCTTTTAGTTCATGACTAAAGGATCTTTTTAGGTTACAAAATGAATTTACCTTCTTCATTTAGCTTTGGTAACTCAATATTTGTCCAATTATCTTATTTAGGTAGGAGGTAATAAATATTGGATGTATGCATGCAGACTAAGGTAGCTCCAACTTATATGCCAAATTACCAATTTTAAAGGGAATTGATAAGGGTAATAATACTTAGGAGAAATTTTTAATCCTTTTTTTATGTTTCTTAATGGAAATTTTATTTTATTTTAATAGGTGCATAAAGACCCAATCATCGACTTCAAAATTCCTCTCATTATGGTGTTAATCTACTTGTTGCTCCATTCAGTTATATGATAATTCCAAATTTTGTAATAGACTAAATAGTACCTCATATTGGTGTTAAAAGTGTTCTTCAAGAACTAAAACCCTTGATTTCACCCTTAATGATGAGGTGATGGATTGGGTTTAGTACCCATACAATGCCACAAATGGAGACATTATGGATGAGGTATGGAAGGAAGTGTTATATATAAATCCTGCTAGTGGCAACCAATGAGCCATATTTCCTTTTTATTTGACCCTCTAGGAATTTTTTTACTACCTCTTTTTTCCCATAAAACTGAGGATGATATGAAGAGATATGATCTAATTGAATACCCAAATAAGAGAAACAATAAGTTCAAAAATTTATAGTAAAGATAGGATTAAAATAACTTACTATGATATTGGGGGTACTATATAGTTTTTAATCTATATGAAAAATATAATATGTGAATATAATTGATAAAAATGGATTGATAAGGAAAAATGGACATATTTTATGATCCTAGGCAACCCTATTACAAAATCCATGGAAATCACCTTTGACATTTTTATAAGAATAAATAAATGTTGTAGAAGACTTGGGGTATTAGTTTTATCATCATTATTTTTTGACATGCCATGAATTTATCCATAAATTTATATATATCCACCTTGATTCCTTCCTAAAAATTATCTTGCTTGACTATATGCAACATTTTAAAAAATATGAAATGCCCCTACTAGAGATGCAAGGAGCTCAGAAGGATCTTATGTTTGAGGGAAACATTATTTAAAATGTATAATATATATTTATAACATATGACATTCCATTTCCAATAATTTTTTTGAGACACTAGAATCTATCTGGAGCTTCTAAATAGAACATATGTATTAGTGTCATTCTCCCATTTAGATCTGGCCTCATCCACCCAATCTACTTGATGTTATATCAAATATGGGATTAAGATGTATTAATATAATTATTAAAAACATATGAATAAAATATAATTTAAGTTAATAATAATTCACACATAAATATAATTTTTAAACATATGAATAATTAGGGTTTTTAAAAAAAACATAAAAGGAAGATGAACACTTATCTATAAACTAGATATGCAAACTATAAATGATTGTAATTAATTATAACACAAACTAAGATGATTTTATATTTGAAAGAGTTTCTATTTGAAGGAGTGTATGGTGGATTTATATAGGGATGACATGTGGCCTTGTACCTAGGTCATGATTTTGTCTATGCCAACTGTGAGATAAATCTATAAATTGGTAAACTATAGAAAACTAGTTGTAGATATATTTTATATTGATATAAATATGTGATCATATGTTATATCTTGTGTTTATTTTATATTATTTTAAAAATATAGTAAGGTTACACACACACACATGAGACATAGTATTAGGATAATGGGTAGACATTTGATCCAAGCTAACCATATAAACCTCTTATAGCTGAGTACCACCTACATAACCAATACTCTAAAGAGGGCCTCAAACCACATGTAGTTCTCAATTTACTCTCTCTCTCTCTCTCTCTCTCTCTCTCTCTCTCTCTCTCTCTCTCTCTCTCTCTCTCTCTCTCTCTCTCTCTCTCTCTCTCTCTCTCTCTCTCTCTCTCTCTCTCTCTCTCTCTCTCTCTCTCTGTGTGTGTGTGTGTGTGTGTAATTTTAAACATCATATTAAAAAAGGTTTTTTACAGGTTTATTAGATGAATTGGTAATATTTATTTTGATAAAAACTTGCATGTAGGGTGGTTTTGTATTCAAAAAGCATAAAAAAATATTTTGATCTAATTTTGACTTAATCAAGTTTGTTTTTCAAAATTTATAAATTTCAAGTTCTTTTGTTGGTTTGCATGCTTAACATCTCACATGCAATCCCCTCCCTAGTGTCATTTTCTTTTGTGAGATTTGACCTAGTGAACCTCTTGTCAACCATAGTCATGTAACTAGTTGTATTATAGGTTTTGACACCTTTCAAACACATTTATGTCATATATTTTTTATTTTTTAGCCTCATATTATAGTTTTATACATTTTTTAATCATCGTGTTTAGGTAGTTATTTTGTGTGTGATACTTGAAACACATAAATTAGTGCATTTTGCTTCAATTTTTTTGTATTATTTATCATATATTTGAAAAATTATTTTTTTATACTTGTAATTTTATTTAATATCAAATAAAGTTAAAATTCACATTAATCATTATCTAGTGTTAAACTATCATTATTAAAGTGAAGCTATGGGTTTTCCTAACTTTTTATTAGATAAATTTCAAATTCTATATGGATAAAACTATAATATATGGAAAATCTACATTAAAATGAAATTTATGTCCTGAAATGTATGGAATATAGTTGTTCAGATGCAATAAACCTTGTTAGGATGACATGTTATACATATGTTTTTAAATGCATTTCAAAAAAAATTATAAGAAGCAATGTCGATTATCTTTTAGATTGTTAAGGATGATTTCCTACTTCTTATCGACAATGAAGAGTCTCCTAGCAATGCTTGGAAATTCCTTCAGTCTATGCATGGGGGCACTCATCTCTCTTATACAATTAAACTTATTCTTGAACTGGTAATTACACTATGAAAGGTGATGAAAATTTTATTAATTTTCTTGATAAAATTAATAATATTAAATCTCAATTATATGGATTTGACTATGATATTATTCAAGATAAGTTTTTGTATTTCATTATTCAACTTAATATTCATGAAAATTTTCATAATTTTTATTTCAATTTTTGAATTCAATGTACCAAATAAAGAAAAATATCCTTAACCTCACTACCCTATTAGTTCTTTTGATTCAAGAAGAGAAAGTGATGTCTAATTTTTATTATGAAGAGAATTCAACTCAGGCACTTCTCGCTCTCAACCCTATTTCTGAGAATTCTAGAAACTAGAAACATAACCCTAATTTTATCAATGGAAAAAATGTGAACAAAAAATATAGAAATAAGAATCATAAACATAAGTTTAATGGGAATTGAAATCTATGTGGTAAATTTGGTAATACAAGGAAAACTTGTTCTAATAAAAAATGGAAGAACTCTAATCAAAATCATCAAAAAAACCAAAAATAGAATCATGACAATAATATGTATCATAAAATTATTAGTTTGTAGAAGCTATTAAGGAAAAACAAAATTTATAAATGTCATTATTAAAAATGTTTTCTATGTACCTAAACCTAATAAAAATATATTATCCTATTATCAACATATAAATGATAATTTCACCATAATTTTTTATTAAGGATAACTAGTCTATTATAAATCAATTTGATTATCTGATTATTGAAAGTGTTCAATAAAATGATTTATACATATTTTATTCTTCTTCTACATGTTCTCTTTCAACACATAGTAGGAATGAATCTCAATTATGGAATGAAATATTAGGACATGTTAATTTTATAAGTTTAAATGATATGTCTTCTCATAATATTATTGTTAGTATTCTTTCTATCTCTTATCATCATGAAAATTGTGAGGGATGCTCATGTGGTAAGAAACATACTAACCCCTTTCACAAAAATATTCTAATGGTAGTGAATTTATTAGTAATTTTTTTCTCCATTAGTTGTGGTATTAAAAAAGGAATTAAAAACTCCCTATTACCCATAAAAATATGGTATTGGTGGAAAAAAAACAAACCATTATTGAAATAGATAGAACAATGTTGTATTATACAAATGTTTCTCAATTCTTATGGGCTGAATTCATGGATACTTATGCACCCACTCTAAATAGTGTCCCTACTAAATATTTGAATTTTTTCTACACCAAAATACATGTATGCTCATGGAATATAATTTTCAATTATTTTAGTTTAGTTGTTACTTCAAAGATACTAACTAAATTGATAATGTTTCAACTATAATAATATTTTTTAGTAAAATTTTTAGTTTTATTTTTATAAAATTCTAATTAAAATTATATTGTATTGGATATATTGGTCTTAGATAAGAAAGCAAATAAAAAATATATAGACATTATATTATTTTCAAAATGATTAAATTTATAGTTATTTTCAATTCATATGAGTTAGCATTGAAATAAATATTATACATAACGTTGTGCTTCATTTGATAATATGATCTTGTTTAGTCATTGCATTTGGTAAGAATATCATGCTCAGTAAGAGAGGATATTTTGTATTTCAAAATTTAAGATGTTTCCTTTTGATAAAGTGGGGAAATTTCATGATAAAATTCTTATATGATTAATTTTATAATAATATCTATACTTGATTTGATAATAACATGTTATGAAATTAAAAGTGTAAATGAAGTATGTATTATTAATTATATCCTCATTTTTCAATTTACTAGGCATTTTGTTCATACATAGCTGAAATTAATTGTTTCAATCTCATAAATTTTTGATTGGATTATTTCATATCATGCTAAAAATGTCCATATTTGGTATATGATATGTAACATACCCCAATATTTTGTTAGATACATTTATAAATCATTGAAAAATGAAAAAAAAAAACATATTAAAAATTTCAAAGTTTTTTAAATATTTCTAATATTTATCTAACTTAAATTATTGTATGTATATCACATGACAATTGGAGATGCACACATTTTTAGTATTGAAGAAATCCAATAATAAATTTCATACAATTATTTATGTGTGTCACTAACTTAGTAATCAAAGTAGTGAATCGGTTTGCCTAAAACATGACTTGATTATTTAAAATATGTTTTACCATAGATAAAAATATTTATTTATTTATATTTATTATATGGTTATTGTGATGCTGAACATGTTGGTGATACTATAGATCAAAAATTTACTTATGGATGTGTGTTTAATTTTGGTGTAGGTGTTATCACTTAGATCACCAAAAATCAACCCATTATCTCTATCTCTTCTACTGAAACAAAGTATAAAATTGATATGGAAGCTATTCAAGAAGCCATGTGGTTGTGAAGGTTATTAGGAGAAATTTATTTGGATTCTTCTCATGGTACCACCCTTATATGAGATAACCAAATTTATACATATCTATCAAAAAATCTAGTGTAACACTAATGAACTAAACATATTTAATCTTGTGTGCATTTTATCTGAGAGAAAGTCCTCAATGGTGATATTAATTTATAGGTTTGTCCTATGGATGAATAGGTGGTAGATATCTTCACAAAACTTCTTGGTTCTACCATTTTTTTTAGCTCCATATAATGCTATGCCTCTAAAATTTTCCAATAAGGGGGAGTTTTCATGATAATGTCACCTCCTAATGGCCATGTCTTCCTTTTTCTTATATATACTTCTCATTGTAAAGCATTGTATTATATAACATTATGTTATTCTTGTAAAATTCAAGTGGAAGTTTTATTTTTGTACCCAAATACTTAAAAGTAATTTTTAATGGAGGTCTTTATATTATAACATCTTCCAGATATGTTTGGTGATTATTCATGAGAAACTATGAGATGCAGTCTCATGATCATGGTAAACTAGACTTACTTTAAATAGTTTATAGATTGTGATTCATTTTGTTTTAAAAGGTTATGTTTGGCATGATGAATGTTTTTAAATCCTTAAAATTTGTACATAGTATAATTCCTCATTAATGTGAGTATGAATTATATCCCCACTTAGCATTAAGAGGGAGTGTTATAACATTTAATGGTTAAACGGTCTATTTTAGACCCTTAATTTACTTTGGTGTGTAGTTAAATAATAATAATTTATTATTTATTAACATGAGGTGAAAACCTCATGTAAATAAATAATAAAATATAATTGTTTATTACTTATCAAATTATTATTAAATGATTCTTGGGGAAGGATGGATCCATTGGTTACAATGATCATCTCCCTTCATCTCCATTATAAATATGATTTTAACCCTATTTTAATTTACACTTGATACACTAGATTGAATATCAGTGATTGAATTATATTTGTATGTGATAAATATATTACAATGTTTTATGAAGGATTGCTTGAGAGGAAGTGAGAAGTTGAAGGCTTTGTATTGGGGGAATAGTTTCTTAATTATATAAATATCATATTTATGGGTTTTTAATCTCTCAATGTTTTCCCACATTAATATCTATGATATGTTTATATTGATCTGTGTAATTTATTTTTTTGATAATCATTGACATTATAGATCTCATGTGTATGTTCATTAAATATGTATTATTTCATGTATTCTATCATGACATACATACGAATTTTAATAAAATGATAAGACTTCTAAAATTTAAATAAAAATATAAATGTAAAAGACAAGAGGAAGAGATAGAGGACCATTAAAATATGCACCAATAGAGTCTTATTTGGTATTATGAGCTTCTGTATTTAAAGTCACAAAAAAATAATTACTTGTTTTTATTAACCAAATTTAGGTTTATACACCTATCATATGGACATTATGCATTACAATTCTTCTGTAGATTCATCCCTCTAGGATAAGGCATCTACTACTACATTATCATTTCCTTTCTTATATATGATTTCAAAGTCATATCCTAAGTGTTGCACATTATCATTTATTTTCTTATATTTGATTTCAAAGTCAAATCCTGAGTGTTGTACATTTTCATTTCCTTTCTTATATATGATTTAAAATTCATATCTGAAGTGTTACACCCTTAACCTATAGTGTGTCTAGGGATATGTGTGGATAATATGTGGTCTAAATCACCTTTAAGCTTATTTTTTCACATGTATATATGTTATCATATTATTATTAGGGTTGGCATATGAGGTAACCATAACCTATGTAGGGTTTATATAGGATTTTTTTGTTAGTATTTGAGGACCAGATTAAAAATTCTATTATTATATCATGGTTATAGAGGTTAACCCCTAAAAGTGGCTTAGTCTTATTTATCAAGAATCATACTCTATTTTCAATTAATGTTGTTGATATTATTATTTTTTTTATAATTGTTATGTTACATGGTTGTTAAGATACTTATGGTATTTACATTTATATACATTATTATGAACTATCTTGATATATAAAATTTACTTAAAAGTGGTATTAGAGATTTTATTTGGGAAAGGTTTTGTAGTGAATTTTTTTATTTTATAACTATAGTGTGTTGTGAGGTAAAGGATATAAAAACTAATTTGTGATTTAGGAATTATTGAAATTTTACATTAGTGAATTATTGCTTGAGGTTTTTTTAGAAAAAAAATGGAAATTTATTTCTCACCCTTGGGAAAATTAGAAGTTATCTGATTCTTCTCGATGAGATGATATCAATGATATAAGATTCCAATACAATTTTTTGTCAGCCCTAAAACCCTCCATGTTAAATTCATGATACCTAAAATTTAGAGTTAATGCAATGCATGGATATTAAAAATAAATGCCATAAAAAATGAAAATATACTCTAGGAAGAATGACTAACAAGGAGGACATGGAGTTAAAAAATTATGGTTTAGGTTTATGGGTTGGTTACCTAAATCCATATATATGTGCAAATCATGGTAAAAAAATATGATCTAGATGTGGTAAAAGGGGACATGAATGTAATTAATTCATATTTGAGCACAATCAAAAATAAATTTGAAAATATCTAGGATAATTTTATGGCAATTCTACTACCCAATAATACTCCATCGGGCCACTCAAGTTCTCCCAACTATAACAATCAAAACTCAAATATAGATTCAAGGAACTTGCTACAAAAAATGAAATTAAGAAATTTTTATGGTAAGGATCAAGTCACCTAGATCAAAAAAATGGAAAATTTGTTTCATTTGCATCAATCCCTATGTGTATAAAATGTGGTCATGGGATATTTGTATTTGGAGTTAGATTAGTTCATTTGGTATAGATGGTTATGTGCTCAAAATAAATATAAAGGCATTACTATTACCTTGTCAATTTTTTTATGATGAGATGCAAATGCAATAACAAATCAATGTCAGTGAAAACTATTTCATCCAGTTATCAAATATTGAGACAAATGGGAACTATCAAAGATTACATTCAATAATTTTAAAACCTATCTTTATGCCTGTATGACATCACAAAAGACAAACTTAATGAGATATACTTGAGTGGGCACAATGATAACATCCAAATTAATGTTCATGTGCTTAATCAAAGTTAAACTTCAAATTACATAGTATTTTCACATAAAACAAAGGAAATAAATCTAGTTGAGTGATGGGCTCTCATTACCAATATAGAGCTCATTAATATAGCATAGTTATTCCCGTAGCCTACTAGATTGACTCAAAAAATTAAAGAGAAATGAGAAAAATGGTTATGTTTCAATTAGGATATAAAATATAACAAAGGACATAAATGTGTTGAGAATAAATGTTTATACTTTAAATGGGCCAAAAAATATGAAAAGGATGATGAATTATCATGGGATAGTGAGGAAGAGCTGATAGAGGTACACACCACTAAGAGGGGGGGGGTGTGAATCAGTTGTTTAATAATATTACAATCCAATTCCCAACTCTTCAAGCTACTTAACCAATCATATCAATATGCAAGATATATGAATCAAAGGACAAGCATGAATGAAACCATAACACAAATATTTATATGGGAAACCCTCATGGGGAGAAAAATCACTCTTAAGTCTACAAAACAATGGACTATAGTCCTATATGATGATTACAAACAAGATACTTTAGTGAAACACCCACTTCACAAGGAGCACCAACACCTAAAGATGACAAGAACCAAATTGCCTAAGATGTTGAGTACCAACACAACACCTATCAAATGAAAAAATCTTGAACTCTAATTACTTATCAATCTGATAGAGAAACCTTACAATAATACCCTTCTCCAAGTCTCCAACTCTACACAAGTCACCAATCACCAAGCTATATATTAAACATAAGCAAATAACTCCTCAAACATTTTGCTTATATTCAAATATGCCCTTATAAATATAATAAAAATAATCAATACAATCATAAAATTATGTTGAGTCTAATAACATTTTTCTCTGCTCAATCTCATACAATAATTAGTCATCAAGACCCCCAAAAACCTTCGTACAAGGTCTTCAAAATCAATATACACTTACTTGTATAACTTCATTCCCACACCCAAAAGGCATAAATAATATTGTATTTATACCAATCACTATTATGGTTAATCATCTCACTTTAGAATATATTATAAAGAATTATTCATGTCCCCAAGGTTAGCCATGATTCTCTACATATGCTTTCTATACCATACCATGAACTCATCTCACAAACACCTCACAAACGAAGCATAACCACACTTGTGTGACTATATTTGACTAAATAAAGATTAATAAAATCTTAAAAATCACTATAGAATATATTCAATAGATCCTCAATACTCTCCAATCATTAGGAACACTTGATCTGACCATCTACCCTACAAAAAAACTTAATCATTCAAAATTTGTTCTTTTTGCTCGCAAAACCATCATGGTCAACTATGAGTGAAAAATTCAATAAAATACAAGTGACTAGGAACAATAATACTCTCATTTAAAAAGGGAATACATACCCTACATAATATTTAAGATATTATACCTATTCCTATTCACTGATTAGGCCTTTCAATTCCTCTTTTCACTTTAATCACTCTTTCTCACTTAAGACACCATTTCATTCATATCAAATAGTCAATCTTAACCTTATATAAATTTTAAAAAAGAATATTAATATCAATAAAAATTTTCATGGATATTTGGGACAAGTCCTAAGCTTTAACAATCAACCATTAGATCATCTAGTCATTCACAAAAATATTCCTTAGAAATAATAATAATGTTAACAACCCATTTTTTGTGGGACCCACACACTGTCAAGAGACCAAAAAATAATTTATAAAAAAAATAAAGGAGTCATATGTAACCTATAATCATCATATTTTATCACACAATCCAATCTGATCCCAAACCATCAAGATCTTCTCTATCAGGGCTAAGACTAGGGTTTTTGCACACAAAAACCTGCTTAGTTTCTTAACAATCATTCATAAAGGATATGAACTTAATATATGAACTAATGATTGGTGAATATTATTAATTACCCTTAAAAACATATCCAAAAGGATCAGATCTCCATGCAGACCCTACATGTGCTAACGAACATAAGAAGGTCCTTCTTGAGTTCACTAGACACCTTTCTAGCACCTCTTGAAGCTTTAAAACCAACTTTATAACTTTGTAGCTCAAAATATAACATAAAACATCATAAAAATGATTTAAAAAAATTTATTTACCATCTCTCATATAAAAACAAGCCTCACCAACTTGAAAACACCCTTTGACCCTTCACAAGGCCTCACAAGCCCACCTAGGCCAACTAGACCAATGTCCAAACTGCCTTGTAAACCACTAGCCATCTCTTTCAAACCATACACCTGAATTATTATCACATTATACATGTAAAAAATTCATATTAAAATCATAATGAGCTCCTCATCATGTCACACAAGCCATAGTGCTCAAAACCTTATAGGTAATCATGCATGATCAAGCCTACAAGACATAAACTGACCTGCATACCACATGAAGGCTATACGAAATAAATACTTGAGAATATAAAACATTAGGAACAAGTAAAAAATAATCATACCAAGTTCCATTCAACCATACAATATCCACCTAGGATACCTATGCACATCCTTGCAAATATCACATTGTACTAAACACACTATGCCACCATGCTCCATTTTACTAACGTCACATACCACTTTATCATTGATAATGCTTATCAAAAATAAATTAAAACACCTATCATCAATATAAAAACAATATATAGAGGTATAATTTGATTATTCCAAACCATATATCTCATGCCATGTACTTTTAGGTATTAATAATCTAAAAAACCTCAAGGTTATGGGTTTCATCAAGAGACAAAAGGTGAAAATATTGATTGAATTAAGGAGTACACATAAATTCATAAAAAATAATTTGGTGGCACACTTGAATTTTTTTTTAATCCATATCTATAATTTTAGATCATGATTACAAATGGTGGCACAGTTTGGTATTTAGGGAAATACCACATTATCAAAATTTTTATGGGAGATTATAAGCTAGAATCTCCTATGTTTGTTGAGTGGGTTTGACATAGTTTTGGAATTATAATGGATCATAATATTAGGAATGATATAGATGCAATTATAGGAGTTGTTAATGTATTTTCATCTTGAAGGCAATACATTTGAACTATGTGGATTACGTGTAAAGTATCCATAGTTGGTTAGTTCTCATCAGCTACAAAAGATTCTCAAAAGGGACATATTTTTTTAGAACTAGCCTAGGCTCACTTAGAAAAAGAACATAATTTTTATTTTAATTAAGAAAAAAAAACATAATCTGATATAATATTAAAACCTCTACACTATTTTAGATCTAGGATATAGTTATTTATAGATAGAAAGTAAATGAAAACAACAATTATGCTTCATACAATAATCCACTAATTATGCATTAAATCATTATTTATTTTAATCCCAAAATAGGTTCTATTTATTGTTTATGTAATAGAATATCAAGGTACAACATAATAATAAATGAAGCTTCTATACTAAATCATCCATAAATAAATAAAAGAACCATCATTGTGATACAACATGATATATAATGAATATACAAGTTTTTCAATGTCCTCTGCTACATATGTCATATAATAAAATAATGTCAAAATTTTAATAATATAATACAAATTCAATGAAAAAACTTGTGAAATAAGTACAATATCCATGAGTAGGTAATGGGATCAATTTAGTTTTAGTTTTAAAAAGGAAAGAATCATTTGTGTGTTTTTCCTCCAACCATAGATATTTAGTCTCTTACTCACCTCCCCACTTGGAGAGGCTATTATCATCATGAATGGGTAGATAATGATGATGTAAATAACTATAACCATCCAAGAATCACACATGAAAGTACAATCACTATTACATGCATCAATAAAAAAATCCATTTGATGACTTCAAGAAAAACATGTAAACTATAAAGTTATATGGATTGACAATGTTTATAGAGATAACACTATTTTGGCCAAAAAACATTTATAGTAATTTCATATTTCAAAGTTTAGGTCATAATACACATCATTCATACTCTTTGTTATAACACACTACAATGTTTATCCACCTTATCAACTGATGATGAATGACTACATATAAGTTACCTACCCATCACTTGTCACCCCTTGATAAGGTGATGAACCATACTCACATAAAAATAACTCAACATGCATAAAATAATTCAAATAACAATCCTCATAAAGGTAATAAAATTGATACCATCACATAACTTATGACATCACATAAAAAAAAGTTTCATTACACAACTATCTACAAAATATTCATTTGATGAGAAACTATTCAATATTTTCTCTTATGAATTTTATACCACAAATTGGTTCCAACCCATTATAAAACATCTTATCTACAAATATACCTCATGGTCTTAATTATAATTAGAAGCAAGTCATTCAATTACGTTATAATATGTGTCATTAATTTAAATGATTCCATAATTATTTGTAACTATATTTGAGCTTGCTTTATAGTAGTAAATCCAAACTAACAATAATGTATTATCTTTATATCTATAAAAATTTAATTATCTTCAATTTTTTTATAAATACAAGACATGGGTTTTCCCCCTTTTCTTAATAATTCAATATTTTGAATAATTTGGAAAAGGATCTATACTCATTCTATTATTATTATTATTATTATTCACTATGTTTCATACAAAGTATGTTATTTTAAATAAATCACTGAAATTGATTTTTACTACCATTTCTATGTTTTTTAACAATATAGATTATATAACTCCAATTCTTTATACCTATAGAAATCATACTACGTTCATTAAAATTTTAGAACCTCTACATACTTATATTCAATAAGCATTATCTAAGCTATAATTTGAAAATCAAATATCTTGTAAATGTTTCCAAGAGAATCAAATTACCTATTAAAAAAAATGTCATTATATACCAAACATATGAACAAAATTTGGGTTATACATAGTCTTCGAAGTTAAATATATATGTTATAATATTTACTCAATTACACTTGATTATGTTATAAGTACTACATAATCCATACTTTATTATAACACAAACATGATATAGCCATTTATTACACATTTAATTGTTTACAAACTATTTAATAAATAAATGTTAAAACCATATGACCAAATTGACTTCACTTATGCTAGGGATTAAACTGTGTTCTAATAGAGATTATAAATAACTCACTAAAATCAATTTGTTATAACTATACAATAACTATTGTTTGGTACTAGGGCCTATAGGTGGTTTTTAAAACCACCTACACGTCTAAATGAAAATTCTATCATTATATTTAAACTTATTATTCTTATATATGTATTCCATTTAAACAATCTAAGGGAGTTTTTTAAATTTTTAGTTGGAAATTAAAATTGACAATTATTCATTCAATACACAATCATACCTTATTGAATCGATGAATTTATATGCATTAAATTTTTTCTCAAGACTAAGACTATAAATTATGGGGTTTTCAACTATGAATATGATTTAAAGGATTCTTGGGTGAGAGTAAAATCTCACCCTCATGTCTATAAGGTTTAAAAAATACACACATAATACATACAACTCAAATTCATTCATTTTAAACAAAATGCATAGTTAAATCAATAAATCACATATTTGAGTTCAAATTAAAAATAAATGCTAATACCCACAATTTCCAACATGGTTTTCTGATGATCATTTTCCATTATTCATTGGGTCGTGGCTTAAAATGGTTTTTTTTTTTAATAATATAATCAAAATACCACATTATTCAAAGCAACACATGACAACTACTTAATAAAAATCTTTACTACATAAAATACATCCATAGGTCTACAAGTATCACTTACCTAGAAAAATGAATAATGACATTTAAATTCCTACTATTCAAGCTCATCCCCATAAAAATCTTCCTTCTCCTTTGCCATGTATATCCATTTCATTCCCCCTAACTCCTTCTATTTATCCCCATTTCTACCAAATTTGTTTTGGCATGTCAAAAACCTTATAATATAACTATAATTTGCATTTAATAAAGCAATTAAAAACCACTCTTCAACTCCTAATTTTTTTTCATAATCCACTCCATACCAGTTGTTTACAATTTTTATGGAGTTGAAGTGCCTTGGTAGGGTTTAAAAATAATAGTAGACCTTTTTTCTAAGAAAATGCATGTTACACAAAAGAACTTCCAACTACAACATATAAATAAAAACCCCCTAAATCATTGAAAATAAATATGCCTTTTTTTGAATTAGAAAGAGGGGCCATAAAAACTATCATTTCCCACTCCTAAGTTCAAAAATATTTTAACTGAATCACACACTTAAGTATTTTTAATTATTAAAACCATTTATTTATCCCCACAATAATTCCTTAAAGGTCTTGAGATATGCCAAACAACCAGATGGTGGATTACTTTATGTCCTGATAGGGATAAAATTAGTGTGTTACTTTGATTATTATTATACTTAAATCTAACAACTAGTCACTCAATTTTTACAACCTCTTTGAAAACTGATTTACTAAACAAGAAATGGAATAATACTTATAATGTATATAACAAACATTTCACTATGAAGTGATGAATTCACACACATAAATAAATATAGCTAAATGAGAAACACATGCATAAGAATATAATCAATAGATAAGTAAACTTTCATAGAAGAGTAATCACATAATAATGTAATAGAATTGAAAGGTAAGAATATATAATAAAGCTTATATGCAAACAATCAACATAGATAACACTGTAAAATATGCAAGTTATAATATGCTATAAGTAAATTTGTAAATGTGTGTCAATTCTTGAAGGGCCATGAAATACCTCCAGCTATAGTGATTTTCCACCCTATCCCCTATGATTCTCTCATTATATAATAATCAATGAGGGTGAGGCTATCCTACATCCACTTCAAATAAATGAAAGGTAATTAGTAAATTTACATTAAATATCTGGAAGAAATAAGTAATAAAAAATGATATAAATACCACTATATCATCTATACTAGAATACATAAAATTAAATCTTATTCACACTTTCAGCTAAAATAATGTACTTGAAATAGAGATACAAACTATAAAATACAAAAATCTAATAAAAATAACATATGTACAATTATAAAAATTAGTAATCTAAATAATCCATGTTCTCAATAACTGTTTAAAATAATTGATGATTGATAAGGTTAGGTTAGGATGTAACAAGTTTCTTTAGAATTACAACCAAAAAATATGTCTACACAACTTGATCTACAAAATATTATTTATAAACAAATTATTTTTTTGGAGCAATACCAAAAGGAATACCACCACACAAAGGGAACATAATCATTCAATTTATTTCTACAATAGAGTCAACAAAAAAAAAATCAAACCATATAGATACCCATATGTCAAGAAGAGTGAGATTTAAAATATGGTACATGACATGTTAGAGGTTAGTATTATAAGGCATAGCCAAATTTCACATTCATCCCCTAGGATAATGGCACATACGAAGAATGATACTTGGAGGATGTGCCTAGATTATATAGAACTCAAGAAGAACACTATCAAATATAAATTTATTTTTCCATTATTTGATGATTTTATAGATGAAATACATGGTGTTGTCTACTTTACAAAACTATATATTTTTTTAGGTTACCAAAAATTTTAGATTAGAGATTAGGATATACATAATATATATTTAAAAACTCATTAAGGCCATTTTGGTGATGCCTTTAGTCTAAAAAATACACCATCTAAATTCCAATGATTTTTGAAAATTGTCTTTAGGATATTTTGGTAAATATTTGTATTGGTATTTTTTTATAAAATATTAATATACAATAAGACATGGGAAGAACACTTGTAGCATGTGAATAAGATTTTTATAAGTCTATAATATTATTAGATTTACCCCAACCTTACAAGTGTTATTTTGGAGCATAAATATTGGAGTACTTGGGTCATATTGTATCACATGAAGGTGTCAAAGTAGACCCTCATAAGATCAATGACATGCTAGAGTGGAAATTTACAAAAACCCTCAAGAACCTCCAAGGATTCTTAGGGATGATAGGTTATGATCATTAGTTTGTGAAAAATTATGGAAGCATAGCACCATCACTCATATTTTTTGAATAAGGATTCATTCCAATAGAATGACACTCCCATAAATGTAGATGATAAAATTATGGAGGCCATGTGTTCCAATATAGTTTTAGCTACCCTATATTTTTCAAAGACCTTCATTATTGAATGTGATGTGTCAAGATAAGTAATGGAGGAAATACTCATTAATGAAGGGATACCCCTTAATTTTTATAATAATCATATTAAGGGAAATAATTTAATAAATCCTAAACATGAGAAGGAGATGATGGTTATTAATCATGCAGTCAAACAATAAAGACCTTATTTAATGGGTAGATGCTTTAAGGTGAAAAGTAATTATCATAGTGTAAAATAATTATTAGAATAAAGGTTATCATATCAAGAAAAAAAATGGGTAACCAAAATTTTGGGGTATTAATTTTAAATAATATATAAGAAAGGAAAGATAATGTTGTCATAGACACACTATATAAGATGGATGAATCCATAAAGGCATTTTTGCACAATGTCCATATGGTAGGTAAATTGGGTGGATGGGGAAATATCAAAATGGGAAAATAAAATTGATACACATGTTCTAATTCAACATATCCAACATTATTTTAGTATCATATAAAAAAATTAGTGGAATGGAATACATTATGATATAAATATATATTGTACTTATGTAAGAATTTTGTCCTCAAACACAAGATCCTTATAGATATCCATGCATATATAGTAGGGGGCATTCAATATTTTTTAAAACTTATCATATAATCAAGAAATATTTATTCTAGGAAGGAATAAAGGGGGATATCCATAAATTTATGGTATAATTCATGGTTTTTTATAAAAACAAGGGTGAGCTGATTAAGACCACAAGTCTTTTGCAACCCTTATATATTCTTAGATAAATGTGGGAGGAGGTTTATATATGGAGTTAATAACAAGTTTTATTATATCAAAGAGTATAATTTTTATCATGGTAATTATGTATAGGTTAAAAAATACCATTTTGGGCCTTTCCTTAGCCATTTGTAGCTAGTATAGTAGCACATGAGTTTTAGGATATAGTTCAAAGGTTACTCGATATCTCCAATAACATAGTAAGTAATCATGATCATATCTTTAATCTTAATTTTTGTACTAATTTATTCTTATTTTTTGGTACTCCATTAGCTCATCTGATGGGGAACTAGAGGTGATCAAATTTTTTATAGAGGGTTATCTCTATGGTTTTGCATCAAATAAAAAAGAAATATGGGTTCCTTGGATTTCACTATTAGAATTATGGTATAACACTTCATTATATATATCATCTAAAATGTCTCCATTTGTGGCACTATGTGGGTATCAAAACTCATCCATACCCTCATCCTTGAGGGTAAATACGGGTTTGACCTCTTAAGGAACACCTTCAACACCAGTAGATGACACTTTCTAGTCTATGAGAGATTTTTTTCAATGGCATAGAATTGAATTAATTAGTAAGTAGATCAACACCATAGAAAGAGACATTTTGAATTGGATTATTAGGTATTTATGCACCTACATCCATAAAATTAAATGTCCTTGAAACAACAAAAAAATGATTAAAAAAAATCTCCTAAGTATTATGGCCTTTATCAGATCTTGTAGAAAATTGATAGTGTCATATACGAACTAGAACTACCTTAGTCTACATGCATACATATAATATTTTATGTATCCTAATTAAATAAAGTAATTGGATAAAAATTATCTACCCATACTAAGTTACTATAGATGGATAAGGAAGGTAGGTTCATTTTTGAATCTAAGGAGATCCTTTAGTCATGCACTAAAGGCTATGAACAAGGGAGTATAATGAGTACTTGATCAAGTGGAAGAATCTAAAAAGTGAAGATATAATATGGGGGGTGAATCATTCTTTCAAAAAAAATTAAAGTTATTTAGTATTGAGGGAAACATTAATTTTAAGGGGAGGCACATGTTATGCCCTTAACCTATAACATGTATATGAATCTTTGTGTCTAATATGTGGCCTACATCATATTTTATCTTATCTTATCACTTTTCTTTATGTTCTCATAGTTACTAGGGTGAGTATAACTAGTAAAAATAATTTTAGTAGGATATATATAGGAGGTAGTGGTTAGTAATTGTGGATTATATTAAAAAAATTATATTTATTGCATATTTTTGAGGTTCCCCCTTGAAGTGGATCAGTCTTATTTATCAAGTATTCTAATTTATTTTTGATTAATGTTGTCAATTTGATTATTTTATTCTCATTATTTCACTATAATTTTATTAATATATTCATGGTATTTACATTTATATCCATTTTTTTGAATTGACTTGATTTATATAAGTAATTTCATTACACCAAGATTTTTTCCATCCATTTATTTTATTCTTCAGATGATAACATTTGTTCCAAGAAGTATTTTAGAATATCATGATCTGTATTCACCTTAAAGATTCTACCATGAGATAAGGTCACCATTGTTTGGCTGCATGAATAATAGCTATAATCTCCTTCTCATAAATAGGCTTTAAAAAATTATTATCCTTGAGTCAATAACTATCATATGTAATGGGTCTCCCTTCCTACATGAGTATTATCCCCATTTCATACCCTGACACTTCACATTCAACCATAAAGGTCTTTGAAAAATATGGGGTAGCCAAAACTAGAATGGTACACATGTGGAATCAACTATTATATTGAATGCCATTGTGGTAGCTTCATTCTAATAGGAGTCATTATTCAAAAAATATGTGACTACAGATATTATATCACCTAATTTTTTCAAAAATAAAATGATAGAAACTTGTCAATCTTAATAAAACTAAAAGGTTATTAAGTGTTTTTTGGACTTTCCAATCTATCATGGCCTTAATTTTATGTGTCTACCTTGATGCCTTATGGTATAAATAATCCACTTATTTTACTCTAAAAGCACACTTGGAAGGATTTGCATAAATTTAATGTTATTATAAAGTTATCAGTACCTAATTCACATGTTTCAAGTTTTATTCCATGTCTTATTATATATAAGTATTTCATCAAAAAATAATAAGACAAATTTATACAGTTATCAAACTTTGAAATGGTGAAGGTGAATTTGTGAGAATAAAAGGCATTACAACAAAATCATATTGACCTTCATGAGTTATTAAAGTTTTCTTATGTATATCTGATGAGCCTATTAAATGACTCATTATATTTACATATTGACCCTATATCATGTACTAATCTACCTTATTGGAATAAGTGTTACATGCATTTAATAACTTATTTTTAATCTAAAGTAGGAAATAAGTGCTTATGTCTCAATTTGTGTGTGTGAGTCAATACTATCTATTATACCACTATGTTATAATTATTTCTATGGTTAGATCTTAGTTTTAAATATAGAGGTAATGTAAATACACTATGCTCAAATGTCATAATATTTGTTAAGAGAATTTGACCCTTAGAAGTAAGCTTAGTATATGACAAAGCAATCCAACAAAACTCTAGAATTTATTAGTTATGATCTGGAGTATAATAGTGAAGCTCTAGAGTTTGAGAGTCAAGCTCTAAATTCCAACATAGAAGCTTTGTATTCTACCAACAAGCTCTAGAGAACAACAATGGAGTTTTAAAGTACTTTCAAGCTAGTTCTAAAAGCTTTGGAATACATCAATCATGACCTATAATGCATACAAAAAACTCTAGAGCTATTTTAACCATATGAAAATCTCATCAAAGAAATTTTTATTATTATTAAAATTTTTAAACATCTTTTCATGATGTTCATGCATCATTATCAAAGATAATTACCATTTATAGTATTCTATTTTGTTGAGGTATGATGTGTAAACATTATAGATTTAGCGTTATAATTATTAGTTATAATAATACATTAATATGTTTGTAATATTTTTATATAGGTTAGTAGTTATATGAATATATTGTTGGTAACAATATATTTATATATAGTGTTTGAGTTATTCAGAGTTTGTTTAGGTGAGATATTTGTAGAGATTTGGGATGCCTAAATATAGGAATGCTATTCTTATATATTTTGTATCTCCCGTATGGAATATGTAGCAGTAGAAGAAATAATATTATATTATGTTTTTATTATTCTAGTGTTTTAGCTATTTTGTTTTCTCTATTAAACAAGCTCAGACTTGAACCAAAATCAATATCTGGTATCAGAGTAGTGTTTTATCAAGAATGAGCTTATGAGAATTTATGAGGGTCTATCATTGATTTATTTTCCCCTATGAATTAATATCAATAAAATATAAGTGCATCTATTTATTGAGTGTAGTTTTACTACCAAGTGATAAAAATTACGAGCATTTGGTGGTGAAAAAGTCGTCAACATAGATCTAAAAATTTGTGGTCATGGTAATTTTCTACTTGGATTTAAAAAGTAGACAAAAAGGGCGACAGATCTATGCAATATAAAGAAAATCAAATATTTAACTTTAGAATCAATGGTCACAATGGATATTTTTAGAATGTGCTTAACAAAGCATTGAATAATCAAATTCTTTGTTTGATCGGTGTCCAAATCAACCCATCACACTTTGTGTGAATGTAGATAGGAAAACATCTTTACATTGCATAATCTATATCAACATAAAGAGATTTTGAATTACATATTCATAGGTGCCAAGATCAATTTATATTCTAGTCTCTCTCCATCGAATTATCCAGATTAGAAACACCTGCAATTCAATCATAGTCCATATCATTCTTAGATTTTATCATATGCATCAACATTATTTTTTGCCATCTCCATGCATCCATCATCTATGTAAGTCAATAAAATTCCATGCCACTCTGTTTCCCACCATCTTCCTATGCTCGATGAGCTTGAGTTGTCATCAAATATGCTTCAGCTATTATTTCACACAATCATACCCCTATCAAATCAAAGTAAATAGGTCTATTTTTTAGTTTAAGTCAATATTATATGTTTAGTCATATGATAGATAAAATTCTAGTTTTATTTATATTAGTTTTGAATTTTTTTAATGAATTTAGTCAAAATTGTATAAGCTTTATAATAGAATTAGTAAAATGTATGTAATTTTTTATTTTGAGTCCTATAAGTTTTTTAAACTTTTAAGTGGTATTTAATTAGTTTCAATATTAAAGTCTTTGTTAAATATAGGTTTTATCAATTGATCTTATAAAATTAAAAAAATGTCTTTTTAAGTTAGGTCAAAGTAATTTATCATTTCAAAAGTTAGTTTATCCATTCTTATTTAAAGAAGTCTTTAGGATTGAGTCAAATAATAGTTGATAAAACTTTTGAATAATATTTTAGAGTATATTTTTGTATGTCATTTAGTGCCAATTTTTAATTGTCACAAATTGAAATTTTTAGTCCTTTTTTCTAAGTCTTGTGTCATCAAGAGTATTTTATTAAAAAAATGTATCTAGAGTCATTTTCAAAAATTCTAAAAAAAAAAAATTGTCTCATGGATGCATTTTCACTTGTACATGATGTTCGCATTATTAGGGGGATTTATCCTTGATAAAATCATGCATATGAGCTTTATCGACATTCTTGTTGAGTGAAACAACTTCATCAATTAGATGGAGGAAATAGGGGATGGAGGTTCTAGAGCCTCTCATCAGTCACCAATGATGGGGACCAGATGTTTTGGTGACATTTTGTGTAGTGTGCTATTTTCAACATGGTGTTTTTTTTCTTTTTTAGTGTGGTGTGATTTGTGCTAAACCAACTAATTCTAAGGATAGTTATTCAATGCTAGTAAAAACTATATATGTTATTTTTTTTGGGTGGTAACAAACATTAACAGAGGATACATAAGATGCTAATGATGATTCATTCCTCATGATATTTATTTTTTATAGTTATGTGTGTTTTCATTAACCTACTTGTTTAGACATCCTCTGATATTTGGAGAAAAAGGAGAGTGTAGATATAATGGAATGTGGTAAATAGTTGTATAGGAGGGCAACTACCTAAAAAAATCCTCTGACTATAGAGATCCTCTGAATGTCTTACTTATTTATGGAGATGATTGGCTAATGACACATTCATTATGGTCACATGGAGTAAATTAAGGACGTGTTCCTTGGAATAGTAATAGTCATGTATAACAAGATCTAGACAATAAGATTTAGATAGTAGTATGCAAACCTAAAAGTATGCATTGGCATAGGATTTTGTTTAGGTTAGTTCTTGAAGATGTGTATTTTCCTAATGCTCACATTAAGGGGGTGTAGATATGATTAATAATGTTCACAAGGGGGGAATGTTAAGGTGTGATGTGTAAATATTATTAATTTAATGTTATTATTGTTAGTTACAATAATATGCTAATATGTTTGTAATAGTTTTATATAGGCTAGTAGTTGCATGAATATATTATTGGTAACAATATATTCATATATAGTGTTTGAGTTATTCAAAGTTTGTTTAGGTGAGATATTTGTGGAGATTTGAGATCCCTAAATATAGGAATGATATTCCTATATATTTTGTATCTCCCATATGGAATATGTAGTAACAGAAGAAATAATTTTGTATTGTATTTTTAGTATTATGGTGTTTTGGCTATTTTATTTTCTCTATGAAAAAGCTCAAACTTGAACCATAATCAATATATTTATAGTCTTAATATTTAAAGTAATGTTTGTAAAAAACCATCATTATAGACATTGTAAGATTCTAGGTTACTAAGAACAAGAATGGGTTATAAATCAATACGTTGTAACCACCTACAGTTATGAATTATGTTACACCTTCTTACCCAATGTTCCCCTTGTAACATGGAAATTGGTTATAAAATATTTCCCATTTTGAAAATAACTTGAATTGCATCTATGATCTAGTTAGTTTGTTAATTGTTAATGTATTTTTATAAAGAAGTTGAGGAATTTTAGAGATTAATACCACATCTTATTATTCTATGTGTTAGAGACATATAGAGAATTAAAGTTTGTAAAATAAAACACGTGTGAGATTTATTTGGAATATTGTAATCTTTTTATAAATCAATGAAGTTTTATTGTTCCTAGAGTTATAAGTTGATCTAGATTCTATTCCAAAGGAGAGAAAGAGACCACTCACCTAAATAGTCAGGATTTGTCTTGGTATTTTATGTATTAATTCTCATCATTATTTAATTTTGTTAAGAGTATTTATGTTCATCATTGTGAATCAATAAACCTACATGAGTTTTATTAAGTGTGTGTGTATTTACCTTTTATTATTTACATCACTATCATCATTTTACTTTTTAAAAGCAATTCTATCTCCAAGTAAATTCAATTCTTAAATCCTAGTATAAGTGAATTCAATTATGTAATTATATTAGAGTATACTTTCATTTAATCATCAAGTGTGCTTGATTATCAACATTTTCCTTTCACAAGTAAAGAGTGTTTTCCTTGAATCAAGTATGTTAATTTCAACATTATGATTATGCAATTATGTTCATTTAAGAAATTGGATGGATTTAATTGAGTAGATTATAACCTTAGAGTTAGTTGATCCATCTGAAAACCCCCCAAAACAAAACCATTAGCAACTAATTGCACTCTTTATTTCATACATCCTTTGGACACTGGCTTGGGTTTTAATGACATCAACCAATGAGTTGATTAAATGAATGAACTGATGACACCAATCATTTTTTGCATTATTGTTGGGATATTCTAGGTGTTAGTAAAGTGTAAATCACGAACTAATAAGAAAAAAACTTCCTTGAATTCAATATAACTATATGAGCAAACCTAGAAATTCACAAGGAATATTTATTCCAAAGAAATCTCAATAAGATACTATATGTGCTTAAATAAAATCACACATAGAAATATAAGAAAAATTGTAAGAATAATTTAGAGTGTATTTTGGAATGAGTGAAGGAAAAATAGAATTATCCTTACCTAAACCTTGGGATCATTCTCCATAAAAAGGTGCATCATTTCAAAATGGAAACTAAAGCTAAATAATATTGTAAACCAAAGTAATGAGTCTCAATAAAGTAGCCTCTTTGCCACATATGATAACTCACCACTTCCTAGGGAAATCCTTTATAACATTTGTTTAGAAGAAATGGGAGAAAACATAGGGAATGCACTGAATCTTGATAGAAATGAAAAAAATAAGGATAATCCACCTGGAAGAACATTCACCTATCCCATTATACTAGAATATGATGACATAAATACCATGAAAAATAGTTATCCATCTATCCTACCCACATTTAGAGGGAAACCTACTGAAGATCCTGATCAATTCCTATTTGAATTCAAAGTCCTATGTCAAAATTATGAGTATAGAACTAATAGACATAAGTTAGAGTTGTTTCCTTCTACGCTCAAGAAATCAGCCATGAGATGGTTTACAAGATTACATCCAAACTCCATATCATCATGTAATGAGATATAAACTAAATTCTTAGATAAATACAAAGAATACCATAAGAGAAGGGACATAAAAGAATATTTTTTAAGGATAAAACAAAATGAGGATGAAAACTTAAAAGATTACCTTAACCATTTCCAATTCACTCATAAGAAATGTGGATATGAATTAAGTGATGAATTATGAAAAATTATTTTCTTAAAATCTTGATGATGATGCTAGGGAATACTTGAACCTTATGGGGAAATGAGACAAACAAGCTTGATCCCAATGACATAGATAAAATGTGTAGGATTTACTCAAGAACTAGAGGGAGTGTTAGGAAGTTAAAATAATGAAAGAGTGGTAGTGATGTGGGATAACTCATGGAATAATTATCCAAACTCAAGACAAAAATTTTAGTTCAATTGAACACTATGCTATATGGTGTATAAGTCAAATCCAATGTCACTACCAAACCACTAGCCATGTATTGCCCTAAATATAGGTTGAAACGTGTATCTAATATTACACTTTGTAAATGAATGATATGTGATACAAATTACTATGATACCAAAAATTATGTCCTCCTACCTGTCCTAAAAAACTAATCAAAAAAGGCAACCCAACTAGTAAAAAAACTCAACTACATATAAAGGCAATGAAACTAATTTTACATAACCAAAATTAGAATCATTGTGGTCTTAGAGATCCTTATAACCCATGGATGATGACATGGAATAGACAATCACCTCCACATGGATGGGGACATCCATCATGGGGTACACAAGAGTGGATACCATAAACATGGATGCCTCATCCTCACTAACAACCTTGAATGCCTCAACCCAATCCTCAACCATGGGTAAACTAGAAATGGGTTCCCCATCAAAATTCTAATTAGTGGAGGAGGTTTTCACAACAATAATTATTAATAACTCCACCTACCACTCAACCACCATAAATAGAACAAGTGGCTCAACCTCAACTACTTACAAAACTAGTAGCAAACCCAAAAAATAGACAAGTAGCTCTTGTATATGGAACTAAGAAATAAGGAACCTTAGGAGTTGGTTATATTAATTATGGATATGTAAAGTTGAAATCAAGTAAGAAATTGAGCAATCCTTTAATTACCATAATAAAAGTCTCAAATAAAAAACTAGACCCTCTTATTGAACTAATTAAGGAGAAATTGAATGAAGAAAAGGACTCAATAAGATACTAAATTTTTAAAAACCATACTATTTCCTTAAATACTTAAAGAAATAAGGAATAAGGGTGAATATTATTTAATCCAATATTTGAGGAACTTGAACATTGAAATTCCATTCTTTCAAGATATAAGAGATATTTCAAAACTTAATAGAATCATTAAAGGTTTATGCATAAAAACTTTGGGTAGAAAGAGACAATATCCTAAAATAATATATGTAGATGGAAATCTTGCTAATTTATTAGTAGGTAAACTCCTTCTACCCACGTATGAGGATCTTGGAAGCCCTATCATTTTTATAACCATAAGAAGGAAGGAGGTACCCAATGTACTTGTGGACTTAGGAGGTGCCATCAATGTGATGATAAAAAAACACTCTAAAATATTTTTATCTTATAGGGGTGAAACCTACTTATATAATATTGCAAATGGAAGATCAATTTATTTCCAAACTTAAAGGAATCATAGAAGATGTCTCTATGATAATAGAATATTGGGAATATCTTGCATATTTTATGATACTCCAACCCAAGATCAAAAAACTTGGATATCCATTAATCTTGGGAATGCCTCGATTAGCCATAATTAATACATTAATAGACCATAGGTCAGGATATATGACCATTTCAAATTGAATAAAATCAAAATCAATTTATTTGCATCCACTGATGAAACCATATATAAAACTTTAAAATCACCCATGGGTTGATGAACCTGAACAAAATATTAATAATTTATCCTCAACAGCCATGGTAATAATTAAAGATCATGTTAATGAATTATTTGAAGAACTAATGTGGGTTTTATAAGAGCTTAGTCTAGCTCTTGAGTCTATCAGACTAGATCTAGAGTTTGACAGACTAGTTCTGGAGTTTGATAGATTAGTTCTAGATTTTAAAAGTCCATCTCTAGAGTTTTTTAAACTAGCTCTAGAGTTTGATAGTCTATATCTAAAGTCTAATATTTTGTCTCTATAACGTATTAGGTGATCTCCAAAGTATATCATCATAGTTATGAAGTATGAGATATTTTTTAATACAAAATAACCATCTCATTCACTCTCAATGACATTTATGGACGTAGACCCATTCAACAGAGCATTATCACATGGGCACAAGACAACAAGGCTACATTTTCTACATATTTTTGTTATCTATTGGAAAAATTAATTACACAAGGGGAGGATTTATTTAAATATGTCATGACATTCCATGTAATTTTATCACATCCCTACCCTTTAAAATATTTGATGAGTTAATTTACATAGTCAACTCCATTTACCTAAAGATTAATAAAAAAGTTGTTATACCTTTAATAATGTTTAACATAAATAACTAGTTAAATAATGAATAAGAAACCTAGGTTTTTAACATCTTGAAAAAACATAAAAAAAATCCTTTGCATGGGATTATAGTGACATGAAAGGCATCCACCCAAATGTGTGCACTTATCATATATATACTAAAAACACTAGACCTGTTAAACAACCTTAGAGATGATTCAACACAACACTAAGATATATAGTTAAAGAGGAAATATAAAAGCTATTATAAGTGGGATTAATTTTTCCCATATAATATGTCAATGGGTCTCACCATTTTTAATAGTACCTAGAAATAATGGCAAATGGAGAATATGTATAGACTACCAAGAACTAAACAAATCTACCATGAGGGATTAGTTCCCTCTACCTTTCATAGATTAGGTGTTGGATAATATATTTAGGATGAAATATTTCTCCTTCTTAGATTTGTTTAGTTGTTAAAATTAGATAAGGGTAACCCCAGAAGAATAGAAAAAATAACATTTACATGCCCTTGGGGAACATTTACCTAGAGAGTGTTACCCTTTAGCCTCTGTAATGCTCTTGTCACCTTTCAAAGGGTAGTCTTGGCTATCTTTGCTGATTTAACCAATGAGTGTGTGGAAGTGTACATGGATTATTTAATTGTACATGGTGGTTCTTTTGATGAATCTCTAAGAAACCTAGACAAATACTTGACTAGATGTGAACAACATCAATTATCTTTAAGTCATGAAAAATGTGTGATAATAGTTTACCAAGGAATTGTTCTAGGACATCACATCTTAGCCCAAGGGATACAAGTGGACCCTAAAAATATTGAAGTCATTTTTAATCTACCTGCTCCTAAAAACTAGGATTATATCAATAGTTTTGTAATACATGCAAGGTACTATAGATGTTTTATAGAAGACTTTAGAAAAATAGCTATACCCTTATTTTCCTTGTTTACCAAAGATTGTGAGATCTTATGAACTGATAAATGTCAACAAGCCTTTGAAGTAATAAAATAAAAATTGATTTATACTTCAATTATGAGAGGACCTAATTAGGAGTAGCCTTTTAAAATTCATATAAATTCTTATTTAGGCACTACATCATTGGGTACAAGATATTTTTTTACATTGATCACTCAACAATAATATACTTATTGAATAAACTGGTGGTAAGAGGTAGGATCATTAGATGGTTACTACTTTTAAAATAGTTTGAAATTACCATTATTGTTAATCCTAATAAATCTAATGTGGTTGATAATTTTTTATCAAAAATAAATGTTTCAAGTGAAGAATAGCTAGTTGAGGACAAATTTCTTGGTGAGTAGTTATTTACATATTATCACACTCACCATGGTTTGCTGATATGGTAAACTACTTAGCCACAAGAAGGATTCCTTATTATTTCACTAATAAATAAATAAATAGATTGGTTAGGGATAATGATTATTTTAAATGGCTTAATGGTATCTTGTTTAAATGTGAACCTGATCATATTCACATGTGTGTATTAAAAAATGAGACTTATGACATCATAAGGGCTTATCATGATGAATCTAGAGGAGGCCATTATTCATCCAAGAAGACTATCCATAAGATATTTTGGGATGGGTAATATTGGACTTCACTTAACATAGATGTGAAGAGGTATGGAAATGTGATCCTTGCTAAAGGATGGAAAAACACACCTTGTCTAATGAAATGTCTCTCCATATTCAAGTGGTTATTGGACCTTTTAAGAAATATGGATTGAATTTTGTTTTCCCTATTTATCCACCATCTCAAGGAAAGGAATATATAATTATATGCATCTATTATATTACCAAATGGGTAGAGGTCTAATCTCTCCCATTTTCAAGATAATAACTAGTTACTATTTTTTTGTATTACACAAGTATGCAATAGTTTGGAGCACCAAGAGCCATATTATCTAACCAAGGCAATAAATTAATGTATAATATGATAAGATTATTCACATATCATTACCAAATTAGCTACAAAAATTCATATTCATATCATCCATAGGCCAATGGATAGGTTGAAGTTACCAATAGAGAGTTAGAGAACATCTTGACCAAGATAATCAACATCAACATAAAAGATTGGGGAAAAAAAACTAACTGAAGTAATATGGGCTTACAACATCACATATAAATCTAGCATGGTTTTCTCACCTTATGAAATTATTTGGAAATAAGCCTCTATTTACCATAAAATTTGAATTGCAGACTTTAAAAATAATATCATAGGTGGACATAGATCTTAATGAAGTAAAAAGAGAGAAAATTATTTAGCTCAATGAATTATATGAGATGAAATTATAAACCTTGCATTAGAAATAACTTCTACAACATCAGAGGCAATAGTGGCATGACACTCACATCAAAGAGAGAATATTCAAATATGGAGATTGGAATTTACTATTTGAATCCAAGTTTCAAAACTTCAAAGGGAAACTTAGGACTAGATGGTTGGAGCCTTATTATATAGATAATATATTTGACAATAGATCACTTCAATCTTTTACCATAGATGGAAAAAATAAGACACTTTTAGTCAATGGGCATAGACTAAAACTCTATCAACATCCTCCAAGAAAGGAGGAAATTTTTAGGCAAATTCAGTCTCAAGATGAATTTATCTATGGGGGAAAACATTATTCTTACATCATATTCAAAGGATGATTATTGAAAAAAATGAGGGGGAAGGTTTAAAACCAAAAATTGTGGTTTTTATCCCAATAAAGGAGAAGAATTAAAAACCATAAATGGCAGTCCTCCCAAAAAATAAAGAAATAAAAAATAAGAAAAAATAAAAAATATATAGAAAAATGAAAACAATAATTTGAAAACTAGAAATGGTAGCTTTTCAAGGAAAAAAGAAATAAACTACTGTTTTTAATCTATTATATATGCTCCTAAATAAAATGATGTGGTCTAATCATGATAGGACAAGTGGCAATCTGAGAAATAAAGGTAACATCACAATAATTGATGTATTTTTTACTTTATTTTCTATGTAGGATTAGACGTAAGTTGTTAAACTATCATGTTTATTTATCCTTAAAGGAAGGTTATCCAAAAAAGGAAGGTGCCCATAAAAAGGAACACAAACTGAATGATTACAAATAGAAATGTATCTTTTTAAGGTTGGGTATAATGACCTAAAAGAATATTCTCTTCCAAAAAGAGGCATGATGTCATCCTCATGACATAATGAGAAATCATGATAAAATAAAGTGGTTATGAGGACAAAGGATGGTGGTTTTTAGCTCAAAACACTTGATAAATTAATTATGTGGTGGATGACCTATGTCAACATGTGGAAAATACAAGTGACACTTTGTAATCTTTCCTATACCACCTTTCACATGATGACATACCATATTCATTATAGCATTCATGTCCCATCATTAAGATAAAATCTTTGGAAATATCCTAGAGCTAAGGGTAATGATGACTATATTTAATCCCAATCATGCCTTATTTTTTAAAAATAGTTCAAAAATAGAAAACCCTTTGCCTTGATTCAAATTTCACCTCTTCCTTGATACCAACATCCTTAGAATTTTTCCCTTGTATAAACTCAAGATATAAAACTTCTAATCATGGGATAGAAAAATAAATTTGAGCTAGAGTCTATGAAATTATTATTAGAGGATGAGGTAGTTACTATAGTTTTTAAAGCAACAAGGTGGGTTTAATTTATCAAGAAATTTTAGGGGTATGATGAATGGTTGGTGAAGGATTTATTTATTAATTTTAAAGATAATTATAACATAATGAAGGGAGTGGTAATCCCAATTTATAACCAATCCATTAGTGAGCTATCAGACATTTTGGATGAAGGTGCAAGAATTACCATAAGGTCAAGTTTTAATGACATCATTAAGTTATTCAATGAAGAATGTGAACTAGCCCTAAAATTGATTCTCAGCCCTCCAAAGGTTGTTAAAGGGATAAAAATTGAAATCCTATTTGATCCATTGAAGACATTTTATTTTTGGGTGATTCAATACTTGACCTATGATGGCCAATATGATTCTTTTGGCTATGATTTTATGAGGATCCTCACAAACTTAAATCAAGGTTTGCACAAACCTACACATAGGATAAATTTTACTATGGTTTTTATAAGTGTTATGAAAGTTATGGCATTGAGAAAAAATAGAATAATAACTTATATAAGACATCATGTGATCATTTAGATCATTTTTAAACACTACTTCATCAAACAACCAAATAGAGAAGTTGTTTGATCAACATTCTTGAAGAATAAGATGAAGATATGACCTATAATAAAGAGAAGATCCCTTTATGTATACAAGACATCAATGTCTATCTAAAAATAAGGAAACCTTGCTTAAGGACCATCTATAAAGCTAGTGTAAACAAATAAATTGAGAATAAGGGTCTCAAAGGTAAGATCTGAGGTCACTCTGAAGCTAGTCGAGAAGATAATGCAAAGAAGGAAGCTAAGATCTAAGGTTTCACAAGAAAGTTATGTGTTTATTACAGAGCCAACTATTGATCCATAAATTATAATATTTTTATAGGAGGAAAACATAATATAGAGTTGCCTTCAACTAAAATATTAAGGATATATTCTTTAAGAAAATGAGGAACCCTACAAAAAGAACCAAACCTTGCTGTTCCATCAAAAAGAAGAAGAAAATTAATTTTATAGGAAGATGAGGATTTATAAAAATATTCATAAAAGACACTTTGGAATCTTAATAAAAAATCCCCTATGGAGATTCCAATTGTGAAGGAATAATATGCAATTGAAAGGACTCAAGTAGGAGAAATCATGCATGAAGAGGTTGATGAAGAACTTGGAGTAGGAATTGAGGAATTGATTGATATGGTAGAAGCCTTGGAAGAGGATATAAAAAAATTTCATCCAAATTCATATCATTCACCTTCATCTCTTCCAAAACCATCATATAAAACACTTTTGATAAAGTAAAATACCCAATGGAAGAATAAGAGGTCCATTCCTCCAGTTCAAATGAAGAAACAAAACTACAACAAGCCCTCTTTCTCTCTAAAGTTGAAGCTAATATGAAGTAGAAAGTAGAGTAAATTACCTTCCTAAAAATATAGTTAAAATTTAAGGATGATACCATTTCTACTTTGAAAAAATAATTGGACATAATAAATCATCAGTCTGTAGTAAAATATAAGGAGATAAGAGTTCTTAGAGAAAACATAGATGAACTAAATTAGTTCTTGACCAAAAATCTAAAGAACATACCAAAAAATAAATAAATAGAGAAGTCTAAACCTTGTTGTCTTCTCATGAGGTCACATCCATGTGGGATAAGACATATACATAATTTAGAGAGATCAATTAGAAAATAAAAGACTTAAGGAAGAGAACAAGAAATTCAAAGAAGAACATGATGAGGCAAAGAAACAAACTCAACAAGCTAAAGCCACCCTTCAATAACTTGTGAGTTGGGTGAAATTTTTTGGCATATATAAGACCTTCCTCTAATTACAACCTTTTTATTCAATAAAAAATTGTAGGTGACATTTGTTAAGGTTTATTGCAATCAAAACCATGAAATAACATAAGAGAAATAATTTTTGGAAATTTTTGTACATAGTACTCTAGATTTACAAGACCTCTTATGTGAATTTAATTTATGTGATCTCATGTTAAGAAAAAGGACTATTTTTTTTATCAATCTTTATATAGGAGAAATATAACTCAAAACTCTCCTTTCCATATTTGGAAATAAATTTATATGGGAACAAAGAACTAATGAATATATTGATAAAGTAAAGACAATAGGAATTTGTATAAGAACTAAATGTACTATTTAACCTATGTTTATTACAAAATTTAATGATCAATACTTTTGGTATAGGTGATATCATTAATTATTCACTCTACTAAAAAACATTGTAGATTTTGAAAGATTCTCTCAACACAATTTTGAAGACATAGTAGTGGCATGTATGAAATGGTGGGATACATTGAACATTCATTCAAAAAAAGAGAAGTGATCTCTCTCACAAATATCTATTGGTTTATCTATATGGACAAGGATGTCATATAGATAATCTTACAAGTCGTTAATGAAGAAGGAAACAAACCTTGGATTGGTATGAGATTTAGACCACCACTCCTTCTTAGTCCTATGTCACCGTGGCAGAATGCATCATCCTAATCCAGTAAGTAGTTTTAGATATGTATGGAATTTAAACTTAGATATATTGTATTTTTACATGCATCAAAGGAAAATAGGGATACTCACCTTGATATATATGATCTTATCCAGATGCTAGATCAAAGGGTATTCAACTATGAAGAGAGAAGAATGTATTTTGAAAGAGGACTTTCAAAAGGTAAGGTGTGATGGAAATGATGATCCTATTATATGACTCATTATATTTTTATATTGACCCTATATCACCTACTAATCTACCTTCTTGGACTAATTATTGTATGCATTTTATAACTTCTAGTCTAAAGTAGGAGACAAGTGTTTATTTCTTAGTTTGGGTGTGTGAGTTAATAATAGATGTTATAATTATTGAAATGGTTATCTCTTAGTTTTTAATATATAGGTGATTTAAATACACTATTTTTTAATGTTATAAGTTTTGGTAAGTGAATTCAGCCCTTGGAAGGAAGATTAGTATATGATGAAGTAGTTTAGTGAAGCTTTTGAGTTTGTTGGTCAAGCTCTAGAGTATAATAATGAAGCTCCAAAGTTTGAAAGTCAAGATATTGAGTCCAATAGATAATATATGGAGTCTATCATCAAGATTTATATCATAACAATGGAGTTTTATAGTATTATAAGCTAGTTTTAGAGTACATCAAAAACCTCCAGAATACATTAATCAAGCTCTAGAATACATCAATATAACTCTAGAGTTATCCCACCCATATACAAAGATATTCAAAGGAATTTTTATGATTTTTCAAAGTTGTAAACATATTTTCATGATGTCCATGGGTCATTATCCAATATACTTAATATTTATAGCATTCTATTTATAGTCTTATTGTTTATAGTAATATTTGTAAAAAAACACCATCATAACATTGTAAGATTATGAGTTACTAAGAATAAGAGTACATTTTAAATCCATACATTATAACCACCTACATCCATGCAATTTTTTATCCCTTCTTTCCCAATGTTTCCTATTGCAATGTGGAAATTGGGTGTAACATCTTTCCCATTTTGCAAATAATTTGAATCATGGTTGTGATCCAATTAATTTGTTAGTTGTTAATGTATTTTGGGATAGTAAATAAGGAAAATTGGATATTAATACCAAATATTCATATTATTTTGTGTGTTAAATATGTAGAGATAATTAAAGGTTGTAAAAATAAACACGTGTGAGATTTATTTGGTAGATTGTAATATTTTTAGAAATCAATGAAGTTTGAATGTTCCTAAGGTTATGAATTGATCTAAATATTGTTCCAAAGGAGATCAAAGGCCCACTCACCTAAGGAGTCAGGATATGTGTTTGTATTTATGTGTATTCATTTTATTTTTTATTTAATTCTATGAATAATATTTATGTTCATCATTATTAATTGATAAACTTGTCAAACTCTATTTGATTATGTGTGCATTTACCTTTCACTATTTACAATACTATCATCATTTTCCTTTTAAAAAGCAATTCCATTTTAAAGTAAATTCAATTATGAAATCATAGTAAAATTAAATTAAATTATTCATTTATATTAAATTATACTTTATTTTAATTAACAAGTGTGTTTGATTATCATCATTTTCCTTTCACAAGCAAAGAGTGTTTTCCTTGAAGTAAATGTGTTACTTTCAACATTATGATTATACAAGTCTATTATTTTGATCAATTAGATAGATTCAAATACATTTGATTAGATTATAAAATTAGAGTTAGTTGATCCATCTAACCCCCCCTAAAACACAACTATTAATAACTAATTAAAAACCTTATTGCATACAACCTTTGGACACCAACCTTGGTTTTAATGATATCAACCAATTATTTGATTAAATAAATGGATTGATGACACTAGTAACTATCCTCATAGTTTATCTATATTTAATGTTAAATCTAATTAACATCCAATTTTTTAAATTATACAACACCATGCAACTCATCTATGAAATCATCAATTACTAGAATAGGGAGCTTATCTTTGATGGTGTTATTATTGAGTTATCTATAACTAGGGAAAATTATCTAGGTATCATCCTTATTATATACCACTACCACTAGGGATGAATATGCACTTTAGATATGTATAATAATACCAAACTACAACTCTCTTGTACCATCTTTCCAATATCACTCTTCTATACTTTTAGGTACCTATATAATCTCATATTTAGTGGTTTAATCCTTGGTAGTAGATGAATGAAAAGATTATGATAAACTTTTATAAGTTTTTTTATAATTTATCCAAAAATGTTTTTGTGATTATCAACAATTTTATGTAAGTTTACCCCACCAATGGAATAAAAACAAATGAGAGTTTAGACTTTAATCTCCCATGGAAACTTTGATACTATAGCATTTCTAAAAATAACTAATTATGTCACCATATGGAATGACCTAAAATCCTAGAGTTGGATAAAAAATAGTTCAATAATGTTTCAAATTTATTATTGATGAATTTATGTGTTTTTGGATTACTAATATTTGAAAGTGCATGGCATGAGATGGTTCAGTATATTTTAATTCATCTTATTGCTTATCCTCACCCTTAATTTATACTTCATCATTCTATTTTTCTTCATCGGTAAATTTATTTTAGAATAATTTATTATCAACACATTTATGTATTTTGATATATTTTCTATCAAAAAATTAATACATAACCATTCTACCTATTATTTTTAAATTTATTGAGGAGTCAATATATCAAGTTGAGGGAATGATTGTGTTGTATAAATGAAATATATACTGGTAGTGAATTCTCATAATTTGACCAAGTCTCTGTCCTTTGCCTAGGTAACATTAATGCCCTTATTTTTATTTTGATCACATAACCATCTATACCAAATGAATTATTTAGGTTCAAAATACAAAGATGCCTTGACCACATTTTATTCATATGGGGTCTAAATTAATTCAAATAAATTTTCCATTGGAATGATCTAGGTGAAAATACCATTACCATCAAAATTATCCACTTCCATTTTAGGTTTCATGTTTTTCAAACCTGTATTTGAACTTGAATTATTCTAGATATGATAAACCAAATGATTTGGTGGAGAATTATTGGATGGTGGTGGTGTCAAAAAATGATACTAGATATTTTCCAATGTTGCCTTAATTACTCAAATATCCTTTAATTAAATACATGTCACCTTTGATCACATCTAAATCTTTTTTTTTGTGCCATGTTTTGCACATATACTTAGATTCAGGTAACCAAACCAAAAACACACGTTTCATAATTTTTAGACTCCATTTCTCCCTTGACAGGGTTTTTTAATGAAGTGAATTTCCATTTTATATGGCCTTTAGTATTTGGACTATCCATGCATGAAATGTAAGATTTAGGGTTCAAGAATTTGGGATTAGGGTTTAAGGGTGAATCAAAAGTATATCAGAGGCTTATATCATTACTATTGTCTCACCAAGATGAATCCAATGAATACTATTTTTCAAAAGGGTGTATATAAATTTTCTACTCTTTTTTATTAAAAAAATGAATAAATATTATACTAATTGAAAAATTAAATTCCTTTGGGATCACAAGTTATTTTTTAATCCTTAAAATCACAAAACAATCATTACACTAGGTCTGAAAAAGTTATGCCACAAAGTTTTTCCTAAATTGAATCTCTTACACCACTTGTAATGAAATTAATTAGATATATCAATCTAATTCACAATATAAAATATTATTTTAAATATAAAATATATATTTAAATATAAATATTAGATCAAAAATAATGTATTGTAATAATAAGATTATAATATAACATATACACATCAATTGTTGAGAGAAGAGAAAAATCATTAAATAATAAGATTGATCTACTTTGAAGGGGAATCCTCCACATACATGAAATAAGAATAGGAGATCCTACCAATACCCTATAACTCTATATGAGGGATATAGCTACCACTTGACCCCACTCTAAGCTAGGCACCCTCCATATCTATATGGTGACACACTCTAGAGATAGCGTATTTGTATCCCTATATCTATTATATATGGCAAGGGATGATATACCCTCTGGGTAGCTAGGAGAGGATGTTTGTGTTTGATAATGTTTGGTTTTGTCTCTAGACTTTACATCTATATAGTTGATGAGAAGGTCTCTAGACTCTCTATCTACTCTAGACTCTCTATCTAGGCCTATACTCTCTCTAATGATAACTAAACAACAAATAATATAAGACATTTAGTAATCATATTTATTTAGTTCTCATTGTTAACTAAACCAACTTCAATGTACTATGGGTTTCATTCTCATTAAGAACTAAAACAACATCATTGTCTTGATAATTGTTTTTTGTAAATGCAATTATAATTTGTATTTTCCTCCAATTTATTATGAAGGATATTTAGGCAATAAAAATGGAAGTTTAATAAGGTATTTCCCCTTGTCATGTTCTTTATATGTAAAAAAGGGGTGAACAAGACATCCCATTAACTTGTACTAAATAAAAATTCATAATGATCCAAAATTATTAACCACTTCCTCCTATATATACCATTCTAATGTTATGATTCCACATTTTCACTTTATATATTTTTTTGTTATTACATTAACATTATGATGCTAGATTGGTTATTAGCTATTATTTAGTTGTATTTTGGTACTTGTTGTAGCAATGTTAGCTATGTAATTATTTTTGTGATTAATTATCTTTTAGACTTATTATTACTGTTGATAATTTTTTTATAATCTATATTGATAATCAATTTATGACATAATGTGATTTATGCTATTTTGGTGGTTACAGGTTTTATCATTGAGCTAGGTAGGTGATGGAGGTTATATTCCTGGAACAATGAATTTTGAGCATGTTGGTATGATCTATAGGTATACTTATTATTTGATTATCCTTCAGATAATTTGATTTAGTCATTGATTTTTTTGATTGTGGACATTGTGTTTGTGATTACTACTATACTCTATAAATATTGTTATAAGACATTATTTGTCATTATTATTTATTATCTTCTATTACATGTTTTATCATCCATGGCCTTTCTCATGAACATAAATATAACTCCTTTATTCCTATAGGCCTTCAAATATTCCTTATTTTCCATTAAACCTATCAACCTATTCAGTTCTGTACTTAGAGACCTAACTAAACCCACCTAAACCTAAACCCCCTTAAAAACCCTTGAAACCCATCATGCTTACCTTACCCCCACTTTAAACTAACACCATTTTAATAAGGTGGTGGGAATATTGTTTTAATGAATATGAATTCATGGTTTGGTTTAAACCTTGGTTTAATATTGATAAACCATATCAACTTAGTTTGATGGTTTGCGAGGGAAATGCATTAGCCTCATTTAATGAGGTAGGTGGTAAAGGTTTTAATGATATTTAATTTGGTTATGTTAATCCTATTTTGCTAATGCTAATCAATTTTTCCATTGGTGGATGAGTGATTACTTATCGAGTCTTTCAGACTCATCATTAATGGTGGGGTTGGCAGGGATTGGCTTGGGATTCAAAGGGTTTCTCTCTCGTCCAAAAATGTAATGCAAATTGATTGGGGGTATTGGGGAATGAATGAAAAGAATAGGGAAGGTGGATGATAGGTAGAAGGGTTAGGAAGATGGAGATTTTAGAGTGCAAATAGTAAAATGGTTCATTTGGTTTTAAATGTGAGTTGGTTGGCTTAGAAAATACACAATAATGTTGGTGAGTCTTAGAGATTTTCATCTCTTTTTGAAATATCCTACATGTTTGAAAGTAAGTATTTTTGAGTTTTTTGGTTTGATTTTGATACTGTGTTGATATAATCATAAATACTTTTCAGGATGCACATGCAGCCAGAAGCCTTCAGACTTCCAGTTGCATACATACACCCATCATAACAAATAATCAATGTTTATTGCATATAATTTTGTAATAAAAATATACACATTAGATATGTAATGATGAGATCAAATACTTATCACTATGTAGTTGAATGGGTTGTGGACTATGTTAAAACATTATGTGTTGTCTGCATATTAAATGATTGTGTCTCTTTTATAATAACTGAATGTTATAAAAAGTGACAAGTTTGATGTTTTAAAAAATAATAACTATGTGTTTTGATGGTTGCATTTTATTTAATCAACTATATTTTATAAATAAGCTTCTAAGAGGTTTATTTGGTTCTATATGTATATATGTCAATGAGTTATAAGTACTAATGGAGTTCTCATAGGTTCAAGTGAAAAATATTTTGAGGGTGTTGTCTGTGTGTTATAAAAAGATGGCTATGTTTGTTTGTAATGGTGGAATATTTTAAAGGCTGATAGGCATGGTATTTTATAAATACTGACAATGTTTTATTTAATGTACTATGTAAATGTAAATAACTATGTCTATGATTGATATATAATTGTGTTATAAAAAATAAAAGGGTGTGGGTCATGTTGTTTTTAAGTTTGTTGGGTGAACCATTTTTGTGTTCTATGACTTAAGGATGGATGGGTTTTCATATGTTATGCTAGTTTGGCATTATGGTAACCTTGTTTGTTATTCAATTGAATCATATGGGTATATTAGACTTTTGGGTGATTATTTATTTTGGTTTTTGATTATATTATTATTTCATTCAAGCTATATGTGTTGGTATCTTAGTCATTATGATTTTATTATTGGGTTTTGTCAACCTGTTTAACATTTAATCATTGTATAATTTAATCTATCATTTCCATTAGAATAGGCTATGGTCTATTCATATACATATGTAGGTAAGTCATGACTTCAATTTTGTGGACCCTGGGTTATTTGATTATGAACTGTGTGTGGTTGATGTTTTGATCCTAGTCTCTTTTATTATCATAGATAATTTTAAATCGATTATAGAATTCTATTAATAGTAACTGTGTCATTTATTTTTATTTATCAAACTAGTTAGGGTTTAGTTTTATTAATATGGATATATATACATATGTGTGTAAGTATATATATATATATATTTAAATATTTGCATTCACTATATAATATAGGTGACTATGTTTTCTTTTATGACTGAGTTATTGATTGAGCTTTGTGTAATTCACTGTAATCCTTCATCTTGACCCTGATAAATAGGAATTGACTTCTATTAGGTTTTGATTATGTTGGTTATGCTTGGTATTAATGATGATTATTTTATAATTCACTCCATATCATTTTATTGATTGTATTTAACTTTAAGATTTAGGATTCAGTGTGTTGTATGATTACTTCATGATGCCTATGAGTTATGATAATAATATAATTATTGGAATTATATTTTGACTTAGTCACTTTAGGGTTGCTGGGTCATGTTTGGACTTGTTACATTAGGAGGCATGATTAATTTTTTTGGTAGTGTTTGGATTAATATTTATTAATTACTTTGTATCTGATTATGTTATTATTTAAATTGTTTTTTTTACTTGTTAGAATGTGTGTATTTTCATTTATGGAATAGACCTAAATATTTACAAGTATATATTGTGAGTTTATATGATTAAAGAACGATCAAGAAACTAGATGAGGTTCTAATTAGGATAAAATCAAAATATACATAATGGATTAGGATTAATACATTTTATACCATTCGATGATTTAATTTAACTATCCTCACTCTTAATCTATACTTAGATGGTTTAATTATTCCCATCTCGCCTTGGAATGAATCATATGTGTTGTATTTATCTTTTTTTTGTTGTGTTTTTTTTTGGATATCAATGTACTCAAAATTCATTACCTATTCTTGATTACTATATCCATCATTCTACTAATGGTTGGGGTGGTAAGGGCCATCGATGGAGGGCTCATAGGATTGGTGGGATGGGTTTATCTTGATCATCTAGTTTGTGTTTGACTCCATGCTTCATCAATTCTATATGGAAGATGGTAAAAAATGTATTTCTTGATTTGATTAACTATTACAATGTATTGATGATATATATTATACTAGTTCATTGATAATGTAATAAACTTGTTGACTACTAATAGATGTTATGAACAGATTTTGGAAATGAAATGTCGAAAGGATAAATTAAATATTGGTTGAATCTATTATGAAAGTACCTTATATTTTATTGTTTATTCTTTAGGATCATAGTAAATAGGAATGATTGAATATGCTACTAGATTTTATATGTTATAATAATCCATAGGTAGGATTTAGATGAAATCAATTCCTAAATGCTTGTTCATTGATATACTAATTCTCATGGATCTAACATTCTAGTATGAGATTGATTTTATCCTAGTTTAATTAGTTGAAGATTAATTATTAATTCTAGATGATAATTAAATTAATTCATGAATGTTTACTTGATATTTACTTAGACTTTTCACATTTTATTTTAAAAATCTATTATAAATAGAAGTTAATAATTGTTTAAAATTTTTCCATTTCATGGAATACATATACATAGATACTTTACATTAGTTGTTTAAATGCATAATGAAATAATATAGAAGTGGCATAGTAACTTGCCCTAGCTAAATTATTGATTGAATAGTTAGTTACTATCGTTCATAAGTACATAGTTGAATTTGGAACACTTAACCCTTGCAACAATGCATAAGCTTGATATCTTGACTATGAAAAAAATAAAAAAAATGCTCCCTTATATCATGCACTTCAAACCTATTGGCTATGTGAAAGGTATGTTCTCCATTTACAATTATAAAATATCACTTCTCAAAATTATATGTGTTGGAATTAATTATTAAATACTTATATTAATTAGCAGAATAACTAATGTATAATTAATTCTTATGATTCAAAGAATGATTATGTATAACACTTTTCTTGTATTATTTACTTTATTAGATGAATACATTTTAAGGAAACTATAATATAGTGCCATCTTGAAAAAATAATAAAATAATTTATCATGCCATCTTAATCCATGCAATAGCTTACTAGTTTCGGTTTATCTAGTTGGATTGAGATAAATTATTGACATAATAATATCTTTAAAGTATTCATTTATGAAACATTATATGAAATGAAAATGAGTCTTTCTTAGATGAATACCTGATTTGAATTCACATTGTATACACTATTATTTTATATAGGAAGCATAGATTTATTTTTTTATATGCCTTTAAACCTTTTATTATAGCATTGGCTGTGCCAATTTAAATAGCTGCACAAACTATAGAGTGGAAATGTTAAGTTATAAACTATTATGAATAACCATGTTTGATTTAAAAGGATGTACAAATAGTGAAATGACCTTAAAGGTTGAAGGGTGTTATACCCTAGCTAGTAGAACTAAGGAATCTCATACCTAATCTATTTTATCTTATGCTTTAACATAGTTAGCTACGTAAATGAATCAAAATCTGCATGTGTTGAATTAATTCTGTTGTTGATTTTAAGTTTTTTTTTTAATTTGTATAACATGTATCTTTATCCAAACCATGATTAACCTAAATGATAACTTAAAAACAAAAAATCTATCCTTCTCAGTTAAACCAATCCTTTGACTTAATTATCCTTGAATGAGACTAAAATCCACTAAGGAGATTGAGATATTTACCTAGGGTTAAGGACCTAGAAATGGTCCTATGAGGAAGTACAAGATCTAATTGTGGTACTCAAGACTTATCAATGTATGCATACACTGTTACACCCCAAATTCCATAATCTTTCTAAACAAAAAACAACTTCCCCATGGTGCCTTTTATATGTGTTTACCTCTATTAATTTACCTCAGTTCCCCTCCTTTGGTTCTAGTCATGTATGCGCTTAGTATGTGAAATGTTTTTTTAAATTAGAAAGACTTGTAAGTGGTCCTAACACATGTCAAAAGTGTACTTTGATATACAATTCAAATATTTTTTGGGGTTGTTTCATTTGGTATCCAAGTAGTGTTCTACTCTAGGGAAGTTTGGGAATGAGTACTTTCCTTTAAACTAATGTAATATTCTAAGTTATCACTTGTGATTTCTCAAGATAGTTATAACTTGATCAAATAGAGGAAACATCCATAGAAATAATTTTAATGTCAGCCCAACTAAGGGTAGAGTTTTAAGACTTGGAAGGGGTCATCGAGGTCACATCCCTATTTTCAACCTAGATGAACTATTGGTATATAATGCTAATAGAAACACCAAGGTACCCCATGCTAAAGTAGTCAATGGGATTCTAACCAGTAAATATGAAGAAATTTCTCAATGGGATCTTGATAGCTCTAAACACTTTGCAAGGGAAGATTGATAATCAGGATCAAAGATTAAATCATATTGAGTAGGTATTCTAAGAGGAAATACCTAGACTAGAATTCAAATAAGGGAAAGGACCTATAATTCAAGAACTACCTTTGATCACTATTGACCCAATCATCAAATAAATGAAGAAGCTTCTATTGCCTACCTTTTTAGGTAAAGAATCAAGTGATGAAGTCAATTTTGAATGGTTGGTACACTTGCAAAATTACTTCAATTTGCATAATATGCCTTTCAATGTGAAATCTAGAGTAACATCCTATCATATAGTAGGACCTACAGAATTATGGTGGAACCACCTTTGTGCTATTAAAGGGTATATAATTTAAACCTAACTTAGTCTATTTTTGAGACTCAATTTTGCAAGAGGTACCTGAATGCAAATTATAAGGAACAAAAAATCATTGATTTTTAGCTCTTAAAGTAAGAAAACATGACTATTCCTAAATATGAGAACAAATTCCTAAATTTGTTGCATCATGTGAGCTATATGCATGATGGAAAAACCAAGTTTAATAAATTTAATCTTGGTCTTAAGGAGATTTTGATACATGATGTTAACATGACCAATCCAAAAACATTGACTATAGTGATAGAATCAACATATAGGTTTGAGAAGATGAAAAAGGATTGCCAAAAGGCAAGATAAGAATTCAAGTAAAATGGGTAGCAATCTAAGGCAAAGAACCTTTTTTACATGAACAAGAACTTCATAAAATTTGATTCTAACTGTATGTTTTTAGAAGGTAATAAGAATTTCAACAGGCTTTCCAACCAAAATAGGAATTTCAAGTCCCATGGATCTTCTAAATCTAGTTCTTATAAGAAGGAACAACATCAAAACAACTCACATGGACCGATCATGGGTGATAACAATATTCTAGTAGCATCTTATAGACTAATTATGTGCTAGGAATGTGGTGATAATCACTATAAAAAGGACTATCCTAAAATGAAATTAGGTCAAACAATGAACCATAGAGTATATGATGTTGTTGATGATCGCAATGTTGATTTATAAGCCACTCTTATTGAGACATGAGGTATAATTAATGGTTTTCCTTTAACTATATTGATTGATTTTAATATAATAGACTATTTTATTTCTCTTTTTCATGCTAAAAAAAGTAATATTAAACCCATCTTAATAAGAGAAGGTTGAGAAGTTGAATTCGATACCGATAAGAAAGTGCCTATTCTTGAATGCTTGGAACAAGTAGAGTTGGATCTTGGTGTTTTTAAGACCAAGGTAAATATGTTTCTCATGCCTTTAGGGTCTTATGATATCATCCTTGGGATGGATTGATTACATAAACATCAATCCACACTTGATTGTGTGGGTAAAAGAGTGTGATGCACTAATGACCTTGGCTAAATTGTAGAATTTCAAGGCATGCAAGGGTCCATGACATATAAAAGAATTTCATCCTTATAATTGAAAAGATATATTAGGAAGGGCTGTAAGCTCTATGTAGTCCAAATATAGGAAATATATAATGAAAAAGAGTTGGAACATGTAGATTTTACTATACTAAGGGAGCTTATGGATGTCTTTCTTGAAAAGCTGCTTGGGTTACCACCCAAGTGAAAATTTGATTTTTAGATTGACATCATACCTAGATCTGCCCCTGCATCTAAGGCACTTTACTGCATGAATGTGGTTGATCTACAAGAATTAAAAGTTTAGCTGCAAGAAATTTTAGATAGTGGAATCATAAAACCAAGTGTGTTTCCTTAGGGTGTTCTAGTAGTCTTTATGAAAAAGGAGGATGGTACTCTAAGGCTTTGCATTGATTAGTGCATGCTAAATAAGGTAACAATTAAAAACTACTATCCTTTAGCTATAATTTATGATTTTTTAAACCAAATAAAGGATGCTATAGTATTTTATAAGATTGACTTGAGGTCTGATTACCATCACCTACGTATCAAGGAAGAGGACATTCATAAAACTGCATTTAGAACCCGATATGGACATTATGAATTTATGATTATATCTTTTAGCTTAACCAAGGTACCTATAACATTCATGAACCTTATGAACAACATATTTATAGATTACTTAGATAAATTTGTGCTCATTTTTCTTGATGATATTTTGATTTACTCCAAAGATGAGACTGAACATGATCAACACCTCTGTCTAGTCTTGCAAAGACTAAGACATCATAAGCTTTATGGAAAATTATCTAAATGCACATTTTATGAATATGAAACTCATTACTTAAGACACATTATTTACAAATAAGGCATTTTTATTGACCCCACCAAGATCAAAGTTATCCAAGATTGGCCTGTTCCTTCCAATGTGCATGAAGTGTGAAGCTTCATGGGGTTGGTTGGTTATTACCGATATTTTGTTGAAATTTTTTCTAATGTGGCCTATCCCATCACTTCCTTGTAGTGAAAAGGAAATAAGTTTGTATGGACTCCTTATTGTGAACAAGCTTTTGTTAAGTTGAAAACACTATTTATTACAGTTCCTATTTTAATCATACCAAAACAAAATGGTAACTTTGAAGTTTGGGTTGGTGCTTCCAAAGAAGGTTATGGAGGTATCTTGACTCAAGATGGCAAGGTTATGGATTATGAGTTATGAAAATTAAAATAACATGAAAATAATCATCTTATACATGACATTGAACTTATTACCATTATTCATACACTTAAGCAATGGAAACATTTCCTACTAGGAAAGCCTTTTCAAATGAAATATGATCATCGAAGTCTTGAGTATTTGTTCTCTCAAGAAGATTTAAATACATTCCAATGAAGGTGGATAGAATTTTTGAGCAATTTTGACATGAATATATCATATGTCAAAGGCAAGGAGAACCATGTGGATGATGCACTCAATAGACACATGTACATTATTGCCTTGTCAGTGTTTCAAAGAAATTTTAGAAGTGCTATTTTGTAATAGTAGTTTGCTAATATATTTTTCCATGAAGTAAGAGCAAGTTTGGCTGATGAGATAGTAGAAAAAATATTTGTTGATTTTTTTGTTGTAATAGATGGCCTGATTAGGCATAAAGGTAGAATGTATGTCCCCAATATGAGTGACTTGAGAGAAATTATGTACTTAATTAACTACATACAAGACCTTATTATGCTCATCTAGGTGTTACAAAAATAATGCATGAACTAAAACAACTCTATTTTTGGCCTAGAATGAAGCATGATGTCATTGAATTTGTAGTGAAATGCTTGAAATTCCAATGGGTTAAGGTTGAGTATTACCATCTAGGAGGGCTACTATACCCTCATGATATTCCAAAGGATAAGTGGGTTGTAGTCTCACTTGATTTTATTATAGGGATATTAAAATCATGTAACAAGCACAATACAATCCTAGTAGTGATTGATAAAGCAACTAAAGTTGGAAACTTTATTATTGGAAATTTAACAAATGATGCATCTATATTTGTAAAATGTTTTATGAAGGAAGTGGTAAGACTCCATGATATACCTGAAGTGATCATATTAGATCAGGACAAACTATTTACTTCAAGGTTTTGGCATACTTTAACTACAACCTTTGAAACAAAGTTGAATTTTAGCTCTTCATTTCATACAAAAATTGATGGGAAAATAAAAAAGCTCAACCAAGTTGTTGAAGATATGTTGCACATGTATTAATGGATCAAAAAACAAAATTAGAGGATTATCTTCATCTATTTGAATTTGAATATAATAATTCCTACCATTTAACTATTAAGATGGCTCCATTTGAAGCCTTATATGGATGTAAGTCTAGAAAACCTATTGGTTGGGATAGATTAGAAAATAGGGATATTAATGGACCTAATTTGCTACTAGAATATGATAGGCAGATGGAAATAATAAGGCAAAATTTAAAAATAGCTTCTGATAAGCACAAAAACTATGCAGACCTTAAGAGAACTCTATGAGAATTCAGCGTGGGGGACAAAGTTTTTATACATGTTAGATTTCAAAAAAGTGCTATTAAATTTGAAAAGGCTTCCCAGTTAGCACCACATTTTATTGGGCCTTTTGACATAGTGGAAAAGAATAGCCCTATTACTTATCAGATGACACTTCCTCCTTTTGTTTCAATAATTCATAATGTTTTCCATATTGTATTATTGAAAAAATATATACCTGTTCCATCTTATGCTTTAGATTGGACTCATTTATAGGTCATGGAAGAGGAAAAGATCTAGTTGGAACCAGTGAGAATCTTGGATCACAACATTAAGCTGTGTAATATGGATATATAATATGTTTTTGTGCAATGGGACCTTATTAGTGAAAGAATCACAACTTGGGAATACATTCATGTTTTTAGATAACATTATGCATTAATTTTTGATTAAGTCATTGGGATGGATCCCTTCTAAGAGGGGGAGGATGTTATGATTCTATATTTTCACCTTTTATATTTTTTTATTATTGCATTTACATTATGATGCTAGACTAGTTATTAGTTGTTGTTTAGATGGATTATGGTACTTGCTACAATAGTGTTGGATATATACTTATTTTTATGATTAATTATCTTATGGACTTATTATTACTATTGATAATGATTTTATAATCTATATTGATTATTGCTTTATGACATAATGTGATTTATGCCATTTTAGTGGTTGCAAGTTTTGTCTATGAGCTAGGTAGGTGATGGAGGCTATATTCCTAGAAAAATGAATTTTCAGCACATCAATATGATTGGTAGGTATACTTGTTGTTTGATTTTACTTCAGACAATTTGATTTGGTTATTGATTTTATCAGCTATGGTCCTTATGTTTATGATTGATACTATACTTTATCAATATCATTATAAGTCATTATTTATTATTGTTGTTCATTATCTTCTGTTAGATATTTTGTCAATCATAGCCTTTTTTATGCATGCAAATCCAACTCCTTTAATCCCATAGGTCTTTGAATATTCCTTATTTTAAATTAAACCTATCAACCTATTTAGTTTTATACCTAGACCTAAACCCCCTTGAAAACCCTTGCCACCCTTCATGCTTACCTTACCCCCCTTCGACATAACACCCTTTGACTATGGTGGTGGGCATATTATTTTAATGACTATGAAGTTATGGCTTGATTTAATATTGATAAACAATATTGACTTAGATTGATGGTTTACAAAGGAAATGCATTAGCCTCATTTAATGAGGTAGGTGGAAAAGGTTTCAATGATATTCAATTTGGTAATGTTAATCCCATTTTGTTAATGTTAATCTATTTTTCCATTGATGGAGGAGTGATTAATTGCTGAGTCTTCTAGACTCACCATTAATGGAAAGGTTGGTGGGGATTGCCTTTGATCTAGAGGGTTTCTATCTCCTCCCAAAATTTAATGTAAATTGATTGGGGGTATGGTGGAATGAATGAAAATAATGGATAAGGTGGATGACAGGTAGAAGGGTTAAGAAGATGGATATTTTGGAGTGCAAATAGTAAAATGGTTCATCTAGTTTTAATGGAAAGCTAGTTGGCTTGGAAAATACATAGAAATGTTGGTGAGTTTTAGAGATTTTCATCTTTTTTTGGAATCTTCTGCGTGTTTGCAAGTAAGTCTTTTTGAGTTTTTTGGTTTAAATTTTTCTACTATGTTGATATAATGATAAATATTTTTAGGGTTGCACATGCAACTAAAATCCTTCAAACTTTTAGGTGCATATGCAAACCCATCATAATGATAGATCAATATGTTTATTGCATATAAACTTGTAATAAATGTATACACATTAGATATATAATGATTAGATTAAATCCTTATCAGTATGCAATTGAATGGGTTGTAGACTAGTTTGAAACATTGTGTGTTTTATGCTTATTAAATGACTGTCTCCTTTATAATGGCTAAATGTTATAAAAAGTGATAATTTTAGTGTTTTTAGAAATAATGACTATGTGTTTTGATGACTACATTTTATTTAAGAGACCGACATCTTATAAAAAATCTTCTGAGAGGTTTTATTGGTTCTATATGTATATATGTGAATGAGTTATAATTAATAATGGAGTTCTCATAGGTTTAAGAGGAAAATGTTTTGAGGTTGTTGTCTGCATGTTATAAAAATATGACAATGTTTGTTTATAACGGTGGAATATTTTAAATGGTTGATAAGCCTGGTGTTATAGAAATACTGATAGTGATTTATTCAATGGACTATGTTAATGGAAATAATTGTCTATGATTGATATATAACTATGTTCTTAAAAGTAAAAGGGTGTGGTTCATGTTGTTTTTTGAATTCATTAGGTGAACCATTTTTATGTTCTATGACTTAAGGCTGGACAGATTTTCATATGCTGTGTTAGTTTGGCATTTTGGTAACCTTGTTCATTATTTGGTTGAATCATATAGGTCTATTGGACTTATGGGCATTATTATTTGTTTTAGGTTTTGATTATATTATTATTTTGTTCAAACTATATGTGTTGGTATCTTGGTCATTATGATTTTATTATTGGGTTGTGTTAACCTGTTTAACATTGAATCATTGTATTATTTAAAATGATATTTTCCATTGGAATAGGCTATGGTATATTCATCTATCTATGTAGGTAAGTCGTGACTTTGATTTTATGGATTTTGGGTTATTTTATTATGAATTATGTGTGGTTAATGTTTTGATCCTAGTCTCTTTTATGATCATAGATCCCTTTGAATCAATTTTGGAATTCTTTTAATAGTAACTTTGTCATGGGTTTTTCTTTATCAAAATGGTTAGGGTTTAGTTTTACTAATATGGATATATATACATATGTGCGTAAGTATATACATATATACATATATATATATATATATATATATATATATATATATATATATATATATTTAAATATTTTCATTCACTGTATAATCTAGGTGACTATGTCTTCTTTCATGACTAAGTTATTGATTGAGCTTTATACAGTTCACCATAATCCTTTATCTCAACCTTGACAAATGGGAATTTGCTTTTGTTGGGTTTTAATTATGTCAGTTATGCTTAGTATTAATGATGATTGTTTTATAATTCACTTTATGTCATTTTATTGAATATATTTAACTTTAAGATTCAAGATTCAATGTGTTATACGATTACTTCATGATCCCTATGGATTATGATAATAATATTATTATTGGAATTATATATTGACTTAGTCACTTTAGGGTTGGGTCATGTTTGGACCTATTACATTGGAAGGCATGATTAATTATTTTTTCTATGATTGGATTAATATTTATTGATTAATTTATATATGATTATTTCATTATTTAAATTTCTTTTGTTAATTGTGAGAATGTGTGTATTTTCATTCCTAGACTAGACCTAGATATTTACAAGTATTTATTATGGGTTTAGATGAGTAAAGACTAATAGAGAAATTAGTTGGGATTCCAAGTAGGATAAAATCAAAAAAATATATAGAGGATTAAAATTAATCCATTATATGCCATTCAATGGTTTAAGTTAACCATCCTCACTCTTAATCGATACTTAGATGGTTTAATAATTACCATCTCACCTTGGAACAAATCAATTATGTTGTATGCATCATTTTTTTGTTGTGTATTTGTTCATAGATTGATATGCTCAAAATTCATTACCTATTCTCAGCTACTACAACCATCATCCTATTAATGGTTGGGGTGGTAAGGGACACTAATGGAGGGATCATAGGGTTATTGGGGTAGGTTTGTCCTGATTAGCTGGTTCATGTTTGATTCCATACTTCATCGATTCTAAATGGGAGATGGTAATAAATGTATTTCTTGATTTGATTAATTGTTAGCATGTATTTATGATATAGAATATAGTTGTTCATTGATGGTATAATAAACTTGTTGACTGCTAACGAATGTTATGAATAGATATTGGAAATGAAATATTGAAAGGATAAATTAAATATTGGTTGAAGTTATTATACATGTACCTTATATTATATTATTTATTCTTTAGAATCATAGTAAACATGTATTGATTGAATATACTACTAGACTTTATATGTTATAATAATCCATAGGTTGGATTTAGATGTAATTAATTCCTAAATGCTTGTTCATTAATATACTAATTCTCATGGATCTAACATTCTGGTATGAGATTGATTTTATTCTAGTTTGATTAGTTGAAGATTCATTATTAATTATGGATGATAATTAAATTAATTCATGAGTGTTCACTTGATATTTACTTAGACTTTTCACATCTAATTTTAAAAATCTGTTTTAAATAAAAATTAATAATTGTTTTAAGTTTTGCCATTTCATGGAATACATATACATATATACTTTACATTAGTTATTTAAATTCAAAATGAAATAAGATAGAAGTGGCATAGTATATTTTCTTAGCTCAATTATTGATTGATTAGGTGGTTACTCTCATTCATAAGTACATAGTTACATTTGGAACACTTAACCCTTGCAACAATGCATAATCTTGATAGCTGAACTATGAGAAAAATAAAACAAATGCTCCCTTCTATCATGCAATTCAGACCTATTGGCTATGTGAAAGGTATGTTCTCCATTTAAAATTATAAAATATCACTTCTCAAAATTATATATGTTGGAAATTAATTAGTAAATAATTATATTAATTGGCAAAAGAGCTAATGTATAATTAATTCTTATGATTCAAAGAATGGTTATGTATAATACTTTCCTTGCATTATTTAATTTATTAGATGAATACATTTTAAGGAAACTATAATATATTCAAAAATGATATATAAGTTATCATATCATCTTATTCCATGCAATAAATACATACCCATCATTTTATTTACCTTCCTTCTGATTAGTTGAACTTGCTTCCCTTGTTGCTTCAACTACGAATATAAAATTTTATAAGAGTTATTTAAGTGGAACCTTTTATTTGGGTTAAATTCATCTTGAAACTTGAATGAACTTCATTGATTATTATACTTAAACTCTGCCATTACATGCTTGCTGGTTTTGGTTTATCTAGTTAGATTGAGATAAATTCTTGATATATTAATATCTTTACAGTATTCATCTATGAAATGTTGTATGAAATGAAAAAGATTATTTCTTGGATGAATATCTAATTTGAATTCACATTACATAAGTTATTATTTTATATATGAAACACAATTATTTTTTGTATGCCTTAAAACTTTTATTATAGTATTGGCTATGCCAATTTAAATAGCTGCATAGACTATAGAGTGGTAATGTTAAGTTATAAATTGTTATGAATAACCATGTTTGATATAAAAGGATGTATGAATAGTGTAATGAACTTAAAGGCCAAAGGGTGTTATAACCTAGTTGATATCACTAAGGAATCTTATACTTAATTTTTTTATCTTATGCTTTAACATAGTTAGCTACGTAAATGAATCAAAATATGCATGTTTTGAATTAATTCTATTACTGATTTTAAGTGTTTGTTTAAGTTACATATCATGTATCCTGATCCAAACCATGATTAACCTGAATGATAATTTAATAACAAAAAATCTATCCTTCTCATTTAAACCAATCTTTTGACTTAACCATCCTTGAATAGGACTGAAACCAACTGAGGAGAGTGAGGTATTTACCTAAGGTTAAGGACATATAAAATGTCCTATGAGGAAGTACGAGAG